>OX375878.1:14684827-15284827 GCA_947359465.1 Metellina segmentata
ATATAATATATATATATATATATATATTATATATATATATATATATATATATATATAATAGTTGATAGCAGGTATGCTTCCCTTACAGAGGCAGCATATCTGATATCTGTTATTCATATTTCATTTTATATCATTCTGCAGGATAGTGTTGTGGTTGTACATTTACGACTTTCACAGTCACAATTGCCCTTACAAAACTAAAGTATTCTAATATGCTCAATCCTTAAGTATTCCCAAATGACATCGTACACGTACACTTTACTTCTTGGTGTCTTATCCCCGATTTCTTTTAAGTACCTTTTGGGGTCCGTTAAACTTTGAAACAGCATTTTGGTATTCGTCCTTTGCAGGGCATTAAGTTTAATAATTTTTTTTACACCCGGGAGTTTAGGTGAGGGCTAAACATAAACACACTCGCCTTTAACTAAGAATAAAATGTGACTCTAAACCACATCAGACCGAAAAAGTTCTTTTATGACGCAGGGAAGTTGCGTAAAAAGTTGACCAAGTTGCAATCATAAAAGTTGATAGTTCCATAAAAGGACACTTTATGGGTTTATTTTGAGGTGACACTATAAAGTTAATACGTTTTCTTAATTTGAATAAGATTCTTTATTCCAGCCGTTACGCCCCCCGTAACATTCGCCGCGCGGGCTGCCGGGGCGCTGAAGCGAGGAAGATCGGGCCGTTACACACCCCTGCCCTTGCTCAAGTGATGTCTGTTTTTAATTAAACCTCTCTGAACATTCGCGATTTTATAATGAGGGCTAAGTGTCATTAAGTTCATGAAGCACTCGGTAAACTGTCAAATTGTTGAATGATACTAGAAATCGGGGTTGAGTTCGGAACAGACAAAAATAAACACAACTCTTGGGACGCTTTCCATCTGTTTAGAATATAAATTCAGCATCAACTGCTTTTGAAATGTTCCCCGTTAGAAAAAAATGGTGGTAGTAATTAATTACAGTCGCACTGAAGCAGCGCATGGGGTTAAGGTCGACTATCCGGAATCAATTCGGAAGGGAAAGATAGAACGACAATCCCTTGTAATTTTGAACCACGGTGATATGACGAGAAAACAGTACCTAAGTTGGCACCTACTCAGTTAAGAATGGATACAACACGATGTTCGTGACAGTTTAATTTATGTTTGGTAGGTTTGAGTTCTGTCGGTAGGTAGAAGTTATTTTACATCCCACTGGAGCAAAAAAACGGATATTAAAAATGCTGTAGCGTCGTCGTAGGGGGTCTCTCTGACCACAGCTTTTATGGTGGTCCTTGAATTCATGACCGGATGGGGGATATCCCATTGTCTTTGAACTGTAGCGGTTTCGGAAGAACGTGTGGGGTCTTCTCTCGAGGAAAAGAGAGAATCGTGGAACGCATGAACGTGAACGGACGCAGGACGACTCTGCTCCGATGAAGTCGCGGGACTGATACCCTATTAGTATTTTCCCCATCTATTAGTCGATGTAACCTTAACTTATATGTATATTTTCAATAATTAATTAAATGTGCTGTATTTCTAAAAGTTGTAATAATTGCCTTCAAGCCACTCGCCCCGTAAATTTTACTCACGACATTACAGAGACGGCCCTTGATCAATCCCGAAGAGAAGGATCCAAGAACAACGCTTTGTAATTTTGAACCTCGGTCAGATGACGTGGACAATACCTGAGTTTGCACCCCACGAAGTTAGAAAAGGGTGCAACTCAAAGTTTTGGACAATTTAATTTTTGTTTGGTAGTTTTGCACAATCAGTAGGTAGGTAGTCAATTAGCGTCGTACTGGAGCAATTCAACGGATTATTGGCAACGGTCCGGGATCATTCCCCGAAGGGAAAGGTCCAATAACAATCCCTTGGAGTTTTGAGACAAGGTCAGATGACGATATTACCTGAGCTGGCAGCCCGTTCTCCAAGCCTCCAGACCACGCGAATATGACGGCATTTGAGATGACTACAGATTTAACGTACTCCAGCCCCCCATGTACACGACGATCTTTGGATGGACCGAGTGTTGAACTCGCAACACTCCGGTTGCTAATTCGTTCCTCTTCCTACAGTGTTCTCATGGCACACTGTGGTTTCTGTAACTCTTGGTATGAGAGTTGTAGAAGGTAACCATGATCGATTCCATTAAATTACCCTGGGTACAATTATCTCTTCTGTGTCATTAAAACTATCCTTGCTGTATGCACGTCCATTACTTGACGTTGTAAGTCTTGTGTATGCCGCAGTCTGATAAAATATGGACATTGAGCCATGAATCGAAACCCAACCAACAGACTCTGATAGTTGCTGAACTACTGTGGGTTACATTTCCCGAGTAGCCATGTCTGTATTTGCACTCAGATACTGGCAATTCCAGGGGACACCAATCGGATAGTTAATTTGGGGCTTTTAGAACTGAAATTTTAAGACTGGAATTGAAGACATATAAAACTTTCACCGCGAATTCATTAACAGCGATATCTAAGGAGTCACGTGGTATGATTATTTTGAACGTCGTTTCTGACAATTCTGTATAGATTGTTAACACACCTGAATAAGTTTCTTTAAATACTCATTATATATAGACAATAATTGACATGGTTTACTAACCAAGTGAAAAAATACCACCTTTCAGAAAGTAAAAAGATTCGCTTAAAGGGGTGTATTTCAAGGTGCACTGTGATTGTGCTAAAGTAACTGATTTGATTTATCTAGCGCATAACTTTAGTAACTAAATAACTACTTGAAGAGCCGTAAAAGTTATTTAGTCATAAAACTAGTATTATCCAAACTTCTTGAAGCACAGTGTGAACATAACAAGACTCATGAAATTCAATAAGTGATTTCGCTGCACTATCGCATGAATTAATGCACGAATCAGAAGGGTTGTGTTGCACGCCGGTACGAGATTAAATAAATAAACTTAGTTGTCTCTGCATGGCAACACTCTTGTGTAGTAGTCGTTAGAAAATAAATGTAGATGTTGTTCTTTCAAAGGTTGTTTGTTGTTGACGTGTGTCTCCTGAACTGTGAAACATAAGATCAGGCCCAGTGATCTGAAGTAGGACAGACACAGAAGAAGAATAAAGGTTTTATTATTTTACAAACACACACAATTGATCACTGGTAAAGACATAGGGGTGCAGCTATCCACTTTTGGTGAGGAACCACTTGGGCGGGAGTCTGACTTCTTAATCGGACATCACATACAACCAGCCCTAGGGCAGTAGCACTTGTCGGGAATCGAACCACGAACACAAAGCGTGGGAACAGAGTGCTTAATCCACTACACCACTTGGGCGGATAAGAATTGATGAGTCATTTGACGTCATTTCAAGAAAACTGACCAGATCTTGATGAGTATCTCGTCATTATAGAAGAAATCTGACTGATTGATTTCGTTATTAGAAGAAATCGGACTGATTGATTTCGTCATTAGAAGAAAATTTGACTGATTGATTTCGTCATTAGAAGAAATCTGACTGATTGATTTCGTCATTAGAAGAAATTTGACTGATTGATTTCGTCATTAGAAGAAATCGGACTGATTTATTTCGTCATTGGAAGAAATGTGACTGATTGATTTTCGTTATTAGAAGAAATCTGACTGATTGATTTCGTCAGCATAAAAAATAGGATACATTTTGATGACGAGATATCTCGTCATTATCAAAATTGATCAGACCAATGGACGAGATATCTCGTCAAAACTATTTGAAAGGCAAATTAATTCTTTGAGAGGCTGAAAGGATTGGATCCGTTCTACATCCATCAGTCATCCCTTGTTGACGTCCAACCAGTTTTGACTTCGACCAATAAATGTTTCTTAGGATTCTTTCGATCAATCGATGTTGTTATTAATTATTTGTCAATTTGGATAAACGACTTTCCTGGTGACCATCGTGGTTTCTCAGAAGGTTAAACTTTAAATTTATTTTATTCATTATCTAAAAAGACTACTTTGTTATGGCCATTATGAGAACCCAATCTTACAATACTATAATCACAATATTTTACTTGTAATTTCTGTATTGACTATTCAGCGAAAGTTCCTTTTCTTAAGCAGTTTCGTTCGAATATACTAAATTATCTCAGACATCTACAAATTATAAGACCCAACTGGAGAAAAGTACTATTATTTCATAAAATACATTTTCCAGGCCTGTTTTAACTAAACATTTTGAAAATCTAACATTTTTCGAAACAAAAACGAGACATTTCTAATTTTCTAAAGTTTCAAAGATTAACTCGTGCTAAACAAATTCATGTGATGCAAGGTGACTGAAAAACCCTGATACGAATTTGATTAAAATGTAGAATCTGCGTGCGTAAAGGCTTAAATGAAGAAGAAAAACGAGTTGCACTTCTGAAGTGAAAGGATGAGAAATTACGTAATTTCCTTCCGAAAGAAAAATCCACCTCTCTAAGAGAACACGACAAAAGATTTCCACTGAAAATAAAACGCATGAGTTGTGTACTTTATAATAAGAAACATATTGCATCTCCTTACGTGCAATTTTAGTGAATCTCACAAATCAAGCGTGTTTCGAATAAAAATAGAATCTAGAGAATAAGATTACCTGTACTGGCGATGAACACGCAGCAAAGCACATTTATATTCCTTTCATACAGAACAAGACAAGAATAAATGTAACATTAATCCACCTTTTTACTCAGGTCTCTCTTTGAATTAATCGCATGACTGATTGCATACATAAATGTCGAAAAATTGAATGAAAATATTTACTGCGAAACAATATACATTTTGAATCAAACATATTTAGATTTAACAATACATACTTAAATTTATCGAGTTGAAACTTGAAACATAGGAAGAATAAGACCATTTAAGTTAAATTTGGTTCATTTTTTGCTCGCGTGAGAAAAGATAAGTGATTATTTATTCTAACGTATTATCATTTTCGGAGTTTACATGATTCTTTTCTTTAATCTATAGTTTAGTATAAAGGCTCATCATTTTTACATGAACAAGATCAACTTCTAAAGCAGAATGCATAGTATATTCATCCCTTCTGTAATAATGTGGTAACAGGTAAATGAGATGTCTTTAATTTGATGGTAAATTTGCATAGTGTAGGGGAATATTTTGTCGATGATAATTTATCGGACTTTTCTGTTGAAAAGCATTATTATTGAAGTATGAGTTGTCTGCGTAAAAGGTTAAAAAAACTAAATACAATAAAACGAAGGAAACCTAAGTTCTCGTACTTTGTAAAACAGTCAGGTGTTAAATTTTACTGATGGATTAATCGAGTCAATGGAGATTTCTTTCGCTGCGTCGTTATTGGACGTAGTTAACTACACTACTTTATGCTATTATTATTTAATATCGCATAAAAAGTGCATTAATAACTATATTATATTATTGTACTATATTATATTATTGTACTATATTATATTATTGTACTATATTTCACAATTGCGAACACTTGCACAATTACTCAAGACGTTGACATCATCAACAAGTTGACTAGCAGTTGACTAGTGATTGATATGTGAAAAATTGATTTATGTGACCTACTTGGCATTTCCTAGCCTTGTTTGGCTACATAACATCTTATGACATGATAAATATGGTCATGCGTATTTAAAGATGGTGAATAAATATTCTGATAGACGCCTTCTCCCGACCGGTGGACCAATCAGATGATGGATGTTCGTTTTCAACCCGGCTGTCGAAAGTACGGCCGCGACACTCGAACACACTTTGAATATCATTTTTTGTTAGATACTAGTGCTCAATTGAACGATGTTGTTAACCGCATCTATATCATCCATTTTTGAAACGGTCACGGAATAAGCTTTCCATAAGTTCCACAAAGTACAACTATAAAATTAAGATAATAGAGATACAACTTCCATTTCCCCCATGGTTCTTAAATGCATTTCAAAAGGTTCTCTTACTTGTCAGACGGGAAAGACAATCTAGTCTTTTTCCTTTTTATCCTTTATTTGACACAAACGCAACATCAAAGACAGCAAAAAAGAAACAAGGAATAATAATCATGGTGTTACATCGTTCATACAAGCAGTATTAACTGGAGCTTCAACAGCTACAACACGTCAGAGTAAACGCAGCGCCCTCGGTTCAGAATTTGAGTTTCAACAAATGGTTTTGATTCAAGATTTTAAAAGTTCAGCACCCATTTATACTGAGCAATACAATATTTGGTAATTCGCTATTAGGACTCAGGACTTTTGAAGAGATCCACAGAGCCGTTAATCCAGTGCCGAGCAGAGACAATCTCCCCGTTCCAAACCCCAGCAGTCCCTGTCTTGAGCAAAGAGTCCAGCCAAAAAAACAGTCCCATCACCGGGAGGTACGTCGTTTTACACGCATACGGAACCATGTTGTTCAATTTAATTTCTAATTATAACTTTAAAATTTGTACTTAGTGCTTTAAACCTCCGAGGTTAAGTTTAAGGAACTTCTGTCCCTCAACCAAACGCATATATATCCGATCAGGTTTGCAGTCTTAACTGCCTGACTTTAAACCAGTTTTTATTTTTTAGACCAATATAATTTTTTCCTGGGATCTTTATATCTTTACATACAGCACTGACCACGGACCATCGCCAGTGTACCTATGTATTGCTTCGGTGCTACGTAAATTTCAGAGCATGCTGAATGGTACCGTTTTGTAAACAGTGGCTTGTTTATCTTCCGCTAGTCAGCAGTTGGTCAATTTAACTACTTTTTATCTGTGATCTTTGTATCTTTACCTTCAGCACTGATCACGGACCGTCGCCAATGACCCGATGTGTTGCTTCAATGCTGAGTAAATTTAACTACCCAGGATTCTTTCAATCAATAAATGTGGTTTTTAGTTATGTGTGTTGTGGGGAAAACAATACTACACTTTTCAAACATTTTGTGACGCTCAGAGGGTTAAAAATGTCAAAGCATGCAGAATGGAACCGCTCTGTAAACAGCGGTTTATTTATCTTCCGCTAATCAGAAATTGGCCAAGGTAATAGCTCACTTGGTGTTGACACCATCACTAAACCGAGAGACCCCATTACCCTAGTTTAGAAAAAAAGATATGATGATACGGGTACACCATATTACCTACATAGGTATTATATCCCGACTTTCAATCTGTAGCAAATAGCACATATGACAAATATGCCAAAACATCCGCAAATTCAACTAGCGTGAAGGAGACAGTAGAAAGTAAGCATAGACGATGTATTAACAAACGGAATTGATACAAATATGTCAAAGGTTTGAAAAAATTTAATTTATTAATACTGGATATTGAAAGGTTTAATTATACAGAGTGTTACAGAGTTTATTAATCAAGGTGTTACATTTTATTTAAGTCGCATAAAAAAGTGCTTGAGAGATAGTAAACTAGCATCATTCACACAGCTATTTTACCAAGAGCTTGAAAGAATATGGATATGTCAAGTGTTCTTCGCGAACTATTGTCTAGCTTTTGTTAAATTTACAAATTAAGAAAGCATCTAAACGGAATGAACAGAAACTAAATTATGCATAGTGTAAACCGAAATATAAGAGAAACGTTTTACGAAAGTTTACCGTCATGAAATGTGAAAGGCAGAAGTTTTGAAACATTTGTAAAACATTGCTGAATCGTAACATAAGCATAGATGATATATTACAAACGGAATTGATTCAAATATGTAAAAGGTTTGAAAAAGTTTAATTTATTAACACCTTCAATAAATGTGCAAAATATTGGATATTGTAAAGTTTAATTATACAGAGTGTTATAGAGTTTATTAAACAAGGTGTTGCATTTTATTTAATAGTAAGAAAATAAAGGTGTTTGAGAGAAAGTAAACTTAGCATCATTCACACAACTATTTTACCAAGAGCTTGAAAGAATATAGATATTTCAAGTGTTCATCGCAAACTATTCTCCAGCTTTTGTCAATTTTACAAATTAAGAAAGCATCTAAAAGGAATTAACAGAAACTAAATTATGCATAGTGCAAGCCGAAACGTAAGAAAAGCGTTTTACAAAAGTTTACCGTCATGAAATGTGAAAGGCAAAAGTTTTGAAATATTTTCAAAAGATTGCTGAGTCGTAACCTATCGCTTTATTTTTATTGCTTAGTTACATTTGTTGGAATAAGAACAGATTTAGAAAATATGCACTCCTTCCACTTGCAGAAGGCACAGCACCTAGCCGAAGCCGATTGCCCCTTTTGAGTAGAGTTCGTATGCTGGATTGTTGATGTCACACGAAATAATCCAGTATTTCCAGCCACTGTTTTATTCTCGGATGAAGCCAGCATTACGCGAGAAGACGACGCACACATGTTGGCGTCGGAACATCCCCACACCACAGTCCCACCGCAATTTCAACACAAGTCCAGTGTTAACAACTGGGTACGGATCCTTGGAGATATTGTGTTGGGACCGTACCTTCTGCCCGAACACCTATCTAAAAACAATGGCGCAACGTACCTTGTTTTCCTGAAGCACATCCTATCGGATTTGCTGCAGTGTGTACCCGCTATAGTGTGGCAGAACATGTGGTTCATGCATGATGGTGCACCAGCACATTTTTCCATTGCTGTACGTAACCACATCCATGCTAAGTACCCCAGGAAGTGCCCGACAATCGTTACACCATCGATGTCGACTGTGCATGAACTTCGTGGCCGCAACATCGAACAACTCCTTTAATCACTTCTCTTCGTCTCCTTTCTGACATTGAACTGTTCTGCACAGGCTGTATTGTAATCATGCTATCAAGTAAATTTTTGTTGTACTTATTTTACTTTTTGAAACATATTTTGTACCCTTCATACGTATTTTGCAATTTTCCCCGACTAAATGTCGTGGTTTGCGATAGATACGCTAGGAGTTAAATCTAATTGGTGTTGAAAAATAGACCATCATACATTGTTAAATATGATTCCTTCAGAGGAAAGGAATGATACAGGTCATGTGTATCACAAAAGAGAAAGAGAAAAAAAGTATTTATTGAAGACACAGCACATATGCATACAGAATTGAGGGGATTGCAGAATTAACCAATAGGATTCTTGTATATTGAAAAGGACGTACAAGAAAGTTATGGTACATTCACACATGCTGGCTGGAATGAATGACTCAGCCCTAGAAGCACAAAGAAAGATACTAAGAGTTATATGGGCGATTACATGGTACAACATACATCAAATCGGAATTTATTCTGTGGAATTTTTACTCGAGAGTTATTACGTCTTTGGAATTTTTTATACTGAAATCGTATACGAAAAACAAGCCAAATTACATCACTTTCAGAATACGTGAAGGCAACAGTATTGGCACAGAAACATTACCGTCTACTATATTTAGCTCGACGAAAAATACTTCTCATAGGGTCTATTAAATTACCTGAAATAGAATAAAAACAAATTAAACACCCCATTAAACTAGGTGTAATTACGCAATGTAAAGAACAACCCTCCTACAGTGTTGTTTTTAGGAGCGGTTTTTTTTCCTATTTTGTAGTCAGGTGACATTTTCGATACAAAAGCTCTGTCAGCAGGAGAAAAAAAATTTGACGCAGAAAAGCAAAATAACTTTTATTGAAAACACCTGACGTTCAAAATCCCGTAATCTTCCATACAAAAGACGAAATCGGAGAAGTCCTTTCCCATAAACACAAAATTTTCCCAGAGAAAGAAAACAATCCCTCGAAGGGTGACTTTTTTGTAGTCTTCAACCTAAGTCTTCTTTTACGTAACACTTCATGTTGCATGGTATTTTGAATCGATATTTCTTTGAGGTAGGTAAATTGCTGCTACCGGATCGAAGGGTTCGGAAGTTTTTTAATGGCTTTTGAGGAAGATCGAAGGGGGGTGCCGTGCTTTTTCAAACAAGGAGGAAAGCAGTAAATCCTTTTTACTTTTGCCACACTCAGTCTTGGTGGAGTGTGTTTAAGAATGCTTTGACTAATGCAAAGAATTGAAAGGAAGTTACTCTAAAACTGATTATTCGGATGGAGCATTTATACTTCCAAAAAGCAGGAATACTTGATCTTATTCCATTTTTCTGTAACTTGGTTGAATATGATACCTTTTCTTTTTTCCTGTCAAGGTAAATATAGGTGGCGGTAGTCTTTCTACAGAGAACGAAATTTGAAACCACGGACTTGGGGAGGTATTTTAATAACATCGCATTGGAGCAATACAGTGGGCTATTGTTGATGGTCCGAGATCCAAAGGAAGAATCCGAGAACAACACGTGATTTGGAACCACGGTCAGATGACGAGGTCATACCTGAGCTGACACCTCACTCTCATATCTTCCACGCCAACGTGATGACATTTTAGGTCACGACAGATTTAACATGCACCAGCTACCTTTGTACTCGACAGTCTTTGATTGGATTCGAACTCGCAACCATCCGGTTGCTAATCCGTTACTTTTCCAACCGGCTACTCCGGTCCATCACGTAATTAGGAAACAAAAACAGATGATTGAAATAACGCTTAATCCAGTGCAAATAACTATCGTATGCTTTCCAATACTTGAAAACATAAAACTTACCTCTAAAACAAGACACATTTAGAAGAAAGGCATATCGAGCTTTCGAAGATAAAGTGTGGATCGATTTTAGCTTTTTAATCGAAAATAGCCTTTCTCAACTCAGGCTGAAAATAGCTAAATAATTGATGTTTAATAATAGATTACTCTGGAAACTCAACTGTTACTTATTTGATACTTTATTAAAAACGGCGACGGGTTTCACATCACTTTTTAAACTTCTGCAATCAAAAGCTCGTATAAATAAATCTAGCACACAGGTTTGAAAATAAGCCTTTAATGAGATTTAAAATAACAGGCATTGTCAAACTCTATGTATTACAAATAATTAAAAATGGGAAATAAAAAAATGTTTTTTTTTATCATTTCCCCATTTTAATGTTGCCCGGATTAGTATAAGTGTTATTCCTGTATTTTCTTTTTAAACAGTGAATATGTTTTAATTTTGTTCATACTTTATACCATCCAAAAATATATCAGACACCCTAAGAATTTCTTACTAGTCGTATTTCAAAATATTATTGGTAAAACCTTAATTTCAGTTTGATGTGTGTGTGTGTGTGTCTCTACATTATATACCTAAATAAAAAAATCCTTGTATGGTTTGCCCACAAATGCTACTTTAAAACCTTAACTCAACCATTCTTCAACACGTGAATTATATTACAGCTGACGCTGTTATAGAATCAATATCTTTCAAAATGAAAAACAAATAAGAATCTACAGTCCCTTGAATCTTGGCTTACTAATTGGAAAAATAACTCCTTTCAGGATAAGAAAACAGTACCAATAATTTGAAAAAAAAAGCTAAGAATCAAGAATAAAGAGATTACAAGAGTCAACGAAAGAATATTTTCCCCAACTACCATTAATTTATTACTGTCTTACAGTTTCGTTTATTTAAAATGACCCAGCATTTTTTGACATTTATTTTAATTGCGAACACTAGACACAGAATTACATATGTCTTTCTTTATTTTTTTAAATATTTTGCGCAGTAGATCTTGCTTAATCCAAAGATAATTTGCTGTGTTGTTGCCATGCCACAATACAACTACATACCTAAGATATTTTATGTGCAAAAGACATATTTAAAAAAAGTTGTCATATTTTTTGTCAGGTATTATTGCACGGATTGTCCGGATTATCGTATTGAAAAGTAAGTCCGGGATGTCGCAAAAGGAAACGGTAACACAACTGATCGTAGAATGTCGTCTACCTACCGCTGTGCTGTAAGTATGTGCCAGAAATGACTACCAAAGGGTCCGGCTATCAAAGGAGATGACACCCCAGACCATAACGTCCTGTTGTGGGCATGTGTGGCGTGCGATAGTAAGGGTGGTATCCCTACGTTGCCCTGGACGTCTCCGAACCCGTCTGCGGTTGTCGTCAGGAAACCGTTGGAAGCGAGACTCGTCACTAGAGAATTTGCGTCTTCAGTCAGCACCTTTCCAAGTTGATCGATCCCGGCACCACTGGAATTATGCACCTTCTTGGCGCGTCGATTTTTTTTGTTATAGAGTGTAATTGCACTTATACATTCCGTTATAAAATCCAAAACCAACTAACCAACCAATCAAAGCATGTAGCAAGACACCAGTGTTTTTCTTCCCTCCTCTCCAATAGGAACGAGGACTTGTTTATAGCTGTTTCCATGGTTGCATGTTCGTGCATGCGCATTTGCCCCGTTTGAAAGTGCTAGCTTCTGTTCCTTTTCTAAGCGAGAGCGTCGTTACTGCTTTAGAAGCATGAGTGCAGTCGTTCTGCTGTCCGTTTGGAGATGCGTACCAATTTCGTTTCTCATCTGTAGATAAATGTTGCGTCTCGTCCTACGTTTTTATTTGATTTTTATATAGTTTGCTCTATAAGTATGCTATAAGCATATTTTATTTTCCTGTACCGAATATAACTTTTACAGACACAATTTGACAAGACCGTGCAATTAAGTCCAATGTTTCTATTTTGTACAAATCTTATTTCAGGACCATTTATTTCATGCACATGGTAAGCAGTATGAAATCGGAGCTAATAACACTGAAGTCGCAAAATAAATTTGTATTGTAAAAGCAATACTATACTACTTGAAGATTTCATGACGTTTAGAGGCTTACATATTTGCATTACGGCTTGTCCAATAAACCAGAGGGTGTACCCGCATAAAACAAATCGATAATAATTCCTTTAAGATTGATATTCTACAGCGTACAAACCATCTACCATTCAAAAATCTATCAAACACAGTTTTCCTTCAAGATCAATTCAAACCAAACAATGAAATCTGAGCTAAATATAACCCTCTTCCCCGGTTTTAAAATACCTTTTCAAACTAGAGTTTAAAAAGTAAGTTTTAACAACCAATTCAACTTTTTACGATGAGGAGTTTTAAAAGACGTATCCTCTTGAGATGAAAATTAAACCATTCATTTTTTTACAAAAAGGGTACAGATCGCTCTTAAATGCTCCAGCTAATTCAATTTCTTTCATTTGTACGCACTAACTTTATCCCAGTGGGGGATCGTGGCTTTATCTGCTTCCTAGCTGGAGCGTCTTAGTCAACAATAGATCTATTAATGGGCCGAGGAGAAGCTAAAACACACATATCTGTAGGATGTTTTCAGAAGCGTCTTCAGTTCACCGTGAATTGAAAGATTAAACAGTTTAAGTTTCTGTCGCGCAACGATGAGATTGGAATTATTCAGTCATCTAAAACAGAAGAGTAACTACTCGAAGTGTCGTGCATCTGAGGACATAAGTACGAGCAAAAAGTGCGATTGGCTGAAGTGATGAATCAAGGCACAAGAAGTACTTACTTATTTGACAAAAGACTCATTTTGCAATATCTTACGCGGTTTTTGATCTTGCCTTGTCATCTGACTGTGGCTCAAAAATTACGTGGCAATACACCGAATGGATTAGGCTGAGACGGTGGTAATTAGTTGAATATAAAGATTTTTTGCAAGAATATTTTTGTATACTAGGGGACTCCGCCCCCTGCTCGCTGTCACTAGTCAACCCGAACTATACTTTTCAACAATGAAGGGGAGAGGATTGCTACACAATCCATCCCCATATGGGACGCTGCTGGATTGATCCAGGACCTCTAGTACGACGTTAATTGAAGGTTCCCTTATCTTCCCATTGCGATATTTAACACATGCGCCCGAGTAACGAAAAATTGCCTACTTTTTTTTTGCGAAATTAGCGGATCCGTATATAAGCCTACCCCAGTACTTTAGCTTTAGAAAACGTTTCAAAAATTCTCGGCTCATACACGGAAATATAGTGTAAATGAAAACAAAATGTTTTAAAAAAAGTCACGAACAAAACAACTCATTTCCACATTAAAAAAAAAGGAAATATTTTAGCATGACATATTGTTAAAACTCAGAGGAAATCTCATCCTAATTTTAAATGTTTTAGCTAATCCGTGCTGTTTGTTGTAATAGTACTTTTTAATATTTTCACATTTGACTGTTGCTATGAAAACGGCGACCGAATTTGCCTGTTCTTCTGAAAGCATTGCAGACTATGTAGCGCGTGCTCTCAAATTTTATGTGAATGAATTAATTAAAAAATATAACTGTGTTTATCGTGTGCGCGTGCTCTAAATTCATCAGCCCGTTTAACCATAAGACTCCCTGTCGCGTAACTCGTTACCTACCAATCACAAAGCGAATAAACCTGAAAAGATAGAATTTTTTTTTGCAGTAGAAAGAAAGATATAAAAGTGGGTAGGTATAGGTATAGGTAGGTAATTTATCAACGTCGCACTGGAGCAACACAACGGGCTATAGGCGGCGGTCCTGGCTCAATCTGGTAGGTAGACGTATTTTAATTAACGCCACACTGAAGCAACACAACGGATATTTGGCGACGATCCGGTATCAAACCCGAAGGTGAAGATTCGAGGACAACATCACGTAAATTCGAACTACGGTGCGATTACAAGGTCACACCTGACCTGGCACTCCACTCTCCAAGTTTCCAAACCATATCAACGTTAGGATACTTGAAGCCACGACGTATACAACGAGAATCAGTCTACATGTGCACAACGATCTTTGGATGTATCCGTTTTCGAACTGGCAACTCACCGCTTCCAAATCAGCGACATATCAATTGGGCTACGAGGCCTTGGGATTTGTTTCACTCGACATTTACTCATACAAATGGAATCAAGCAACATTTTTTAACCAATTCATAACCTTTCTCCTCTTCTTACCCCTATTGGTGGTTGTTTTATTATTAGCAAAACTGATCAGAATATCATAGAGGAGATACGAGATTAGTAGAACATAAATGAACCTCGTCATCATCAAAAAACCGGTAATACCTTTGTGATGGGATACCTCGTCATTAGCAAAATGAATCATATCTGGATGTAGACTGATCTCGTTGATTCCTCTTGGAGGATCAACTATACAAAATGGCCCAAATATAAGTATACATAGCCTAAATATTAAGTACAGTAATAAGCCTACATATAAGCCTATAAATCTAATATAAATATAAGTATAAGTACAAGCAGCATATTTTAACCGATTCATAACCTTTCTTCTCTTCTTACCCTACTGATGGTTGTCTCATTAGCAAAACAGATCAGATCTTCATGGACGAGATACCTGGTCATTAGAAGAAAACTGGTCAAGTCTTGACCTCGTCATCATCAAAATACTAGCAATACCTTTATGATGGGATACCTCGTCAATAGCAAAATGGATCATATCATGATGTAGTACCGCTCAAGCTGCATATTTTAACCAATTGATAATTTTTCTCCTCTTCTTAACCCTACTGGTGACTGTATTATCATTAGCAAATCTGATCAGATTTTCATAGAGGAGATACGTCATTAGAAGAAGGTACCTTGACCTCGTCATCATCAAAAACGGACAATACCTTAGTGATGGGATACCTCGTCATTAGCAAAATGAATCATTTCTTGTTGTAGACGTATCTCGTCGATACCGCTTGGAGGATCAACTATACAAAATGGCGTAGTAGGTGTTTCAAATTTATGCCAATTTCACTTAATAACTTAGAATTCGAAATGATCTCAATTAAACACGAATACATTACTTTCTACATACTTTGGCTTACGATTATGAAGGCGTAAAGGTCCTTCCATTAAGAACTATCTCCACAGATACGATGTATACGATTTCTAATATCGCATCGCCGAAAAAAATCGAAAAAAAGAATCAAAATACGAGGTTTCGAAACTGGTGTGATCAATTTTATTACGCCATTTTCACTTAATTCTTTATAATTCGAGATTACCTCAATTAAACACGAATATATTACTTTCTACATATTTTGAACATTATCACGTTTTGTAAATTATCTCAATGAAACACAATTACATTACTTTCTACATACTTTGGCTTACGATGAAGGCGTAAACGTCCTTCCATTAAGAACTACCTCCACAGATACGATGTATAAGATTTCTAATAACGCATCGCCGAAGAAAAAAAAAATCAAAATACGAGGTTTCGAAACTGGTGTGATCAATTTTACTACGCCATTTTCACTTAATTCTTTAGAATTCGAGATTATCTGAATTAAACACGAATATATTACTTTCTACATATTTTGCACATTATCACGGTAGAAAGATTCTTCCATTCAGAACTTCCTCCACATATACGATATATACGATTTCTAATAACTCATCGCCGAAGAAAATCGGAAAATGGAATCAAAATACGAGGTTTCGAAATTTGTGGGATCAATATTATCACGCCATTTTCACTTAATTTCTTAGAATTCGAAATTATCTCAATTAATCACGAATACATTATACTTTCTACATACTTTGTACAACATTATCACGGTTGAAAGATCCATCCATTAAGAACTACCTCCACAGATACGATATATACGATGTCAAATTACGCATTGCCGAATAAAATCGGAAAAAGGAATCAAAATACGAGGTTTCGAAACTTGTGTGATCAATTTTATTACGCCATTTTCACTTAATTCCTTAGCATTCGAGATTATCTCAATTAAACACGAATATATTACTTTCTACATATTTTGCACATTATCACGGTAGAAAGATTCTTCCATTAAGAACTACCTCCACAGATACGATATATACGATTTCAAATTACGCATTGCCGAAGAAAATCGGAAAAAGGAATCAAAATACGAGGTTTCGAAACTTGTGTGATCAATTTTATTACGCCATTTTCACTTAATTCCTTAGCATTCGAGATTATCTCAATTAAACACGAATATATTACTTTCTACATATTTTGCACATTATCACGGTAGAAAGATTCTTCCATAAAGAACTTCCTCCACAGATACGATATATACGATTTCAAATTACGCATTGCCGAAGAAAATCGGAAAAAGGAATCAAAATACGAGGTTTCGAAACTTGTGTGATCAATTTTATTACGCCATTTTCACTTAATTCCTTAGCATTCGAGATTATCTCAATTAAACACGAATATATTACTTTCTACATATTTTGCACATTATCACGGTAGAAAGATTCTTCCATAAAGAACTTCCTCCACAGATACGATATATACGATTTCAAATTACGCATTGCCGAAGAAAATCGGAAAAAGGAATCAAAATACGAGGTTTCGAAATTTGTGTGATCAATATTATCACGCCATTTTCACTTAATTCCTTAGAATTCGAAAGTATCTCAATTAATCACTAATACATTACTTTCTACATACTTTGCACAAGATTATCACGGTTGAAAGATCCATCCATTAAGAACTACCTCCACAGATACGATATATACGATGTCAAATTACGCATTGCCGAATAAAATCGGAAAAAGGAATCAAAATACGAGGTTTCGAAACTTGTGTGATCAATATTATCACGCCATTTTCACTTAATTCCTTAGAATTCGAAAGTATCTCAATTAATCACTAATACATTACTTTCTACATACTTTGCACAAGATTATCACGGTTGAAAGATCCATCCATTAAGAACTACCTCCACAGATACGATATATACGATGTCAAATTACGCATTGCCGAATAAAATCGGAAAAAGGAATCAAAATACGATGTTTCGAAACTTGTGTGATCAATTTTATTACGCCATTTTCACTTAATTCCTTAGCATTCGAGATTATCTCAATTAAACACGAATATATTACTTTCTACATATTTTGCACATTATCACGGTAGAAAGATTCTTCCATTAAGAACTACCTCCACAGATACGATATATACGATTTCAAATTACGCATTGCCGAAGAAAATCGGAAAAAGGAATCAAAATACGATGTTTCGAAACTTGTGTGATCAATTTTATTACGCCATTTTCACTTAATTCCTTAGCATTCGAGATTATCTCAATTAAACACGAATATATTACTTTCTACATATTTTGCACATTATCACGGTAGAAAGATTCTTCCATTAAGAACTACCTCCACAGATACGATATATACGATTTCAAATTACGCATTGCCGAAGAAAATCGGAAAAAGGAATCAAAATACGATGTTTCGAAACTTGTGTGATCAATTTTATTACGCCATTTTCACTTAATTCCTTAGCATTCGAGATTATCTCAATTAAACACGAATATATTACTTTCTACATATTTTGCACATTATCACGGTAGAAAGATTCTTCCATTAAGAACTACCTCCACAGATACGATATATACGATTTCAAATTACGCATTGCCGAAGAAAATCGGAAAAAGGAATCAAAATACGATGTTTCGAAACTTGTGTGATCAATTTTATTACGCCATTTTCACTTAATTCCTTAGCATTCGAGATTATCTCAATTAAACACGAATATATTACTTTCTACATATTTTGCACATTATCACGGTTGAAAGATCCATCCATTAAGAACTACCTCCACAGATACGATATATACGATGTCAAATTACGCATTGCCGAATAAAATCGGAAAAAGGAATCAAAATACGAGGTTTCGAAACCTGTGTGATCAATTTTATTACGCCATTTTCACTTAATTCCTTAGCATTCGAGATTATCTCAATTAAACACGAATATATTACTTTCTACATATTTTGCACATTATCACGGTAGAAAGATTCTTCCATTAAGAACTACCTCCACAGATACGATATATACGATTTCAAATTACGCATTGCCGAAGAAAATCGGAAAAAGGAATCAAAATACGAGGTTTCGAAACTTGTGTGATCAATTTTATTACGCCATTTTCACTTAATTCCTTAGCATTCGAGATTATCTCAATTAAACACGAATATATTACTTTCTACATATTTTGCACATTATCACGGTAGAAAGATTCTTCCATAAAGAACTTCCTCCACAGATACGATATATACGATTTCAAATTACGCATTGCCGAAGAAAATCGGAAAAAGGAATCAAAATACGAGGTTTCGAAATTTGTGTGATCAATATTATCACGCCATTTTCACTTAATTCCTTAGAATTCGAAAGTATCTCAATTAATCACTAATACATTACTTTCTACATACTTTGCACAAGATTATCACGGTTGAAAGATCCATCCATTAAGAACTACCTCCACAGATACGATATATACGATGTCAAATTACGCATTGCCGAATAAAATCGGAAAAAGGAATCAAAATACGAGGTTTCGAAACTTGTGTGATCAATATTATCACGCCATTTTCACTTAATTCCTTAGAATTCGAAAGTATCTCAATTAATCACTAATACATTACTTTCTACATACTTTGCACAAGATTATCACGGTTGAAAGATCCATCCATTAAGAACTACCTCCACAGATACGATATATACGATGTCAAATTACGCATTGCCGAATAAAATCGGAAAAAGGAATCAAAATACGATGTTTCGAAACTTGTGTGATCAATTTTATTACGCCATTTTCACTTAATTCCTTAGCATTCGAGATTATCTCAATTAAACACGAATATATTACTTTCTACATATTTTGCACATTATCACGGTAGAAAGATTCTTCCATTAAGAACTACCTCCACAGATACGATATATACGATTTCAAATTACGCATAGCCGAAGAAAATCGGAAAAAGGAATCAAAATACGATGTTTCGAAACTTGTGTGATCAATTTTATTACGCCATTTTCACTTAATTCCTTAGCATTCGAGATTATCTCAATTAAACACGAATATATTACTTTCTACATATTTTGCACATTATCACGGTAGAAAGATTCTTCCATTAAGAACTACCTCCACAGATACGATATATACGATTTCAAATTACGCATTGCCGAAGAAAATCGGAAAAAGGAATCAAAATACGATGTTTCGAAACTTGTGTGATCAATTTTATTACGCCATTTTCACTTAATTCCTTAGCATTCGAGATTATCTCAATTAAACACGAATATATTACTTTCTACATATTTTGCACATTATCACGGTAGAAAGATTCTTCCATTAAGAACTACCTCCACAGATACGATATATACGATTTCAAATTACGCATTGCCGAAGAAAATCGGAAAAAGGAATCAAAATACGATGTTTCGAAACTTGTGTGATCAATTTTATTACGCCATTTTCACTTAATTCCTTAGCATTCGAGATTATCTCAATTAAACACGAATATATTACTTTCTACATATTTTGCACATTATCACGGTAGAAAGATTCTTCCATTAAGAACTACCTCCACAGATACGATATATACGATTTCAAATTACGCATTGCCGAATAAAATCGGAAAAAGGAATCAAAATACGATGTTTCGAAACTTGTGTGATCAATTTTATTACGCCATTTTCACTTAATTCCTTAGCATTCGAGATTATCTCAATTAAACACGAATATATTACTTTCTACATATTTTGCACATTATCACGGTAGAAAGATTCTTCCATTAAGAACTACCTCCACAGATACGATATATACGATTTCAAATTACGCATTGCCGAAGAAAATCGGAAAAAGGAATCAAAATACGAGGTTTCGAGATTTGTGTGATCAATATACTTGAAGAGAAACTATCCAGGAAGTAGAGGGAATTCTCTATTTGCAGCATTCTCGAGTCGAGACAATTTTATCCGTCCGATGTTTAAGTATTTACTGAGTGGATGCCGTTCACTCCTAAATAAAAGTACTCCTGAATTACTGAGTTATTTTGCTTTTGTGCGCGAGTTTCGTCCTCTTTTCTTTCACCAAGTTTTGTTTTGTCGAGTCCATTTTATCCGTTACGAACCTAATTTTGCTGTGTGTTTAATACTCCACTGTTGACTTTGTTCTATCAGCGAGTGAGTGTGGATTTCGTATTTTTTGGCCATTCCTTAAGGACCTAATAGTTTTCGCAATTTATATTGCTTAGTGAGAGCAGTGGTAGTTGGTAAATATTGTCTCAGACAAAAATGGATTTTTCTCGATCCGCATTAAAACGAAACATTTTCAACTCGATTTTGAGTTGATTGCGTCGAGGCGTCCGGTACTGTACAGAAACCAACTACCTCTCATTAAATTTCTGTTTTGTGAATATATCCCTAACCGATATAAATTTTTACTCTTTGTACAATTACTTTTTTACACTTACGTACAAAATGTAACTGGCCACTGTGGAAATATATCTTTTGTCCTAAGTAAGATCTAAGCCTTTTTCCGTGTCTTAGCCCAGCCCAAATATAATTTACAAGGAAAAATAATTGTAAAGAAATTGTCTACTGTAGGACTATTAATTTTTATCCGACAGACATTAGCATTTTCCCATAGGTCTCTACCCACCACAATTATAATTTAGAAGTAGAAGTAATGGTATATATTGTCACTGTTGGACAATAACTTTTTTATCCCACGACAGATCTTAGCCTTTTTCAAAAGTCTCTGCCCACCGCAACATAGTTTAGAAGTAGAAATAATGGTGAATATTGTCACTGTTGGACTATTTTTTTACCCTATACCTGGTCCTCAGCCTTTTTTCATCAGTCTCTACCCATCCCAAAATAGTTTAGAAAAAGAAATAATTGTAAAGTAATTGTTAGTGCCGGATAATATTTTTTTATCCCACGACAGATCTTAGCCTTTTTCGTAAGTCTCTGCCCAACCCTATATAGTTTAGAAGTAGAAATAATTGTAAAGTAATTGTCACTGTTGGACTATATTTTTTTTATCCTACGCCAAACCTTAGTCTTTTTTATTAAGTCTCTGCCCATCCCAATATAGTTTAGAAGTAGAAATAATTGTAAAGAAATTGTCCACTGTAGGACTATATTTTTATATCCTACGCCAAACCTTAATCCTTGTATTAAGTCTCTGCCCATCCCAATAAAATAACGAAGTAGAAATAATTGTAAAGTAATTGTCACTGTTGGACTATATTTTTTTTTATCCTACGCCAAACCTTAGTCTTTTTTATTAAGTCTCTGCCCATCCCAATATAGTTTAGAAGTAGAAATAATTGTAAAGTAACTGTTCGCTGTAGGACTATACTTTTGTATCTTACGCCAGACCTCAGCCTTTTCCATAAGCCTATCTGGCCAACGCAATATTGTTTAGAAGAAGAAATAAAATATTTATATGTCAACTGCACTCTCCACTGCTGAATCAGTAAAACTTCCGCAACTATTAAGGTGGGTTCTTGTGAAATCTGAAAAGATCATATAAAGACCAAAGTGAGAGTTTGAAAAGCCAATATGGTACAGATAATGGAAGCCCTCAACACTCTCAACTCTCCCCATGATGTGAAAATTATAATTTAAAAAGTACATTTAAGTTCTGTGAGCGGGTCACAATAGAAACACACAGTATTCCTAAACAAAATGTTCAAGTGGGATGCACAGGCCCTAGAAATGATAGCTATCGTTTCAAAGAAGCCAGCAACTTGTACTAGTCATTAAAGTCGAAATTAGGCTGAGCAGACCGGCTATAGTTCAGTAATTCAGCGACAACAGGGGTTAGGTAATTGACTACGATTAGGTAATTGACATCAGCCCTAGAGAAATACCAACAATGAAAGTATTTAAAAAATATCTTCGGTAAGAATGCGACACAATAATAAATTTTTATCGAGGTATTCCAGCGAAGGCTCAGTGCAGTCAATTCACAAGTAAAAGAGACATTTACGGAAGTATTATTGAGAAATTCTTGTATAAAATCATTGAAATAATGTCGAGTACGAATGCTTCAAACCATTTTCACTATAAGAGGCATTTTCTGCCAACCTAAATTTGGATGGTGATTGCATTTTGTGGTTCTATTCCTACTTCGAATGTTAGCTTGTTTTACGAATACAATTTCAGTATGTCGCCATTTGAAGCGCGGAAGAATGAATTCCGAATTAATGTACGATTCTCCATATGTCAATGACTACAAACGTCACCAATACGACGATAAAAGCGTAGATCCTTCTGACGGTCTTCCTAATGTATATTTCCACACAGACCTTCTTGTACAAGTGAACAAGCAGCATGACCTTCCTATTTATCTAAAGCAACTGGCACTTGAAATAATCAACAACATCCCGGCTGACGCTACTAAGGTATACACTGACGGCAGTAAAAACGAGAGGGGTGGAGCTGGCAGTGGAATCTATATAATTTCAGATGGTAACTACACAAAGATTCAGAGAAGGAATCCTGATGGCTGCTCTGTATTCCGTAGCTATCTTATTGCTATAAACGAAAGCCTTGACTATATTGAGACTGTCATTGCAGGAAAAGAAATCTGGATTCTAACTGATAGCAGGAGTTCTGTCCAGCACTTGGCTAATTGGTCTGGTGTTAGAGACAAGGTGGGAGTATCTGTCCTCAATAAGCTAAGACAACTGTCTATAGATAATCAGATTCACATACAGTGGATCCCCTCTCATGTCGAACTTGATGGGAATGAAATGGCAGATGAATTGGCCAAGGCGGGAGCTAGTGAAGTATTGGTTCCACTTGAGCCTCTTACCTACACTGAGATTTATTCGCAGGCTAAGTTGAGGGGGAAAACAATATGGTCCACTCCCCCAGTGCATCAATGGTATCGGTGCCATCGACCCTGCGGCTCTTTGACACTTAATTGTGACAGGCAGGGACAAACTGTAATTACCCGATTTCTAAGTGGACACCTCAGAACTATGACCTTCTCAGATGGCTTGAGAACTTTTGACACATGCACCAAGTGCTCCTCTGATCAGGCTGCTCCATCCCACATCCTGGAGTGCCTGGGACTTAACCATCAAGATCTCCTTGGAAGTCCATTGCTGGTCCTGGACTTCCTCAGGGTGTTTGGATTCATGGACCTATTCTAGCCCCGCTGGACTTTGGGGATTGTGGCAACAACAACTATGATACATACTAAACTAATACCAAAACGCATCCTGCGAGTGCATTTGTATAACTGGGTGTAAAATCCCCTTCTTAGGTATGGTTGGTTTGTTTGCTCTGAAAATCCCCTCTTACATGCATGTGAGTATTTTCTTTATATTTCAATGTAAATCTTTTTTTTTACATAGAGGAACAAAATTTATTTCATGATAAATTATCCAATTGGATTTTAGCCGACCAACCGGTCTGGTGGTTAAGGTGTTAGCCTCTAGATAGGAAGGTATGTGGTTTCGAATCCGGGTCAGTGCATGGATATTTGTAAGCGTATGGTGTAGAGGCGGCTGGTGCACCTTAATTCTGTAGTGGCCGAAGTCCTCACGTTGGATTAGTGTGGAAGTGTGGAGAGTGGGGTTCAAGCTCAGGTGTTGCCTTGTCATCTGACCGCGGTTCAAAATGACGTGGCGTTGTCCTCGGATCTTTCCCTTAGGGTATTAACCTCGGACCGTCGTCAATAGCCCGTTATATGTTGCTCTAATACGACGTTAATTAAAATTACATTTCCCTATCAATTCGTTTTTAAAATTTTACGTATTTTTAGAGATGTCTTGTTAGTACGGTGATCGTTACTGTTTATATTAATTTAATGCTTGCGTAGTCAAAATGCTTTCATGTACGAGTATGTCAAGTAAACACTTTGTAAAATATCACCTATTGTTTATTAACCCCTCCGATTGTATCTTATGACCCAACTCTGAAATCGCTTTTTCAACAAAAGGATTTCTCTCTACGAGATTTATAGCTGTACTTTGGAGAGATTTCTCGCCAAGTCTGCAAACCTCTCCAGCGAAACGTCGGATCTTAATATAAAATCAGCTACGAAAAGCGATGATCTTTTAAAAGGAGGGCTATATAAACGTTGAGCGAGATTTAAAGAAGGAAAGTAAGATCTAAAACTCAGTCGTAAAAAAAACTTTCTTCCCAGATTTATAGTCTTTGAGTTCGAAGAGCCATAAACTGATATTTTATGCAGCAGCTCTTCAATGAGCCACAAAAGGTAGGAAATTTAAACCAGATCGCAATGAAAATAAAGGTATTGAAATGGTGTTGTCAAGTTTCTGTGTATGGCATTTCAGTGAATGTGGATATGATTATGTTTCAAACAAATAAAAATTCCGATTTCAAGATTTCACATTTAATATATAAGAGGCATTTTGTGTCAAGCTAAATGTAGATGGAGGTAATGGTTCTGTGGCGATTGTTTCTAACTTTTATTAGGTAAGGTAAGGTATTTTTAATTAACGTCGAACTAGAGCGTTCTAGAGCGCATCGGGCTATTGTGGACGGTCCGAGATTAAGATAGGATCCGTTCCCCTAAGGGAAAGATCCGAGGACAACAACCACGCAATTTCAACCAAAGTCAGATAACGAGGCAACACCTGAGCAGGCACCCCACTCGCCAAACTTCTACACCAACCCAACATGAGTACTTTCGGCCACGGTAGATTTAAGTTGCATCAGCCGCTTCTACACCATACGTTTACAAATTTCCATACACTGATCCGGATTCGAACCAGGAACCCTTCGATCTAGAGGCCAACACTTTAACCACCAGACCGGATGGTCTGCCGAAGATGCGGAAAAACCGCTTTAGTAAGAAATGGTTTGTTTGTCTTAAAACCTTTTACACTGCCTTAATCCGGAGTGTTGTGCTTCAATGTATCCAAATATGTGTTAGTTTCTGCTAGATTCAGATTGATTTGGATTGACCTGGATTCCGTTGGTGTGAAGGGGCCCCAACTGAGCGTAGTCCTTTTCTCAAAGTTTCTATAAAGTTTGCTTGCTTTTTAGCGTTGGTTTCATTCTTAAATATAACCGTAGATTCTATGGTTTCCGAGGACCGACTACGGAACTACTGTTTTCTAAACTTTGGAAGTATTTGAGTCCTTATCCCCCCAAAAGTCAGTTTCACACTAACAGAATCCGGATTGTCCCAAGCAAATTTGAATCCGGATAGATCCGAGTCAGTACGAATCCAGTAGATATTGACTGACACTGCCTGAAACCAGTGTGTGTTCAGCTGCAATACACTACAATCTACTGTAGTTTCACTGGATTCAGATGGAACTGGATATGTTAGAGTGAAACGGACCTGTTTCAGAATTGAGAAAAATTCCAACAGAAACTGACTGTCACTACCTGAAGCCAGAGTTTTCAGCTTCAATGCACTCGAATCTACTTAAGTTTCACTGGATTCAGATGGACTTGGATACGTTAGTATAAAACAGACCTCGGTTTCAGAATTGAGAAAAATTTAAGTAGAAACTGACTGACACTGATCGAAGCAGGAGTGTTCAGCTAAAATGCACTCGAATCTACTTTATTTTTACTCGATTCAGATGGATATGGATCTGTTAGTGCAAAATAGACCTCCGTTTCAGAATTGAAAAAAATTCCATAAGAAACTGACTGACACTGCCTGAAGCCGGAATGTGTTCAGCTTCAATGCACTCCAATCTACTTGAGTTTCACTCGATTCAGATGGACTTGGATCTGTTAGTGTGAAACGGACATCGGTTTTTCAGAATTGACAAAAATTCAAATTCCTTAACGCCTTCTAATCTATCCTTTCATCATCAAATTGCTTTGTTCCTCATCGAAGACATTTCTGTTAACTCCCCGAGCTAACAAAGCACCTGGAAAGGAAAGAAAAACCCAACCGCGTCGTAATCCTGGATTTTCATCTCGACTCAAAGAGAATGACGAAAATCGAACTGTTGACAGAACAGAAAGAAAGACGACCGAAAGAAAAAGGCGATCAAAAACGAATTGAAGCAGCTCAATGCGTCTTCCCCCGAAAATTTCCACAAAGGACGGTGAGCCTCTACCTTCTGATAGCGGTCCATGTCCCATCACGCAGGTTTGTCCCTGTCCCGGAGTTAAGTAAACACGCGTTTCAAACTCCGGGACTTGTTCTGCGTGAGTGGGCCCTTTTTGTTCCCTTTGGAAGGAATTCTTTTCTCTCGCTGTCGACTCTTATCCGGCTCTTTAGCCGAAACTGGAGCCCAACGTTGCACTGGAGTATAGCTACATCAAACAGCTCACTGGTGCGGAATAGATTTCTTCATTTAAACACGATTGAAAAGAGACTTTTTTTTCAACGAAGGAGCAGTGTTGGAATTGAAGTTCAATCTAGGAAATACGCGATCTTTATATTTGCAGTTTTTTAATCTTAACCTTTTATTAGAAGTGTTTTTAGTGTCCTTGTTTAGTTGGACTTCTGAAAGACAGTGTATCTCAACGCAGCCCCTTATTTAACAAGACTAAAAATCAGTATGGCATTTTACCAAATCCTTATTATTGTAACAAATGTAATTATAACATTTGATTGAAATTTAAACAACGACATTGCAACTTCAATTAACCGTCAGTTTCTGTTAATCGTCAGTCCGTTATCAAAAGTGAATTAATTAAATATTAAAAGTTATTAGATCGTACATACATATGTAAACCCGTAAAAAAAACGACTCACCCGATCGCAATTGTACAATTTACATCAACGCAGAACAAGACAGAAGGTTGCAATTGATGGAGATGAATGTTTTCTACAAATATCAATAGTTAAAATTTGTCTGAGTATATCATATTAAATTGGGTGCTTTCTCCGATAATTTCAATACTAACCCCCATCTTTTGTCACAATTTTGGATTCTACATACAATTTCAGTTGGAAAGAAAAAAAGTTCATCAACTTTATTGGATTTTTCACCGATTTGTAAGTGTTTGAAAATCAGATCTTCTAATGTTAAGCTGGTGTTTCACGTTTTTTGTTATGATTGCACTAATGTTTTTAGGGAATTGTTTTCTTATCCTTTGCTACCCAAACACAATCTATAAACATTTTAATTATCAAACTAAATTTACTATTTTTTATTAATTATTAAATTAATATTCATATAAAACATGAATAGAAACATGGATAAATTTTGACTCCATGTGGTTCAACTGTTACTGAAACATCGGAATTCCAAATTCCAGCTCATTACGTGCATAAAAAGTAGGGTAGTGAGACTATTTGTAAAATTCGATGATTATTATCGTTATTGGGGATTCTTCACAAAGTGAAAAAAGAAATTTCTGCCAACAGATCCCGGGATTCAATCAGAATGGATTCTCACTTTGTAACCATCTTAATGAACCCCATACATACCAAGGATCCTGCAACAGGCCAGTGACTGCGACGGCCACTACACGTCTATATTAATATTTATAATGTGATTTAAGTCCGAACATTTACACTCTCCCTCAATGGTTTTTTATGAATTTTCTCATTTAATTTTCCAAACTTCCACACCAACCCAACGTGAGGACTTTCAACCACGATAGATTTAAGGTGCACCAGCCGCCTGTACACCACACGCTTACAAACATCCATGCACTGATTTGGATTCGAACTAGGAACCTTTCGATCTAGAGGCTAACACCTTAACCACCAGAACGGTTGGTCGGCTTCTTTTAAGATGCTATTGGTTCTTGTATTGAGTTTTATCTACCTGGACTTCTATCAGATTTATCCATTTCATACATTTTAAAATATGTACTACGTTTATGACATTTTAAATTATGTAATTGTTTATTTCTTGTATTTTTACTTTTACTAACAGTACTCTTTTCTCACTGTAACGTCCGTTTGTGGACTAAATGCTACAAAAGTAACCAAGCAACCAAAATGAATCAAAAAAGACATCTCTCACTAGAGCAACTGAAAGAATACATTTCTGTACTAAGAACTAAAACCTTGAAACGGCACATCCAATTTCAGAAAACAAGTTTTCACTGACAATAAAATCTGAACTACACCTGCACCTTGGTCATTGTTTTACAAGAAAAACTTATCCTGCGATCGAGAACCATTTCTCCCCGACCTCTGCGAACCGGAGAAGAATTTACCCATCAAGCCGTGTCCTCCAGACACAAAAAGGATGGCCAACCATCCACGGGTCATTGGGGCCCAACGCAATAAAGCCCCCATAAATACTTCCACCCCAGACCTCGCAGACAAGAGTTGTTTCCTTTTCATATCACATTTATTCCCTTTCTTCATCCGATGCCAATATGATAAAGTGAACACTTACCGCCCTACACCAAGAAACCGTTTGCAGGCAACGAGCCTCTTGGGTGAGATCTGGAAGAAGATCCTTGTCGTCAGGACATAATGGCCAGGAGAACTGTAAAACGGTGATGGAGGACAGGTGTAAATAAAGGATTTAAGTGCCCCGAGAAAGACATAAAGTCTGGGACGGAATGATTTCCTTCTCAACCGCCTGTCGTCTGTTTGGAGGAAGATAAAAGCCAGGGATTATACGCGCCAAGATTATATGGCTCCCCATTCTTGCTGGATGGCTCTTCAGACCAACGCCAAAGACGAAGATCAATAACTTATGATCAAAAGTTTCGGTTCAAATTTAGAATTTAATCCCAGGCCACCATTTCAATATAGCTTCCACTTGACTTAGAAAGATTTGGGATCTGAGGTAATTTTTTATTGAAAACTTTGTGTATAGGTTTTCAGTTTTAATAAGATTGCTTGGGTAATCAGGTTTGAGGTTTCCCTTAAGATTTGGTTCAGTTCTTCTACGATATAAAATCTGAGACTTACCCACGAAAGTATAAAATCTTACAAGATTATAGAAATTTGTGGATATCTAAGTATAGATTATTATGTTTTCCTCTTCAATTTCTTCTCGACCCACGCCTACTCCTTAGAGGTTCAGAGAGTGTATAGGAAGGGCGATGATACTTCTTTTTAATTTGAATATTAATTTCATAAATATAAGTATTCATAAAAGGGAAAATTTGTAGTCTGTTTGGAGTAAGATAGAAGCCAGGGATTATTCTCGCCAAAATTATATGGCCCCCATTCTTTCTGGATGGTTCTACCGGACAAGGAAATTAACCGAAGATCAACAACGTATTGTCAAAAGTTTTGGTTCAGCTTTGGAATTTAATCCCAGGCTACATAAAGTTTATGCTAGTCTTCGAAGGAATTGGGATATGAGGTAATTTCTACTGAAAATTGTAAGGAAGTGTTCGTTTTGAGTATGCTGATATATGTTCGGGTAATTAAGTTTGAGGTTTCCGTTAAGATTTAGTTCGGTTCTACTACAGTACAAAATAATTTACGGTACAAAATCATCACCCACAGAAGTATATAATCATAAAAGGTTATAAATGTTTGTATAAGATTGATATCTTCTCTTTAATTTTAATATTAATTCATAAATATAATTCGTATACATAAAGGCTAAATTAAAATAGATAAAAGCGGATACCTTTGTTAGATCTACACATTCTTCTACGGTACACAACTAGTTTTTAACCCCTAAAGCAACGGTTTTCCATGTTTTTCATTTCACATCAGATATAAACTAATTAGAAAATCATACTACATAAAAAAAATCAAAATAAATACGTTAAAAAATATATTATATTTTTTACCGATCTGACAAAGAAATCGTATTTATTACCTACCTCTTTTTCAACCTAAAATTGCTTTTAAAAAACTATTGTAATGAAAAAATTAATTTAAGCGTTTAAAAAAAACAAAAAAAAACAACACTTTAAGTTATTTTTATGACTATTACTTGAAATAATTTTTTAACACACTTGCCAAATTTCTAAAACTAAACCAATAAAAGGACAAATCTCAACAAAATTTAAATAATTTCACTGTCTCTAAGGCCTGGGGCACACATCCGTTTTTCAACGTGTGGCGCCACTGCGGCACCGAAGCCCAACTATGCACACATAACCGTGAAATGACGCACGAACTCATTTAGCGCCATTTGCGATAAATATTCTATCGAAGAAAACGCGTTTATTTCGCTTACTTGGTGTAAAAAAAGTATATTTTGAAACACAAAATAGACGTTATTGGATACAACCATTTATTAATTATTATTTATGTTTCATTTGTTTATGAAAGCAAGGTACTTCTGAACTGAGACTTGGGCGGCGCCGTGGGGAACTGCGGTACAAATTGCACGCAAGTTGGACGTGCGTCGCCCTAGCGGCGCTGGATGCATGTGTGCACTGCTCCATTGGATCTAATGTATCTCAGACCGCACTTGCGTTGCGGTAGCGGCGCCGCACATATGAAAAACCAGATGTGTGCACCTTGCCTAAGAACCACCAGTTTCTTTCTTAAAGCACATCGGTGTATCGTGGAACGCCGGTTGAATTCCCTGGCTAAAGTGAGAAATATCACGTGATTAGAGAAATCTGAGGACAGCTAAGTATGAATTATCAGTGTCTCCTTTTCAATATTAGCCGACAACCGTTCTGGTGGTTAAGGTGTTAGCCTCTAGATAGGAAGGTTCCTGGTTCGAATCCGGGTCAGTACTGTCAGTAATGTTTGTAAGCGTATGGTGTAGAGGCGGCTGGTGTACCTTAAATCTGTCGTGGCCGAAAGTCCTCACGTTGGGTTGGTGTGGAAGTTTGGAGAGTGGAGTGCCAGCTCAGACGATACCTCGTCATCGGACCGTGGTTTAAAATTACGTGGTGTTGTCCTCGGGCCCTTCGATTAGGGGGTTAATCCCGGACCGTCGTCAATAGCCCAGTAGTTGCTCTAGAACAACGTTAAATAAAAATTACCAATTACTTTTTCATTATTAGGGGCCCTGGTAGCGCGATTGGAGGAGTAATGGATTAGTATCCACGGGGTCGAAACTCTATGCAACTAAAGACCATCGCCTACACGGGGGCTGGAAAACATTAAATCAACCGTCGTATCCAATGTCCTCACCTAAGTGTGGTGAGGACAGGCATGACCTCTAAACCTGATTGAGATTTAAAATTACGAGGATTTGTCCTTGGATATTTCGGGATTAACCCCGAACCATCGCCAATAGCCCGTTCTGTGTGACGTTATTTCAACTTTTCAATAGTTATATTAATTTGATAAATGTAACTATACATTGTTTGATAAATTATATAGTTGTAGCATACATGTTGTTTGATAAATGTAACTATAATTATAGGATACATGTATAATACATGAAAGTGAAATTCAGATAGATGAAAACTAATTTTCTGTTTACATCCATAGTATAATAAAGCTGTATAAAATATTAAATATTAAATTAAGTTATTTATAATTGTTAATCTCAATGCTTGTCTTTGTTCTTACTCCGTACTCTGAACTCAATCGAGGAAATTTTCAGAGTAGAAGTGATTGATAAATCCGAAGTAGAGAAAAATAATTTTAAAGAGACATTTTCCTATTCACTGAGTTATAATTGCGAGTCGCATGAAATAAAGTAATTTACTTTTCATGTTCAATCTTTGAGACAGAAAGTGGTATAATGTATTGCCGTGTTTAAGTGGATCTATTTTAGATACATTTTCATTAAACCATAACACTCTTGAATGAAAATTTCCATATTTCTAACAAGTTTATTTTCTATACCAACATGTGTTTTTTTTTTTATTTTGTTAAAAGCAATAAAAATAACAACCTACTATACAATTTGTTACCATATATAATTTGTTTTCCAGCAGTATGAAAACAAACTTCATATTTCATATATTTTCCATTTATATTTAATAAAATAAAGCGTAAACGATTTTATGAATTTATAATGAAGTTATTAATCCGATGCAATTTATGCTCGATACAAATTTCGTTCATCAACGTTGTTTGCAAAATGTATTAAAATTATCAAATGTTCATTATTATTTTAAAATTTTCATGTATACAAACTGTTAGCGTAGATCTTTCGAAACTAATTTGATTATAAGGAATCTCTCTAAAAGTTCGAAGAGTTGGACGCACACCACCCTACCTTTCATCCTCTTATTTAAAAGCATATACTCTTACTTTAACCTCATTAACTTTTCGCGATACACTTAGATAAGCAATCACTTCAATTTTGCACTATAAAAGATTTCCCGAATTTTTATTTTCCAACACACATTTAATTTGATTTTTCATTACTTCGGTTCAAAAAGACTCAGAGCAAGTGAAGGCTTTAATGGAGATGTGGAAATTTCGTCTTAGAAATGGGGATATTCAATCAAGACATCCATTAATAATTCAGTTTTTAAAAGGATGTTGAACCTTTCAAAGTGAAAAAAGCGATGAAAATGCACACACAGTTGACAAATTGTACAACACTCTTTAATGGTAACAAACGTTGAATCCTATCTTTCCTACACTGTATAACAAAACAACGACGCACCAAGAAGGGGCCGAATTACATTGCTGATAGGATCAATCAACTTTCAACGACACTTCCAAGGGACGTGTAGTCTTTAATGACGAGTCCCGTTTCCAACTGTGTCCTGACGACAACCGCAAACCTGTCTGGACACGTACAGGGCAGCGTGGGATCCTGCCCTTACTATCTCAAGCCACACATGCCCACACAGGATTTTATGGTCTGGGTGCCATCACCTTTGATAGCCGAACCCCTTTGGTAGTCATTTCTGGCACACTTACAGCACAGCGGTACGTAGACGACATTCTACGAACGGTTGTGTTACCGTTCCTTTCGCGACACCCCGGACTTACTTTTCTACAAGATAATGCAAGGCCACACACGGCACGTGTTGCTATGTATTGTCCTCAAGCTTTCCTAACACTTCATTACCCAGTTAGATTTTCTGATATCTCTCCCATAGAGCACTTTTGGGACATTATGGGAAGGCGATTGCAACCATCCCGGGATATGAACCATTTATCCCGACAGTTTGAGACAATTTAGCAAAAAATTCAGAAGGACACCATCCGGGAACTTTTTTAGTCTATGCCACGCCGGGCGACGCATCCAGGCAAGAGGTGGATAAACGCCTCATTGACTTCCTCCCATTGTTACGGTCAAACTCTGAAATCATTCAGTAGTTTTGAAATTTTAATCTTTTGTGTTTCTATGTATGTTCTCTTCATTAGCCACCATTTTTTATTGCAAACGGTCAACTCCTACTTGGTGAGTCGAATGTTTTGCTATCGAGAGTGTATTTTGATGGATATAGAAGTGGCAATGAAAAAGGTGAAATTATGGATAAATTCTTTGTATGCTAACTCCTGGGTGTAACGCAAAATTGAAAGTATGTAGTATTGTTTTCCCCTCAACACACTTAACGACTAATAAACTGCATTTATTTTCGTTTAAAGTATACCAAGAAACCTTATATTCATCAAGAAGATAAATATTGGTAAGAAGTCACACAGGGACAAGACTTCAAGTTGCAGATCGGTGGTATGAACCTGCACACTTCAAAGTTTATGTGGTAATGTAAATGATTCGCTTCACTACATGCTAGACTGCACGTTTGAAGCGGATCTCCGAGGACAAAAAGAACCGCGGCAGCTCGGTTGGAAGAGTAACAGATTAGCAACCGGAGGTTTGCAAGTTCCAGTTTTATCAAAGACCGTCGTGAACAAAGAGAGCTAGTTCACGTTAAATCTGTAGTGGCCTCAAATGTCCTCGCGTTAGCTTGGTGTGGAAATTTGGAGAGTGGGGGTCCAACTTAAGTGTTGGCCTCGTTATCTGACCGTGGATCAAAATTATTTGGTTTTGTCCTTGAATCTTTTACTTCGTGTTTTATCTTGGACCGTTAACAACAGTCCGTCGTGTTTCTTCAGTGCTACGTTGATTGAAATACACTACCCTACAATAATGGACCGGGCAGCAAGATGTGATGGTATAAGGTAAATAATACATGCTTTAATAGGGGGAGGGTCCCCCAAGTTCTGCAATCACACTAGCAATCTTTCTGGGCCTACTTTCAAAAAGATTTTGATACACAGCTATGGGTATTTGTGCTTATTCTTGCTGCAAGAATGTCACCAGCTCAGCTGTCTATTTCGAACGTGGTTCCCTGGTCCGTAAGCGTTGCTCCAACTCTTCACACAAATGTTTTATGGGGCTTAGGTCGGAAGTCTGAGCAGGCCAGGAAGACGTTTTACAATCATATCTTGATACCACTGCTTGACAGAGGCTGCAACATGACAGGGATCTTTGTCGTCCTGGATGTAACATTCGTCCGTTCCATAAAATTGCCAGAGCGTAGGAAGAACCTGATCGTCCCAAATGTTCGTGTAGGTGTCGGCGTTCAATTGACCAGGAACAACATGCATAGGTCCCAGGCCATACCACGAAATAAACCTCCAAACATGTTGTCGGATTTTATGCAAATCCGCTGTCGTCCGGCCTATTATTGTAAGGTAGTGTATACCATACCTACCGATGACAAGAATTCACAAGTGATCAACCAGTGACACTAAGCATCGTCGGAAGTATGTCCGAGTGGTAAGTCTAGTGGATAAATTATTTTGGTAAAAACCACCTCGACACCAACCCAATACTGTATAAACGGTTCAAGCATCAGAACTAAAACAAGGCGTGTAGGAACATACGTATAGAAACTTGTGAAGGTGATCGTAATAAGACATAGATGCCTGTATACAAATGTCAACTATGGAACCCCTCGAACGTAAGCCCAAGCCAAGCTATAAAATATTAGAACGAACAAGGAGATAAGGTTCTATACGTCTCCCGATTTATAGAACACCAATTAGGGTCTATGTAAGGTTGTCCTGAAGGTCTCCTATACCCAGTCGAGCAAGTTCAAAGATAAGAAGCTTTGTCAATCTCCATGGTCGGCCGGCAATATTCGAAGTGAGTTTTAAGACCCTATGACGTCTGGAAAAAAGACGATTTCAACATCCGGCTCATCTTGGGCTTTCCACGATAGGGGCGTCGATAGCCACCCAAAAAGAACGTGTGTGATTACAGTTCTGAAATAACTCATGCCAGAGAGACATTAAATCTGTCGTAGGGTCGGTATGTAATTCTACTTCTTGCACCTGCCTGTCACACACGTCATTTTCTAACGATTCCGAGCACAGTTGTGGGGTGGTTGACACTTTATTCACCCTTTCAGGTTAGCCCAAAGAAATCTAATTCATTTCACGAACGGAATTCCCGTCATTGAAGTATAAACGTCTTAGACGAACTAGATACTTCTAATACAGTTTTCTAAGAATAATAAATTGAGTTTAAACTTTAGAAATTGAAGTTCCGCTATCTCAGCTCGGTATGCATTTAGCTTCACCCGATATGTGTATAATCTGTTCAATAAATCTTCTTATAATATCCGATACAATTTAGAGAATGCAAGTACTAACCTAGAAGGTGTTGCCTGTTTAACCCTTCTTTGCATGATGGTGGAAATTTCCATCATTTCATTGAATGCCTAAAAATTATATAAAAGCAGAAGTTCACTTTAAGTTGATCGTGTCTGGATACCTTTTTAATGTCCATTGCATAAAAAAAACATAGCTGTCAAAAATAAGCAAGTGTCACTATCAGTAAAACGAGCTTGAAGTTGTCATTCCGCTGTTTGTTGTAGTTGCAATAAACGTATGATTTCGTTTTTAATTTTGTTTTATTATATTTGAGTTTCTATTGCTAAAAAAGTGAAAATGAGTGGAAGAAAGGTTTGTAACATGTTTCTGTTATTTTTAGAGCAATTTCTGAAAAAGTTTGCGTTTAATTTAAAAAAATACCACATGATACCATCCTATTGTTTTTTGCTGAATTTATACCTGCCGTGCCTTTTTTTATTTCTAATATATTTGTCACTTACAAGTAAAACATTTGAAAGAAGTGGTCCTAAAATGTTTTCTTATGCGAAAGTGTATCATTGTAATCCTATCGCATCTTAGTGGTCATATTCTTCAGAAAGCTAAGCATTTATTAGAGGGTAACTAATATTAATTTAAACAGATTAGAGTAAAAGACGTAAAACAACGTAGTCAAATATTCGCTGTCGATAAGTTGTCAGAAAGTGTATCATTGTAATCCTATAGCATCTTAGTGATCACATTCTCCAGAAAGCTCAGCATTTATTAGAGGGTAACCAATATTAATTTAAACAGCTTTACAGATTTGAGTAAAAGACGTAGAAAAAAACGTTGTCAAATATTCGTGGTCGATAACCAAAAGGTTCAAAGGGAAAAAATGAAGTAGGTAATACATGTTGATAAAACTGGTCGATAGCTATTTCGGTGCAACGAACTGTGCACCATCTTCAGATGCAAAGAAAACAACGATAGGAAAAACTCCAGTTTAGAAATGTTACTTTTAAAAGTGTTGGCATCGTCGCTCTTTGATTAAGCTCTTGATTAAAAAGTATTGGGATTCATTACGAAAGCGACAGAGTATGTAGTGGCAACACTGTTCGAAGATAACGTATTTAAATTTGAGTTTTCCCCTTTTTTATTTTGGTCCTGATGTTAGTGGTGGACGTTTTTTTTTACACCGAAAAAAGCTACCAGGTCAGTTTTATTACTTTGTTTTCATCTCCTTTGTTAGTTCTTTTTGAAACTTTTAGACTAGTGGCTAGTTCATCACATTATTATAGAAATATTTTCAAAATCGTTGACAAAATTCGTGTGAGTGAAATGTTATCGTTTAAAACCAATTTCAATTCCCGATTCCATCAATAAAACTCAAATAACATTCTTGTTACAGCATCTGCTGCGTAACAGTGTACTGTACGCTACATGGAAAAAAGTAGTTAATGTCGCAATGGATTAACTCAACGGGCTATTGGCAACTGCCCGGGATCAATCCCTATGGAAAAGACCCAAGTTTTCTCGTAATTTTAACCCAAATAATGTCTTGTAATTTTGCACCTCGATCAGAAGACGAAATGAACACATGCGTTGGCACCTCCCTCTCTTAACAGTTTCGCTGCCGATCACGTGAGGATGTGTTGATAGTTATTGTCCCGCCGAAGAAATGGATTTTTCCCCAGAAGCCAATATTGCTGGATATTCGGAGGATGATCCATCTTAGTGTGGGGTTGTTTTTCCTGGTTATGACATGGCCCATTGCTTTATGTACATGGTACTATGAACGCTGAGGTGTATCTCGACGGCAGTATCGTACTCGTTGCTACCAGTTTGTCCTACAAGAGGTCGATCGGATTGAGATCGTGGCAATTAACAGGCCAGTCAAGCAAATTCACCTCATTTTCAGGAAACCAGCCCAGCACAAGTTTTGCAAAATGACACGGAGCTCCATCCTGTTGGAAGAAACAACCATCATCGCCGTTGTAATGCCATATTGTAGGCAAGGCCGAATGAACCAGAACTCGGTACACGTCATCGTCCATGAGACCAGGTTCATAAAGTATTGGGCTGAGTCAATACCAAGAAAAACAACTCCACACTAAGATGGATCCTACTCCGAATTTCTGCAGTGTCCAAATACTTTGCCCATATAGTGTATAGCCGCAAACGACTCCCATACTTGCAAGAAGTACTGTATGTTTAAAATATAAAGAAATTCAAGTACTGTAACAATAATATGTCTATCAGACTTAGGTCTACAAGTACAGAAACAGTTTTTAATGCTTCCAATGCTGTCCAATAACAGCCTTCAATGCTGTCCAATAACAACTATACATGTCCCACAACGCCGATGCATTGGATCGGGGAACTTCTTCAAAATTGCAAGCTCTCTCATGAACTCATACTGCAGTCCCAATTCTTGCGACGAGGTCTACGGGAATCTCATAAACAAGGATTTTGAGGTAAGCTCAGAGGAAGAAATTAATGAGGGACAAGTAGGTTTACCATGGTGGCCAAGACAATCCCTAATCCATCGATTAAGAACGAAACGATGCAGATAACTCTGCACGACTTCTAGCACTCGCACGGCGTTTGTGACTATGTTTCTATGTAAATATGGATTGGTTTTGTGTTTCTGACATACCTTTAAAGTTTCTTAAGACTTTTTGAATCATCCTATAGACGGACAAAGATCCTATTCGACCCAGAAAACTTTCGATACAGAAGCCAGCACCCTGACCACTACACTGATTGGTCGGCCTCTAACAAACTGACTGTTCAAACTAACAAATGTGTTCAAGTCTTCAATTTACATTTCTAAACGCTCATTTCCTTGGTTTGATAGGTATAGTGGTTAAGGTGTTAGAGCCTCTAGATAGGAAGGTTCCTGGTTCGAATCCGGGTCCGGGCATGGATGTTTGTAAACTATGGTGTAGAGGATGCTGGTGCACCTTAAATTTGTCATGGCCGAAAGGCCTCGCGTTGGGTTGGTGTGGAAGTTTGGAGGGTGGGATGCCAGCTCAGACGTTACCTCGTCATCTGACCGTGGTTCAAAATTACGTGGTGTTGTCCTCGGATCCTTCTCTTAGGGGGTTGATCCCGGACCGTCGTCATTAGCTCGTTGTGTTGCCCTACGCTAATTAAAAAAAGTACCAATTACCAAATTACCTTAGTTTGATAAGAAAGCTTTAACAAATATTTATAACACCTCAATTTTTGAATTAGCCAACTTACAATTCATAACTTTATTTAGAGATTTTCTATTTTAATTAATAAAAAAAATAGATTAAGCTATGCAGACTAGATTATCAACGTTTAAATCAACCCTCGGTTGATAGCGCAAATGCAACTTAATACCAGAATGTCAATTCCCGTCGATCAACACAAATGATTGAAGATTTTTTTTACCCTCTCCCAGTCTCAACTTTATACATTTGGAACTAGTCCAACATGGAATTGAGCCAGCTTTCCCTAAAGAGACATGTTTATTCATTACTGTAAAAGGAAATATCAAGTTGATCCCGAAGCATTTCCAGTGCATGGGAAAAATAGACGAAAGGCATAGAAGAGAAAAACTATTCTCCTAACTTCGAAAATCTTCATTCGATGGCGAACAAGGGAAAACTCACAAAAGGAAAGCCCGTCCTAAACTCGAAGATTTATATTAATGTATGGGAAGAATAGATTGAGATGAAGATTTGCGAACGGGGATGTCAAATTATTATCCACGCCTCTTCCATTATTTCAGGATTATTTTTCTTTTACTGAACGCTTTCCCAAACAGTTCTCATAAATATGAATGCATTTAAGCAACTGGTCACATAAAGCGCGCAGTAGATAGTTATCATTATTAATGATTGAAAGAAAGAACGTATTAACTGACAGATATATCGCTCTTTTTTACACTTATAAACTGGATTTAGAGAAGGTTTTAGTTTTAGAAATTCACGAGCTGAACCAGCATGCTTTTACTATAAATTCTGTGAGTTATTGAATAAAGGCGCGCGTTGTTATTTTACAGCTGTCAGATTAGACGTAAATGAAATAGTAAAGAACGTTACTCATAAAGAAACTACTCAACTATATCTCTATATTAAAAAAAGTTACCGCCGCCGCCGCAGGATTGAAAACTGTGTTGTTTAGCTCGATTCTTAGACTATTTCCCGAGAAAGTACTGATCGGAAAAAAAACGAAATTAACATGGTTTGTTCTTCATCGTATTCCCTGGACAGTTATTAAGATTTTTTTCCGATGCGGCTATTAGTTTAGGGTTTATTAAGTGTCAAAATTGAAGAAGCGAAATTTCTTCCGCGAGTGAGCAAAACACATACAAATTTTCAGTCTTCAGTCGTGAGTTTTTTTAAGAGTACCTCTCAACATAAATTTTTGCAGCTCGTCGAGTTTTTTTTTTAAATTTCAATTTGGTTCTTGATAATATTTTTTTGAAATTCGGGAAAAATCGGGACATTTTTGTTACTTTTTTTAAAACTGCCGTATCTATATCTTATTACTATTAGTTTTTAAATTTTAAAATATCGCAGTATAACTCAGAATGTACTTTTTCTTACGGTACTATTATTTTTTAAATCGGTTAATAATTAAATTGGATGCGATCAAAAGTTGGTCGTACAAAATTCGGAATCTTTGGATATTTTCGCTACTTTTTGTTAAAACCGTTATATCTACAGCAAAACCTATTATTTTTTTAATTTGAGAACATCACTGAATACATTACATTACACTCTTTCTTATGGTACAATTATTTTTCAAATTGGTTAATAAATAAAATCGGTGCATTTAAAAGTTGGTCATACAATTTTCGGAACTTTCAGATCATAATTTCCGTTACAAAACTAAAACTGTCATATCTATATCGTATTACTATTAGTTTTTAATTTTGGAAGTATCGCAGTATACCTCAGAATATACTCTTTCTTACGGTACAATTATTTTTAAAATTGGTTCATAAATAAATTCGATGCAATCAAAAGTTGGTGACACCAATTTCGTATTTTTCAGTTCGCATAGCAGATTCCGCAAGCAGTAGTGGATTGCATTTTTAAAATCCATCCTATTAATCCATGCTAGGTTGAAGGGATTCTATTAGTCACAGCGTCAGACTGGTTTGAAGTCGTGTAGGGAAAACTTCAAATTGCATGGTGGCATAAAATGTTACATGTCGGAAATCTCGTGACACTGTTCTAGAGTATTGAGAATATTAATGCATTCCTTTCGAATTTTAACGAGTCGCCATACTTATGTTTGTTTGGCTGAGTAGTCAATAGTAGCATCTAGTTTGAAACTAGTACTTTTTAAAAGAGTAAATGAGATCCGTTGCTTTCTGTACACTATTCCGAACATTATGTAGAATACCACCAATAATTCATAATAATTCCAATTTTGGAACTGTATAATGGAAAGGAGTGGAATTCTATTCCACCAGATAATCGTCATCTGACCGTGGTTCAGAATTACGTGGTGTTGTCCAGGGATCTTTCCCTGCGGTGGATGATCCCGAACCGTCGCCAATTGCCCACTGTATTGCTACAGAGCTAAACTAATTCAAAACCAATCCACCGGATATGGGAATGACTTCATGATAATAATTGTATTGTTTTAAGTTAACTTTACTCATCAATTCAACGTTTCATAAGAAATTAGTGCAAAATACATTCTATAACAAATAAAATCTACTCACCAAAAAGGAGTCGTCCGATTGCGATAAAAATTGGTGGATGTGAAAACATCATACATAGAAAAAAAACAATTAAAATTTCAGAGTAATTGAAGTATTTATTTCAGAGTTTGACCGTTACAAAGCGAGGAAGTCAATAAGGTGTTGGTCTACCTCAGGCTTGGATGCAAGCTGTGTCATCCGTCGTGTCATAGAATGAAAAAGTTACCGAATGGTATCCTGCAAAATTTCTTGCCAAATTGTTTCCAACTGTCGGGTTAAATGGTCAACATTCCAGGATGGTTGCAATCGTCTTCCCATAACGTCCCAAGTCTGCTTTATGGGATTGAGATCAGAAGAACAAGCTGGGCAAGGAAGTGTTGGGATAGCTTTAAGACAATTCACAGCAACACGGCCGTGTGCGGCCGGGCATCATCTTGTTGAAAAGTAAGTCCGGTGTGTCGCAAAAGGAAGGTAACACAACCGGTCGTAGAAAGTCGTGTACTTACTGCTGTGCTGTAAGTGTGCCAGAAATTACTACCAAATGACTGTTGTAGACGGTAATGAATACAATGTTATCTTGATGGTTCACGCTTTTTACATAATACTGTGCGGTCAACTATAGAACCTGGGGCTTTAACAAGTTTTTATGTCTTAAGACACTTCTTAAGCTCGGAATATAGGAGCTATTTTCTTTAGACGTTGGTAGACACAATAATATATTAAGGGTTAATGCTTTTCGTTACATGCCATTTGTGTCGTTCAACTACAAGAACCAATAAAAAAGTGTTATAATTGTGTCTACAACAATCATTCTCGTAACATTTTATTGGTTCTAGTATGGCACTAGAAAAGTGTATAAAAACATCATTCCCAAATAGAGCGTTGTATCAATTCCCGTAACACACATTACCCACATCCCGATCTTTATTTAGTAATTTCATTGTCTTGAGACATCAAGAAACCGTCGTTACTAGACCCATAACATGCTTTATTGGTTCTAGTACTTGACTGACATGAATACCATCTAACGAAAGGCTTTAAACCCCAATGGAGCCTTGTATCCATCCCATCTCACACATTTCCCACACCCCGATCTTTCAGTGATGTCAATGTCTTGATACATCAAGAAACTCTCGTTACTAGACCCATAACATGTTTTATTGGTTCGAGTACTTGACTGACATAAATGTCGTGTAACGAAAGGCTTTAACTCCAATGGAGCGTTGTATCCACCTCGGTCACACACATTTCCCTCATATCAATTTTTGTTCAGTAATATGAATGTTTTGAGGTATCAAGAAAGCCATAGTATATTTAATTGGTTCAATTATTTTACTGACATAAATGTCGTGTATCGAAAGGATTTAACCAAATTGGAGCGTTGCATCCATCCCCGTCATACACATTTTCCACATTTCGATTTTTGTTCAGTAATGTCAATGTCTTGAGACATCAAGAAATCCATAGCGTATTTAATCGGTTCAAGTATTTTACTGACATAACTGTCGTGTATCGAAAGGCTTTAAACAAAATGAAGCGCTATATCTATCATGTTTCACACATTTCCGGCACCTCGATCTTTTTTCAGTAATGGTAATATCTTGAGGTATCAAGAAACCCTCCTTACTAGACCCATAACATGTTTTATTGGTTCGCGAACTTGACTGACATAAATGTCGAGTAACAGAAACCATTAACCCATCCCAATAGAACATTGAATCCACCATCGGATATAACACACAGTGGCCACATCCCTAACACCCCAAACCAAACATCCCAGAAACGGAATTAAATCCAACCCGCAACACTTTCCCTCTCAGATTGGCGACAAATTACGGATTGATTCAACCCCCGAAAAAAAAGACGCTTTCCCAAATCCAATTGTCATGTAATCTGTAAGCAGCACGACACCGTCTTCTAAAAAAAAAGCTGCATGACGAAAGCGAATAAATATCGTAAGGAGGAACTCAATTTACACGCTCCATCTTCATCTGGGCTCCTTCGTTTGTCCCAGGAAGAAAAGAGCCCTTTCTTTCCCGTGATAAGGCGATCGGTAGGAGGGTCACGTCCGCACAGGCCGCGCTTGTAATCACGTTTTCCTCAAGCTGTTTCTCATGTAAGTAGCACTGATGTTCGACATCTTTTCGGACCCTTCATCTTATCACCTATTATGTGGGCCACGTAGAAGGCTGCCTGGACGTGATGGGGGTCCTCCGGTTGAAATGAGAATGGGCGAAAAGTTTGGCGTTACCTTGCTACGGTTTCGTTCTTCCCTTTTCCATTTATTTGCAGTGAGGCAATTTAATCTATGATTTTCATTTGGGCCTATTGGCGAGGCTGCTTTCTTTCCTTTTCTAGGTCTTTCGAATTGTGCGAATCGGGGGTTCTTTCGGACGTCTTTGAGTCTTCATAGGAATTGGAAACTGGATTTTATTTTAATCAAGGTGGAACCGTTCCTCATAAATGATAATCCATGATTTTCATTTAGGGCTAATGGAGAGGATGTTTTCCTTTTCAAGTAGTTTCACGTTGTACGAATCGATGGTTCTTTCAGAGGTTTGAGTCTTCGCAGAAAGTTAAACTTCTTCTATTTTAATCAAGATGAAACCGTTCCTCATAAATGATAATCCATGATTTTCATTTAGGGCTAATGGAGAGGATGTTTTCCTTTTCAAGTAGTTTCACGTTGTACGAATCGATGGTTCTTTCAGAGGTTTGAGTCTTCGCAGAAAGTTAAACTTCTTCTATTTTAATCAAGATGAAACCGTTCCTCATAATTGATAATCCATGATTTTCATTAGGGGCCAATAGAGAAGCTGTTCCTTTTCAAGCCTTTCGTATTGTACTAATCGGGGTTTCTTTCGGAGGTCTTTGAGTCATCGTAGAAAGGGGAAACTGGATTTTATATTTTAATCAAGGTGGAACCGTTCCTAATCAATGATAATACGTGATTTTGACTTGGGACTAATGGAAAGGATGTTTTCCTTTTCAGGTAGTTTCGCGTTGTACGAATCGATGGTTCTTTCAGAGGTCTGAGTCTGCGCAGAAAGTTAAACTTCTTCTATTTTAATCAAGATGAAACCATTCCTCATAAATAATAATCAATGATTTTCATTAGGGGCTAATGGAGGCTGTTTTCTTTCCTTTTAAAGTCGTCTCACATCGTATGAATCGAGTGTTCTGACAGAGGTCTTCAAGTCTTCGCAGAAAGAGGAACTTGATTTTATTTTAATCAGGATGAAACCGTTCCTCATAAATGATAATCCATGATTTTCATTAGGTGCCAATGGAGAGGCTGTTCTTTTAAGGCCTTTCGCATTGTACGAATCGGGAGTTCTTTCCGAAGTCTTTGAGTCTTCGCAGAAAGGTGAAGACTTTTATTTTAATCAAGATGAAAACGTTCCTCATAAATGATAATCCATGAATTTCATTAGGGGCTAATGGAGAGATAGTTTTCCTTTTCAGGTAGTTTCACATTGTAATAATCGATGGTTCTATCAGAGGTCTGAGTCTTCGCAGAAAGTTAAACTTGCTTCTATTTTAATAAAGATGAAACTGTTTCTCATTAATGATAAACCACGACTTTCATTTAGGGATAATGGAGAAGCTGTTTTCTTACCATTCAGGTCGTTTACATCGTACGAATAGAGGATTCTGTCAGAGTTATTCAAGTCTACGCAGAAAGCGGAAACTTGCTTTTATTTTAATCAAAATCAAACCGTTCCTGATTAATGATAATCCATGATTTTCACTAAGGGCCAATGGAGAGGCTGTTCCTTTTAAGGCCTTTCGCATTGTACGAATCGGTCGTTCTTTCCGAAGTCTTTGAGTCTTCGCAGAAAGGTGAAATTGACTTTTATTTTAATCAAGATGAAAACGTTCCTCATAAATGATAATCCATGAATTTCATTAGGGGCTAATGGAGAGGTATTTTTCCGTTTCAGGTAGTTTCACATAGTGCGAATCGATGGTTCTATCAGAGGTCTGTGTCTTCGTAGAAAGTTAAACTTGTTTCCATTATAATCAAGATGAAACCGTTTCTCATTAATGATAATCCATGATTTTCATTAGGGGGTGATGGAGAGACTGTTTTCTTTCATTTTCAAGTAGTCTCACATGGTACGAATCGAGGGTTCTGTCAGAGGTCTTCAAGTCTTCGCAGAAAGAGGAACTTGATTTTATTTTAATCAGGATGAAACCGTTCCCCATAAATGATAATCCATGATTTTCATTAGGTGCCAATGGAGAGGCTGTTCCTTTTAAGGCCTTTCGCATTGTACGAATCGGGCGTTCTTTCCGAAGTCTTTGAGTCTTCGCAGAAAGGTGAAATTGGCTTTTATTTTAATCAAGATGAAAACGTTCCTCATAAATGATAATCCATGAATTTCATTAGGGGCTAATGGAGAGGTTTTTTTCCTTTTCAGGTAGTTTCACATAGTGCGAATCGATGGTTCTTTCAGAGGTCTGAGTCTTCGCAGAAAGTTAAACTTCTTCTATTTTAATCAAGATGAAACCATTCCTCATAAATAATAATCAATGATTTTCATTAGGGGCTAATGGAGAGGCTGTTTTCTCTACTCCAGGCTAACCGCTGGCGACAGTCAGTTGCCGTGAGCGGAACACATCTGACAGGCCTGTGAGCATATAGATCAACATGTCCCAAACGTAATTTTTGTTTTTTGTCGCTAAAGATAACTGACGAGAAAGGTCGGATGGTGTGCTCCGTCTGGTTCTTTTTGCAGTTACTGCCGAATACCGATCATCATTCGGCATTGTAACTCGGGACGACCTGTACTGTAACTTCTACTGATATTTTCATCATTTTGGAATCGTTGCCAAAGCCTAGAGATGACACTTTGAGCGATTCAAAATTCCATTGAAACTTCCATCTGGGTACGCCCATATTCCAGGCGGCCGACAATTCTAACACGTCAAAAATCATCGAAATGCGTCCTCTGTGCCATAACTATTCGGTTGTGGCACTGAACGGCTTACAGAACGCTTGTGAACAATATTACTTCTTTGCTACCATTCCTTATATACACCTCTCTTACACTCTCGTCATTGTGACATACTATCGGCGTCATCTGATGACTTCCTGTAATTTGGATAATATTCTTGAAGATGTGTGCGATAATTCTTCAGGTGAAATTTTTACTTCAGAGTTCGATTTTTGTGTGATTCTGAATTATCCTTAATTTATGGACATGAGTGTATTACAAGTAGTACAACAACTTAGTAGTTAGTAACTTCAAATTGTTGAAAACATTATTTTCTTTTGTATTATTCAATTTGAAAATGAAATATTTGTTAATTGTACTTACTAATATTTTTTTACTTTGTTTTGACAGTCAAGTAAATCTTAGTTATAAATTAATAAACACGGCCACTGGCAAATTGAATCTCCCTAATCAGGCGAACATTAATGTTAGAGGTTACTAAACTAGTTTTAAAAAATGGAGGTAAAAGTTTAAATATACTGATATTAAAAATATCGATGGTTTTTGGGGCCATGTATTATTAACATCGAAGTTTTAATATTGAATATCGATGATTTTTTTAAATCGGTGTCGTAACCCTAATGACGAAATATCTCGTCATCAAGATATTGCCGATTTTTTTCGATACCCTGTACGAGATCTTTTCAGTTTTCCAACAACGAGATAGTTCGTCCATCAAAGTCTAGTCAGTTTTGCAAATGACGATACCTCATCGAGACAACCACCACGAGGGTTAGTGGCGAGCATAAACGAGCAGGGGGCGGAGCTCCTTAGGATAATAAATATAGAGAGATATAGAGATAGAGAGATGCGTTTCCGTACATACGATATTTTTCTGTATGGAAACAACACTTAAATTAATTTCCATTAGAACATTTTAACTTAGTTTCAGACGTCAAAATATTGAACTTGAAATGAACAACGACTTCTACTTAAAATAATGTAAGCACTTTTACAATTAAATTTATTCATTAAAACTGGCGTTTTTTAAGAGGTAAAATATATTTAAAATTTTTCCTATCTAAATTCACGTAACCCATAATTTTAAAACCCCTGATAGTTATATATCGACTATTCTATATAAAATTATATCTATGCAAATAAAGGAAATTTGCACATATTATTTATAAATGCACTACTTAATCCAGACTTTCGCGCATTCAACAGGATTGTTGCATATGTTTTAGTATTTATTCATCCTAATCGAAACCCGCTCCACTCACATCAAGTACACATTAGTTATTGGATTCAATTAGTATCTCAATGTAAACAATTGTACACATATTTATTTGAATGACTACGCAAGTAATTGAATCGACTGTTTACTAACGCAACAGACGAAATTGTATGCACCACTTCATTTTGATGAAAGCCTTTATACGCAACTGTTTTAGATCTGGATAAAAGAATGCGCAATTTTAGTTTCTGATTGTAAACTGTAAACTTTACAAATTTCAATCAAGAGTATTTTATTCCGTAGGATAGTTGTTTAGTCGGATATATATATATATATATATTTGAAACTTGTTGTCTGAGATGCTTCCTTTGATGATTGTCATAAACTATGTTTAGAACATCAAACATGCGCTCATTATATGTGAGGACTATATGAATATTTTTAGAACAGTTTTGAATACAGATAGATGGAATGTAATACAAACGACAGCTTTTTATTTTGAGTTAGTATTACTCAGAGCGTTTTTATGATGCTCTGAATTAACATACAGTTATCTGTGTCTTGTGTATTATCAACATTACATTACTATGTAATTGCTTCAGCACTAGTTAAAACATGTGGGAACGGCAAAAATGGGAGGGGTTGTGTACGGGGACATAACCACATTGTTTAAGGCTTAAATCCAGCTTTTTTTAGGAAGGATAACATGGAAATAAGTGATTCTCAACATGTGGGGCGCGCCCCCTTAGAAGGCGCTAGCACACTAGAGGGGGGGGGTCTAGAATATCTAAGAGAAAATGCTATTTAAAAAAATTGATTAACGGACTTAAAGAAAAGCACACATACACATAGAAAACAAAATACATTTCGACATATTTAATAATTAACTTATTAAAGAAAAACAACTTCTAAATCAAAACTTACTTAATCAAAACATACCAAATTAAAAACAAATTTAATAATTATTAGTGACTTCCTTGGGCTTGTCTTGCCGAGCAATGTTTTTCGAAGGAAGGCCTAATATTAGAAATAGCCACTCTCAGTTCTGTTTCTATAATTAGCCTAGATCTATATTTTGTCTTCAAAGAAGCCACAGCAGAAAATCCAGTTTCACAAAGGTAGGATGTTGAAAATGGTAATAGAATGAGAAATGCCCTTGTTTTTAGTGCAGAAAAATATATATATATAATCCTCTACTCCTGACCAAAATTCAAATAGTGATTTATTACTAAATTGTCTTTTGGTTTCGACACTTGTCGTGAAGTCTATGAATTTTTCTTCCTCATCAATTGAGAGTCCTTCGGGAGTCTTATGAAATGGATGCCTAACCCACTCGTAACTTGCTATCAGTTTGTCATCAGCAAGAAAGTACTTTTTAAAATTATTTGCCAGCATGGATAAATGATTTTCAATGGTTACAAAAACAACTTTTACATGTTCTTCTTCAGCCTTGTAAATTTTAGTACAATCATTCACATTTGCAAACATTGTAAGTTTTTTTTTTTTGCTTTAAATTTCTGCCCCACACACACACAATTCCAATTTTCTACAAAAAGTATTAACTTTATCACTCGTATCCAACATACGTATATTTGCTCCTTGGAGTTGAAGATTCAAATTATTTAATTTCACGAATATGTCGACCAAGTAGCTCAATTTCATCATAAATAAAGTTAGTTAGTTAGTTAAAGTTGGAAGTTAGTTAAAAATAATTTTAAAACAGAAATAAAAATACTCAAGATATATTATTGTTGTATACATTTTATTGTATGCGGTGGGGGGATGGGCGATGAAAATTAAGATTAAAAACTGAGCTACGAATAATGAAAGGTTGAGAAACGCTGATGTAAATGAATCAAGCCTTAGTGGATATAAATTAAGTATAAGTTTATTTATCAAATGCAATCTCAGAAGATGCATATGACATAGGATTTACATCTATGCTTCTTACAAAGGTTAAATCTACACATGTTGTTGTTGTTTCTTATGCCTACACTGGCAGACGAGAGGAGTGCCAGGCCCGTCGAAGACGGCAAGAGGCGAGGGGGGTGCGCCTTCCATGTTATTGAGCCCCATTGGGAGGAAGTCCGACTTTGCTCGACATACATGACACATCCGTTTTACAGGAAGATCCCTTTCATACATCCATTCACTCACACATATCGTAATTTAGATTCCAATCAGAGGCCGATAACCCCCTGATCAGGTACCCCCAGAGGTATTGATTTGGTATGGGAACATGGGGGACATTGTGACCACGACCTATTTAACGTGGCCCAGTCACCATTAGTGAACACGACGGTCTTTAGCCAGGTCGAAGCGCCGATCCCGAAATCATCAGAATTGTAGGCTCCGCCGAGGACAGAACCCACAACCCTTCTGATGCGAGCCCGACGCTCTACTGATTGAGCTACCGCGGCTCAAATCTACACATATGTACTATTATCCAAAGTAGGGCGATGGAGTAACTGTCTTCAAGTTGGAATTGAATATAGCATATAAGCGATTTATTTCGAGGCATTGCGTCTGAAATAGAGTGGGTGTAGGTGGAGCATATGGGTCGAAGGCCCTCCGATTCCAGATCAGTGGCTTTAGTGAAAACAGTACGACGCTTGGTTTGCATAATGTTTTAGATTTTGGCATAATTTGGAGTTTGGAAAGTAGTGGTGAGTTTATCAACACGGATATTACCGGTAAGCTTAATTCGTACGTTGGTATTTAGAATCTTATTGGGTGCAATATTCCTGATAGAATCTTTGAAATTTATCACATTTCATGTCAGTATACATCGGTTCTGGCAGTGATGAACTTGAAAAACTCGTGCCGTCGTAGTCACACAGGGCTACCTGACGCTCTATACATTGTCTGCATCGTTCGGTATTAGTCAATTTCGAGTTTTATAATTTCTTTTGAAAAATTTATTATCATATTTCCTTCTCAGTTTTTCGACATTCTGAAACTTTTCTTCAATTTAGCACACTTATTTAATTGTAAGTCATACGTTTTATTTTATTGGTTATTGCTTTTAAATAACAATGTCGTGGATAAGTAGCAGTGCATATCCTGTTATTTGCTAGAAATTGAAACCGATTGCAGCGTTCTACATATTTGCTATCCCCAACGCGGGAGGTGTCGCCATTTTCAGTGTTCACGCGCATGCGCTGTTCCCATTAGCACTGCAGGACCCTACTCACTCCCTACGATTTAGTTAGTGTTTATTTTGAGTACTACGTGTGAACTAGAGTGGAAGTAGGTGGAGCACATGGGCCGAAGGTCCTCCGACTCCAGATCAGTTGCGAATGGAAATAAAATCTCTATCCAACGCAATTTAAATAGTTGGATTACCATTTATTGTTTGCGAAATATAAGCGCGACATATCTGGTCATTGTTTAGTCTATATAGATTTTGTAGATACCCCCCCCCAACACACACACCCCGCGGACCGAATTTTAAAATGTATTCAAGTCAAAGCAATTTGTAAAACTATACGCGAGAAAAATCAATTGCGTCACCAGTTACAAAAAGGTAGGTATTTAATTAACGTCGTACTGGAGCAACAATATGGGCTATTGACGGTCGGGTATAACCCCTAAGGGAAAGATCCGAAGACAACACCACGTAATTTTGAACCATGTTCAGACTACAAGAGAAAGAGAAAATAACCAGCGACTGTTTAATCTTTCTATTATAAAAGGAAAAATTTCGGTCTTTTTCAGGTTTATTCGCTTTGTGAATGGTAGATAACGAGTCACGTGATAGTGAGTCTTGTGGTTCAATGGGCTAATGAATTTGGAGCACGCGCATACGATAAACACAGTTATGTTTTTAAATTAATTCATTCATAAAATTTGTGAGCACGCGCTAGAATGTTTCCAATGTTTTCAGAAGAACCGGCAAATTCGGTCGCCATTTCCATAGCAACAGTCGAATATCGAAATCTTAAAAAAGTACTATTACAAAACGAATCAGCTAAGGCCCGGTGCACACATCAGGTTTTTCAACGTGCGGCGCCACTGCGGCACCGAAGCCCAACTACGCACACATAACCGTGAAATGACGCACAAACTCATTTCGCACCATTTGCTATAAATATTCTTTCGAAGAATTTATTTCGCTTACTTGGTGTGAAAAAGTATGTTTTGAAACAAAATAGACGTTACTGGATACAACCATTTATTAATTATTATTTATATTCCATTTGTTTATGAAAACAAGATACTTCAGAACGGAGACTCATATGGGGAACTGCGGCACAAATTGCAAGCAAGTTGGACGTGCGTCGCCCCAGCAGTGCTGCAGGCATGTGTGCACTGCTACATTGATCTAATGTATCTCATACCACACTTGCGTTGCGGCAGCGGCGCCGCACGTTGAAAAACTGGATGTGTGCACCGAGCCTGAAACAGTAAAATTATGATGAAATTTCCTCTGAATTTTAACAATATGTTATTTATTTAACAATTTCCTTTTTTATATGGAAATGAAATGTTTTGTTCTTGACATTTCTTAAAACATTTTGTTTTTATTTACCGTATATTTCCGTGTATAAGCCGATAATTTTTGGAACATTTTCTAAAGCTAAAGTACGGAGGGTCGGCTTATATATAAATCCGCTAATCTCGCAAAAAAGTAGCCAATTTTCCGTTACTCGGGCGCATGCCATAAATATCGCAATGAGAAGGGAAGGGAACCTTCAATTAAATTCGTACTAGTGGTCCAAGATCAATCGAACATCGGTCCAAATGGGTACGGATTGTGAAGCAATCCTCTCCCCCTCATTGTTGAAAAGTATAGTTCGAGAAGCGAACTAAATATGATTGCGTACCATTTATCGGGGGTTGATGAGTGACAGCAAGCAGGGGACAGAGTCCCCTAGTAAATTAAAAATAAATTTGAAAAATCATTGGAATTTGTGTAAAAAAACGTCAGTGAAACAAGACTAAACGTTTACTCTCTATAGTTTTTTACTATTTGACTAACCAATGATACAAATAATTAATTGTCTACTTTTTGTAATTAATTAATCGGACATATTGCTTGTTTCTTTTATTCGGGGTGTATGACAAATTGTTGGACACTTAATTGTTCTGTCAGTATTAATGATTAAAATAATTAGGAATATCAAGATTTCATTATGACTGTTCTATTGTCATAACAAATTTGTTGTTCACTTTATTCACATGATGTAGTTAAAAAAAGTAGTATTTTGAACATTACAGAGAGGTGGTAATTCTTCCATATATCCAAGTTAGAACCTTACAATTATGTATTTGACATTTCTGGTTTTAAGTAGTAAAGCAGTGAATTTATGATGTCGAATGTTAATTGGTAAATTTTAATTAACGGTGTGCAAGAGCAACTCAAGTTGTTATTGACTATGGTCCGGGATTAATCCACTATGGGAAAGATCCGAGAACAGCACCACGTAATTTTGAACCACATTCAGATGACTAGGCTACACATGAGCTGGCACCTCACTCTCCAAACTTCCACACCAAACCAACGTTAGGACTTTCGGACGCGACTGATTTAAGGTGCTCCAACCGCATTTACACCATACGCTTACAAACATCCGTGCACTAACCCGGATTCGAACCCGGAACCTTACGATCGAGAGGTTAAAACCTTAACCACCAGACCGGTTGGTTGACATGTAATCGAATATGAGGTATGGTAATTTTAATTAACGCCGTACTATAGCAACACAACGGCTATTGACGATGGTCCGGGATCAATTCCTAAGGGAAAGACTCGAGGACAACACCACGTAATTTTGAACCATGGTCAGATGACGAGCGAATGTGGGGAGTTACTAATGTGATGAGTGCATTTGAATATAGAATCAAAAGTATTCGATTTTTACAGGTAGTCGCTAAAGTCGATGACATCGAAAGCTTGTATGTTTAAAGAACATTAAAATATATTTTTTGCAATGGCGGGAACATATGAATTTAATCACTGACCACTACAAGGCCGGAAATGATGGCCACTTGTGAAGGATCACCCAGTGGTAGGACCATCATTGCCACTAACAAAGGACAGCACAATATACATCCATTCCCTGACCCCGGATTCGAACCAGAAAATTTCCGATCCAGAGGCCAACACCTTAACCACTAGACCGGTTGGTCGGCACATTAAAATATACCGTGTGGTTACAATTAAACAATCCCTGTTCAGAGCACTGTTGAGAAAACATCTGTGGTTTTAGAGTGTCAAATCTTCAAAACATGGGGAAACAAATGTGGGAAACAAATTTTTTTTTAGCGCCGTAAGCGACGAATACGGGAAGAGATGGCGCTGCGAACAGTTCCTAGTAGAAACATAATTTAACAAAATGGCCTTACAATCGTGATGCATATTAATTACAATTTGTAAGAGGTATGAGAGAAGGATAGGTAAATACAATAGACGTAAGCAATCAAATGTTAATTTAATTAATGCATCTAAAACATGTTACACATGGAACTCAGAAGGAAAGAAGACTGTAGAAAGACGTCATTGGTAGTGTTCAATGCGTCCACCGTGCTGAAGAAGCAACAACCATGTGATGGCGTGTTTAACAACTGCACGTAACTGATCTTTGGTGATGTTAAGCGTGTGCTATATGACACAATTATTCAAATCTGAAAGGTTCCGAATACCTCCCTGATAAACCATACTTTTTAGGTAACCCCACAACCTAAAGTTGAAAGGGTTCAGATTTGGCGATCTTTGGGGGTATGAAGATGGGAATGCGTGATAGATTACACGATTTTCTGTAAAATGCTGGCGCAACAACTGTTGAACAGGTACTATTGGTCTCTCATACCACTTATAATTCGTAATTAATATGCATCACGATTATAAGGCAATTGCATTAAATTATGTTTTTGCTAGGAACTGTTCGCAGCGCTATCTGTTCCCCTATTGGTCGTTTTGAGAACGAATCTTTTTTTCCGCCATTCCTTTCCCATGCTCTGAAATGTATACCACACAGATTTGGCGCTCTTATGACCACTGTTTTTTCCCTCGCAGTGCTCTGAACAGGGGTACTTTAATAATAACCACCGTGTAATTCAGAATTTAATTCCAAGAATTTGGCTATTTTTAACCCGAAAACCAAGATCTAATCAAAAGGGTTCACACAAAATTTAACATGAAGATGGATCCTAAAGCCAACGAAATTAACATTTGCTTATAATAGATATTATTCTAAGTCAAATGACACTTTTGGTTTGGTTTCTTGACCCCAGGGACTGGAATAACGAGTATTTGTTTGAATGATGTTGGTACTCTTGGGATATTCGCGTCAAAAGTCTTGACATCTTTCCTTCGGGTCATTTGAACTTTCTGCGCCAAGAAGAACGCCAAACTATTCTTTTGGGGTCGTCGGTGCCCCCGAGAGTTAATCGATACACAAATGTACCTTACTAAACCTTAAGATGCACATATGTTGTTGTTGCACATCCCCCTGGTGTAGGAAAGCCTACACCAGGTCCAGAAGGCCCCGTCGTGCCAGATCCCCATATACCTGCAAAAAGTCCTGATCAACCAACAGCTGCTTATACGAAGCGCCAAGACAGAGAAGAAGGTGATCAGGACTGGCAGGTAGGGAACAGGAACAAGGAGGGAAAATTCTCTCTCCGTTCTGAAATTTGATACTTTTAAGATGGCCACTTCGAAATCTGGTCATGGCCGATTGAAAAGGCCGAGGGCCACAGCATGTGATTGAGAGTCCAGGGTGATTGCCAGCATACCAATGGTGGGGTGGCGTACGGCGCCACAAGGAAAGCAAAAGTTGTTTTCCCAGAGAGTGGACCTCAGTGGGAGTGAGGCGATTCAAACAGTCCATAGGGAGATCACAGCCATTCTTGGCGAGTACATCGGCTGTCTCGTTGCCATACACCCCGATATGCGATGGAATCCATTGGAGGCTTATTGGTGTTTTCAGGCCAATCTCGCAGATGATCTCCGATCTAAAGACTGAACAATGGTCATGGTTTCGGATGCTGCATTTGACCTTGTCCTCAGCGCTGTTGATGAAAACACCACTCCCGGTTCTACCGTCTTCAAGTTTGCTACCGTCCGTATAGATGACCAATGCATCAGAAGGGATGCTATTGACAACCTCCAGGGCCAACTGTTTCAAAAGGTCTGGGTGATCCGTCTGTTTATTGGCATGAGTCTTCAGTTCATCATTAAAACTGACATTCTCAAGGGACACCGTCGGAGGCAAGCAGTTAAAAGTGGTCGAAGGAATAACCTCAAAATCAATAAAACCCTCCTTCCTCACAAATTCCATCGGGGTGTCTCTCTTTAAACGCTGATTACTCCTCCACTTCAAAGTGAATTCAGCAGTCCTGTTAAAATCACCAAGACTTGACAATTTATTAAAATATTTAAAAGAACCAATCCTATATCTCGTAGTCAGAGGTAAAATGTCAGCTTCGTATAGGACCACTTCACTAGGGCAGCTATTCCTTAACCCAGTGATTATTCTTGCTGCACTCAATTGTACTCTGTCCAAGATCTTTAAGTTTGAAGCAGAAGCCGTTTGAAATACCTGGTAACCATACTCAAGAATGGGACGCACGAGGGAACAAAAAGTAAGTCTGAGAGTGGAAGCATCAGCTCCCCAGTCTCTACCTGAAATATACTTCAAAATCTGTAGACGCTTTCTAGCTTTATCTGCTATTTTCTCTATATGTTTCTTACAGTTTATCTCAGGATCCAATGTAAAACCCAAGTAAATTGGATATTTGTCACAGTCCAGTAACTGATTAGAAAAGTACACTGCAGGAGAATAATTGTAGATGTGTCTATTAGTGGTGAAGAAGCTACTAACTGATTTTGAGGGATTGAAGATTAACCTGTGAGAGTTTGAGAAATCACGGACAGTTTCTAAGGATCCGTTTAGATTAGATTCCAGTTTTCCTATGTCTGAACCACTAGACCACAACACAATGTCATCTGCAAAGATGCCAATCTGGCATGGTGATACAATTTTTTCAATTCCTGCAATAAACATGGAAAACAGGGTAGGACTGAGTACGGAACCCTGAGGGATTCCCTGATACAACCTGTAAAATCCTGATTGCTTATTTTGAAAGTTTACGCAAAAATTTCTGTGATTTAGAAAGTTTGAGATCCATGGGAGAGCTCTACCTTTGATGTTAAAGTCATTGTAACACTTGTTAAGTAATTTATACTTTCAAACCCTGTCAAATGCCTTAGATAGATCTAGAAAAACCGCCAAAGTATGTTTTGTGGGTTTGCAATTTTGGGCATCTCTAACACTTTGACTGAAGAACAGAATCTGGTCCATTGTGCCATGGCCTCTTCTAAACGCATATTGCTCTGGTGGAATCAAGTTATTTGACAAAAGGTGGTGTGTCAATCTTCTCAAAATTATCCTTTCTATAAGTTTACATATAATACAGGTGAGAGAGATTGGACGGTAACTGTCAAAAGAACTGGCTTTCTTGTTGGGTTTACGAATGGGGATGACTATGGCCGATTTCCATTGCCTTGGAAGTTTCCCAGTTGACCAAGACAAATTGAAGAGATGAAGCAGCCTACTTTTGCCTAGAAAACCCAGATGGCTTAGGAATTGACCATGAATTCCATCCGGACCTGTTGACTTGGTCAGATTTTGGTGTTGAAGAGCGTAAGATAGTTCATCTGCTGTGAAATCATCATCAAATAAAGGGTTCTCTGTCCTCAAATCTCGGCAGGATTTCACTAGGTTTCTTGTAATTCTGGACAGCCTTTTGTCCGATCTACTGAATGTCACTCTGCTCGCCTTAGCATAATGCTTGGCCAAAGTCTCGGCTGCCTCTTGGTCGTTTACAGCAGTTGAACCGTCATCCCCAACGATAGTGTTGGTATCTTCATTATTGACCGGCATTTTATCAAGACATTTTGTCAATTTCCACAGCCTTGAATCTGGGGTTCTGTGGTCTAAGTTTCTACATGTGTCCTGCCAGTTAGTACGCTTTATCTCAACATAGCGTCTTTTGATTTCAGCATTTAATTTGTTTAGTTCAATCTTTTTGTCCATACGAGAACTCAGAGCTACCTCCCCATGAAGTTCCGATCTCCTTTGGATGAGCGATTGGACGGGGTCGCTCGCGTGAATAAATAAACGCTTCTTCCCTTTACACTTTCCACGAGGAATGGAGGCCTTTGCGACTTTTTTCATTATGAACTTAAGGCCAGACCATTCTCTCTCCAGGTCCTCTGACGGAGAGCTCTGAGCGAACATCTCCTCTGACAATTTTTCAATGCACATATGCAAATCCTAATGAGTACGGTTAAACTATCACTTGTTATTTCGTATCTTCGGAATGCCACGGTTGTCTTGCTCAAGTACGACGTTAATTAAAATTACCTTATCTTACCGGAATGCCACGTTTAATCTAAAAGCGAATAGATTTTCATGTTGTCTTTCGTCCAAAAATCCCGTGGTAAAATAATTGTGTGTGATAGCGATTTTGACCACCTGCATCTTCCCTATAAAAAATTGCCTATCTTCAAATTACATGGCTTTATATGAGAGGGATTTTCAGAGCATACAAAATAAACGAAAAACAGATTTTTACATTCGCTACCAAAATGCTTCCGCGTAATACACACCGGGGCTGTATGAAAGTGTAGTTAATATCGCACCCCGACAAGAAAAGTGACACAACTCAAAATTACAGAATTTGAGAACCATCAATTTGAAGGATACTATAAAACTTATATTAAAATAGTATAAGTTTCTTTTAAATTTTAGGTATTTATGGTTGGTAACTTCTTTTATATTCTATAGAATAGTAATATAACATGCTGGGGTTGTATATATATACATATAACATATTTTTATACATTTATAATAATAATATAACAAATTTTTCAAATACATAACATCAAAATTTTTATTTTTGACTTATTAATAGGAATACTAGTATTTAATATATTGACATTGCCAATTGATTATCATACATCAATTCGAAAGTTTAGGGCCACGTTAGAACAATAGGAAGGTCAGTCGCGAATTAGCGACCCGAGGATTGGGAGCTCGAAGCTCGATTAAATCAAAAGCCCTCGTGTACGTGAGAACGGTGCATGTTAAATTTGTCTCCAATGACCTCAATATATCGTTGTAGAGAGGCGTGCCAGTTTATCATGACTTTATCATCTGACAATAGCTCAAAATTACGAGATGTTGTCCAAGTTTTAGGTTCGAGATTACCTAACAACCAAATTCTGAACATAGGCTATTTATTTCCTGTCTTCAGACCAATCTGTAGCCATGCAAATTGGCACACAGGTTGTCCTAAAAGTGCCCCTCGAAGCCCCAATTTTAAAATCTAAAGTTTGTTTTTTCTGCAATAAATGAACATGTATAAGGAAACACATTCTACAGGGTTTGTGTATGAGTTAACACATGGAGATGTCGAGGTAGGAAACACGTTCTACAGAGTTTGTGTATTTGAGTTAACACAAGAAAATGTCGCTGTCATATTTTAACTGTCGCGGTCACATTTGAAACTCGAGTAACGACAGGTTGTTCAGCTAGTTCTCAATAGACATTTCAAGTGCCTTCGCGTTCGGATTGTGTACAGGAAACCTGTTCTACCACAAAGCACTAACATCACCTCATATATTTTAGCAAAACAATCCCCCTTCTCCAGAATTAATTGTCGATTTCAATCAGTATAGGAAGATTTTTGATGATAGTGTATATTACTTTATAATTGTATATTTATTTATGTATTCTAAACTATTTCTTTTAGATTCTTTTCATTTATCTTTATGCATTATTCTACGCATAACTCATCATGAATACATTGACCGATTCATATATACGATACAAATAAACTTTGTTCACCTTTCAGCAGGCTTCTTACAAAGCGTTTTATGTCCCTTTTATCTTTTGTGATGCGTTGGACGGCGTCCAGCAAATTGCAGCCTCTTCAATGTAAAGTCTGTAGTCTTTTACTATTAGTCGCAGGGAAAGGCTCTCTTGTTATGCATTTATTCATGACCCCGTATATTTTAAACACCTAATGGAGGCAGCAACAAAGAACACTTAGGCAAGCTTCCAGGCGGTATTTATGCCGCCTCACTAAAGCAAGCGGCTACCGCATTAAACGGGGATTTGTAATGAAGTCCACACTTCTGACACGAGAGAATTTAGATCGCAGTAAATATTGGTTACAGACCCTCGGATCTCACAGGAGGTTCCCTCTGTTGTAAACAATCTAATTTATTTGTTTCATAAATAACTGTTTATTTTAGGGAAGTACCCATGGCCTTCTGCAAGTTTTGTATGTATAACATTTCATAAGAACGAACTAGTTTCTGGAAAAGAAAAACGAATCTTCTAATATAATAAATATTTACATTTTAGCCTTTGGACTTCATTACGTTTATTAGAGTCTAGACGACTTGCATCACTCTCTAGCTTCTATCAGAGATCTCACTCGTTACAGTTATATTTACTTGGGATTTCTCCAAATAACATACGTCATGTACATATCGCTTAAAATTTACATTCACAGGCGTCTACATTTAAATCTCACAAATTATATCTCATCTACAGAATGAGTAAAGGAAATCAAAATATGCAAATTAGCAGAAGACTTGAATTTGGGTACGAATAACATATTTATCGAAGCATTAATATGCTACATTTATTCATCAACCCGTATATTTTAAACGTCTGGTGCAGCAACAAAAACAACACTTAGGCACGCGTCCTGCTGGTATTTATGTCACCTTATTAAAGCAAGCGGCTACCTCATTAAACGGTATTTGTAACGAAGTCGTCACTTTTGGCACTTATTTGTTTCATAAATAGCTGTTTTAAGTCAGTCCAGAACTTGGGGACCATTTTATGTTTATAACACAACAACAAACTTTAGTTTTTGACAAAAACTGATCGTTAAGTGAAATAAAGGTATACAATTTAGTATTTGGGTTTCCCTACGTTTGTTGTTCGCTGGTGTCCAAAATTATCTTACGAAAAATTCTATTCAAAATGTGTTCGAGTGTCGTGGTCGAAATCAACAGAAAAACTTTTCTGAAATTTGTTCTAATAGGATGATTTTAGTTGAATATCTTTTTTTTTTCATCATGTTATTTCAATGCTGAATATGGTAACCTTCTCTTCAAGAATTTAATAGTTAGGTATATTTATTTTTTAGTACAGTGCAAATTGTGTGATGTATACAAGGTGCCAAGAAATCTTCTTAACAAACTTTAAATGGTGGTAGGATGCATCAAAATAAACATTTTTTTTTGTCAAAGAATACGCGCGCATCTGTTGCTTTTATGTGCTAGAGGGCGTTGTTTGGTGCATTACCGAATTTTTCCTTTTTTTGGACTTCTTCATTGGAAATGCGGATTTTACCTGTCCCAGAGTCTTACACGGATTCCGAGATACTGCCATGTATCTGACGTATTTAGAAACCGGTGGAAACGGGAAAACTACACAAAGATTGTACCAAGAACTCTTCCCCAATGGGCGAGTGCCAGTAGGGAAGATTACCCTCTCCTCCTGCAATGGAACTAAATGCCTTCATCTATCTTTCTATCTACCTTATTTTAAAATTTCATCATATTTAATTGAATAGAAAAAACAGTTAGGTTTATAACTTGAAGTAACACATAAAACAGAATGGAGATGGGAAATATTTATTGTTTTGCAGAATAAAATTTGATGCATGTGAATAAAACTTGGTAATATTTTTATACATAATAATTTTTTCTACATAGTGTATTTTTCCTGTCAGAAGCATGTGTTGAAAAAGATAGTGTGTCCGAAATAGGTGATAGAATCCGTTCTTCCAACCATATATAAAGGTAATAAAAAGACAAGTATCGAGTTTCAAATATCATGAGTCAAAGTCCGTTGTATTTTGGTGTCGCAAGTTTTGAGTCGTTAGTAGGTACGTCAAAATCGGTATTTAGGTCCATAATAAGTTTTCAGACACTTTTACAGCGATCCTCACCACAAGCTAATTGTAATGGTGTCAAAATCGTTGTCAGCAATAAAATTTTTTGCTGTAGGCATTAAAGTTTCATCGATGTTATGATGCATCTCATCATATTTGTCCTTCAGGCTGTCATCAAGCCACTTATTGATAGCATTTAGTTTAGTGCAGGTGTGTACTGAGGCTGTCGAACCCTCCCTGTCTGGCCGGGGCAACTGGAGCAAAGGCTCCATGTGCTCTATTCCGTTCCATAAATCTCTATCGAGTCTTCATCGTCAAAGTCTTCTAGTAATCTCTGGCGTTCCAAGCAGTCCTCCAGGTTTGCTTGGCTTGCAACTAAAAGGAAACAAGCAATTGTCAGCGAAAGCGTTAAGTGTCGAGCTTTAACTCATCATTGTTATAGTTGTTCATTTTCCTCGTATCTCATTGACCAGGATTAAGTTATTAAAAATACAAAGAATTAAATTGACCATTTACGCAAAACCAAAAAGTTAAACATTTGTGCGCACACTTGTATTACTTTTGACTACGAGAAATTATGCAGGAATCAAATTGAATATGCGAAAACAAATAATTTAATTTAAATCTACCAAATTATATTATAAACTTCTTATGCTCATTACAAATTACTGTTTGTTATAAACTTGTTATTTAAAGTAAATTTTGATGTATTCAAAAAACGTTATGTTATCTAATTATTTATGTATTTCACCTCACAATGGATACTTTATTTGAATTATTTTAATTAAACACATTGAAATTGAAATTAGTATGCATCTTAAAATAAGGTAGTGTAATATTTAAGAATGTTTTCAAAACGCCAACCCTTAAATTTTGAATGAAGGTACAATATATTGCGATTGCGATAATTATTCAACACACAAAATTCCACTAAATCACATACTAAAATGATCATCGATTTTAGTATGAGATTGATGTTAACAAAGTGGACTAGTGTGAATTGAAAAACATCACAATAAATAAACAGCATTACTTACAACCATTGTGTATTTCATTCGTGATTTAATCATAGACACAATACAGGGCATAAATAGCGCGCGCGCGCGCTTTTGCGCGCTCCACGTCTAAACACAACGAGCTAATACACTTCGGCCCCATCGTTTTTTTTATGAAAAAAAGGTTGGAACTAACAAAAAATACATCTTTTGTTCTTGGAGCAATATATATCACTAACCCTTAATAGCAGTACACTCAGTGATCTACGCTTCATTGAAATACATACAATCCAACAATAACAGTTTGCTTGAATCGACTGTTTAATCATTTTCATTTACAGCTCTCAACAAAAAATAGACTGCGTACCTACAAAGCATAAATCTACATCACGAAGCAGATCGATATCCATGGTATATATCAGGTTATGCAATCCACTTTGATTTAAATTTAAACCTCGGAGGTGGTTCATTAGAGCGGGTCGTTCAGGTAGCAGTAATTATTTTTTCCGAATTTTAATTTATAATGAAGGAGAGCAGTTGCTTCTTACCTTCAAATATAAGCCTTTATTTAAAAAAAAATTTTAACACTTGAGCCCTAGACAATACGTTATAATTTGGTATTTTAGCTGAAATATTATGTCGTCTATAAAAATCATACCAAGTGTTAAAAAAAATTTACAAATCGACACATAAATAACCCAGCGAATGTACAGTGAAACTTCGATTAAACTTCACTCTTTTAACCGTAATTCATTTTTAATTGTTAATTAATTAAATATTAAAAGTAATTAGCATTGACACATGGTATTGGATGGTGTGGTCACTTACACGTTGTTGTGCACCAGCGTTTTAAATCGACAGGTCATCTGTTGTACTATGGTTCGTCTATCCGCTGTGACAATGCGAACTTATCAACGACGAAAAAATGTATTTCGACTCTAACTTCCTAAATGAGCAGAAGGAGCCACACACACATATACAAATCAAAAGATCAGCTGAATTTGGTTACAAATAGGATATTCCTGGAAATATTTATGTACTCAACAGAACACCAGTGTTTTTATTTTCTTCTCCCACACCAGGACAAGGATCTGCTTATTAGCTGTTTCCAAGGACTCATGTTAGTGCTCTCTTTTGAAAATGTGCCCCGTTTGAAAGTTCTAGCGTGTGTCATGTTATAAATCAATGAGGCGGTTTAATACATTACTAGGGGGCCCGCCCCCTGCTCGCTGACGCTCGCCAACCCCCGGAGGATTGCTTCGCAATCCTCATTGGTTCGCTGCGCGAACATGTGCTCGCTTCGCTCGCATCAATGAAGACATGTGTCCTAGCATAAGAGAATGTTTACAAAATATGATATTAAAAAAAAAATATTTTTCAAATCTAAATTTTTTTGCTGTTTTTCAGAAAACATATATACAGTACCCATGGAATCAGAATTCAAATGAATACTTTGAGCAAATTTGACTCGAAATGTGAGCGCTAATTTGGAAATTGAATACCCAGCATGTTGTTTGTGCGTACATTTACCCCTGCACTCGAGCCACCCACGCTGTTTTATTGAGTTTGTTGTCGAAAGTTGTAGTGCAACCGTCTTGTTGAACTATAATTGTTGGCACTGAAAAAGGACCTTTTTTTTAAATGGCCCTGAAAAGATCCTACGCTTTCTTTGATTTCTATTATTAACTGAACAGCTCGACTAAAATTAATTTTTTTTCAATAAAATTTCATCCGATAACGCTATAAATTCAATGGAAGCGCGAGGCTTGGTGATAAACAATCATACAATGTTGCCAAAACGCGATTACAAATAACGTCTTTTTTGCGTGCCACGTAAGAGAATTATATATATAGTTGCTAGATTCAACTGAAAATAAGTATTGCCATTTGCTTAGTACTTCTATAATCATGAACAAAAAGTTATTTATACATGAACATAAATACCGCCGTTTGTTTTGTAATATTATCATGAATTAATAAAGTATTTAATACATCATGATAGCATCTAATGAACTTAAACGTCACTTTTCATTTTGTAATGTTGCCATGGAAAAATAAGAGATTTATTGCATCCCCTGCTAGCCTCTATTTAATTTAAATAATTTCTTTCTTTAGTTCTTCCGTTGCCAAAAACAAATAAGCGATTTAAAACATGAACTTAACAATGAACACACATCGCCTATTTCCTTGCTCTCAAGTTGTTATGAACAAATAAGTGACTTGATGGATCATGCTAGCTTCTAATGAACTGAAATATAAACTTTTGTTTTGCATTCATAGTCATAAATAAATGCAATTTGATACAACATGCACACTTCCAATAAACATAGATATAGCTTTTTGTTGGTATGAAGCACAAAGATAAATTATGTCGTTCACCCTGTAGTTCTAATTGAGATAAATACCACCCTTAAACCCTGCTTTTTAAAAGTATATTATATAAAATTTTATATAATTTTTTTGGCTCACTTTTTTTGTTATTATACCTTACTCCATGTAAACTAAACCAACCATCTTAACCATCCAAGGGTTTTACATGTATCTATTAGTTCTTCCTCCTGCAATCGTTCCTATATGACTTCTAATCAGTTTGAATCAATGGAAACTTTCCTTGATTATCTCAAGTAGTAATTTAATCGTTGTGTGTGTAATGGATAAAACTCAATGCCACACTACTCAGAAATATTTCAACCCTTAAACCAGCGTAGTCATGAACAAAATAAAAATTTCAAGTGTAACGTAAGCCCTAGATAGACTAGACTATCCCAAACGTTACAGTGGGTCAGTTTCATCTCTAAACCGGATCCTTTATTCAATTGGTGAACAAAAATTCGAGAGTTGGTGGATAGAGAATAATACCTCCTTAAGAGCCCCAACCTAGTCAATGACCGAAACTATTGATATTTGCAAAAGCTCCGGTTCCTCCAAGAACCCAAACTAGTACCGGAAATTAGGGTGGCGGGAGGCCTGATACCCCCCCCCCCTCATCATTTCCTCTGGCTGGAAATTAACTTCCTTGATAAAAGGAAACGCTCCTTTCCTGGAAATAGAATATTCTCTCTCTGATGGAAAGTTTGGCAGCCCCTAATGTCCGCGTTCGAAGTCTTCAATGATGTGGCTTTTCAATTATCAGCCATTTCTGAGAATACAATGATGCAGTTTTCAGATCAATCCGCGATTAATCTCTTTCTGTGGCATCATTAGCGTCTCCCCAGTTCCTTTCCGAAAGGACACACTATTGAGGTAAAACGGAATTTCCATTGGTTAGAGATCTCGGTGGTTTGGGGTTTGCTATAAAATGTCTTTTTGGAGAGCTTTATTGGGTTTGGGGCGTCGTACTGCTACTGATGCTGGATTCTTTATTTGTTAAATGTTTTCGAGAGGTAATGAAGTATTATTTGAAGTTAATTAATGAATCAAGCTCAAGACTATTAAGTAAATATAGGTGCATCTATGCATATTCATCTCAGAAGTCGCAATTTCAGTTAAGTAACCTCAGTGAGAAAAATCAGTTATAAATTTTTATTTTAAGAAAAATGATGACCTTTTCATTGCATATTAGAGTGATATATTGAGAAAAAGAATAAACCTTTAAAAGAAAAGTGGCACAGTTCTAAAGTATTACACGTTAGCAATATATTGAAGAACTAAAATTAGGACAGCGTATATTCTCGAGGAGTCAAATAACTCTAAAAGTTACATGCTAGTTCAATAACTATATTGAGAAAAATTTTGTCCTTTGAAATAACTAAAATTAGAATGGACATTGCATTTTCTCGGGAGAAGTGACATATATCTAAAAGTTACATGCAAGCAATACAGTGAGAGAATTTTGAAGAACAAAAATTAGAAAGTACGTCGCACCTACAGAGAGAAATGACATAACTTTAAAAGTTACATGCGATCAATAAATACACTTAAGTGCCATTTTCTTTGATGACCTTGGCGTCTACTACTGGTGTCACCGTCATTTATTCACTTTGTATGAATACTAACACCGGCAGATTGTGAAAAACCTACCAGTCGTGCAGTATCGGTGATACTCGTTCCGAGTCTTCGGGACATTACGATTTGCCCTCATTCAAATTCGCTTAGATCAGCAGCCTTTCCCATCACTCTCAAAAGTAAGTGCTCGAATGATTATTTATCTTCTCTTATCAGCAGCAGTTAAATACCATTCTCACTTAATCACGTGCCCTCCACGTCATCCAGATGAGTTCATTGAAAAATGTGGGGATGGTCATAATGTTTTGGCTCGTCAGTGTATATTGGAAAAGTAAGTAGGTCGTTTGGTTTTTAAAAATATAAACCGTCTGGGGTAGGATTTTGAATCAGTGTATATTAAGTATTTTTCAGTGCATAGTAAGTACATTTTGAAGAATTAAAATTAGAAAAGACATCACACCTTTTCGAGAAAAGTGGCACATCTCTAAAAATTCCATGAGATCAATATAGTGATAACATCTTGAAGAACTAAAATTAGAACGAACATTGCATTTTCAGGAGAGAAGTGACATAACTCTAAAAGTTACATGCAAGTATTATAGTGATAGAATATTGCAGAACAAAAATTTGAAAGGACATCGCTCCTTTTCGAGAAACGTGACGCAATATATTGGGAAGATTTTGAAGAACTAAAATTAGAAAAAAGATACGCACTTTCTGAAAAAAATGACAACTATAAAAGTTCTATGCGACTAAAAAATATTTTGAGAACATTTTGAAGAATTTAAATCAGAAAGGACATCGCACCTTCTCAAGAGGAGTAAATAACTCTAAAAGATACATGCAAGCAATATAGTGTGAACATTTATTGAAGAATAAAATTAGTAAAGCTATGGCAGCTTTTTGAGAATATGGATACAATCCTAAAAAGTAAGTTTTAAATCGAATGATACGAATATACACTACCCTACAATAATGGACCGGACTACAAGTTGTGATAGTATAAGGAAATAATTTATGCTTTAATAGGGGAAGGTCCCCCACGTGCTGCAATTACATTAGCAAGCCTTCTGGATATTCGTTCAACAAGGTTTTGATACACAGGTATGGGTATTTGTGTCCATTACTGCTGCAAGACTGTCATCAGCTCAGCTGTAGATTTCGGATGTGGTTCCCTGATCCGTAAGCGTCGCTCTAACTCGTTCCACTAATGTTCTATGGGGTTTAGGTCGGGACTCTGAGAAGACCAGGGAAGAAGTTTTACATCCATATCTTGATAACACTGCTGAACAAAGGCTGTAATGTGACACGAAGCGTAGTCGTCCTGGAATTAACATTCGTCTGTCAACAATTGCCAGTGCGTAGGAAGAACCTGATTGTCCAAATATTCTTGTAGGCGTCGACGTTCAATTCACCAGGAACAACATGCAAAGGTCCCAGGACATACCACGAAAATCACCACCGAGCAAGTAGTCGGATTTTATGCAAATCTGCTGGCGTCCGGTCGATTATTGTAGGGTAGTGTGCTTACACGACTGATATTTCTTAGCTTCAAATTTGTATAATTTATATTACACATCTTAAAATTAGTAACACATATTATATATTCAAATATGTAGTATATTTTATTATTTTAGTATTCGTGTTTTCGATTTTAATAAAATAGTTACAAATTACTCCTAAAATATCCATTTTGAGTTGATATTGCTGACAAGACAAAGCGATATTCAAATTTCATTTCGATTATTAAAAGGAATTTGAAGCACGTCGCTTTGTAAGTTATTTTTGGATAATTCTTCATCGAGGTGGTTCAGTGATTTTAAAATGCATGGGAAATAAATAGTTTCAGCAGGAGCAGGTTTAATATTCTAGTATTTAAATGAGTACCATAATTACATATTTACAACCGAAACAAATAGGTAAGAGCAAGGGGACATCCCCTAAATTCAGTACGAAGCTGATCGCGTTATCGAATAAATCATACAATTCCAAACACTAAAATCGTACTGAAGATTTCAGATAAGAGGAGACAACAAGCAGCGCCATCTGCGCGTTTTGATTGGTTCCTCATGTTTCACAACAGATATATTTAAAGTTATATTTATTAAGAAGCAAAATATGTTCATACATGTTACAAAAAAAATTACTATAGAATTTTCCTTTCGCAATCCGTAGTTAAATTGATAAATAATTCACAGAATTGACAAAATAAGAATTAAGTTTCCGTTCACAATTGTTTACATTAGAACTAAGTCTGAAAGAGTTTATTAAACTAGAATATACGAGAAATGCTACGAAACAGACATATTTTCGATGAAGATATCTAGAGGAATACATGTTCAAATTGAGAAGAAAAATGAATTCTCTCAAAAATCTCATGTAACAAATATGTTTTATAAAGTTGTGACACTTTTCTCTAAAAGGAGTGACATGTCATTTCAATTTTTAAACCCACCCTAAACAATTTCTCAGAGTTATAATTTACAGTAAATGTCATCATATTTTTCAATGAAAACTTGCACTTACCTTTTCGAAGGGAATTAATTAACTTAAGATCTAGTACGTCTTCTGATGGTAAATATGCAGATACACTTATATTTTCTTACTTTAACTGTACAAATATGCTAACTAATTAAATTACAACATTACGTTCTATGTATACTGTATTCTAGTTTGCTGTATAATGTGTAGATATTTGAATTCAAATTTCACAGTTCTGCGAACATTTGAACATTGGAATGTACCTACTTCTTTAAGAGGGCCTCTTCCAGATACACTTAAAATTTGCGGCACTGGGATAGAAATTTCGTAATGCACGACATTTTCTCGTTACATTTAATGAACTAGTTATACTTGGTAATTAGAAAGCGCCTTTGTTGGTAGTATATTGATAATACGATGCACAACACTGCAGTGCTTCGTTTCCAAACCGGGTACAGCTACACTCTACGTTTATGACTGATGGCAACGGCTTGGCGATTTTTTTTGGCGCACTTCTAAAGTCGCCAAGGAAAGAATTATTTCTTAACTCTTTTCCTGTCACTATTTTTTTTTTACAACACACTTTTTAAGCACATTTCAGAACGTATAAAAAGTATATTTAAAAAAAAAATTCACAAAAAGTAGTAAGCTTAATCACATATCAAAACACATTTGTGAACCAGCAGAGAAACTAAGCTACGAATGGTAAGAATACCCTGAAACTTATCAATTACACTAAATACAGTGATCATGTTGAAAAAGAAAAAGATTGACAAAAGCAAAAAAGCAAGAAATAATACCTGATAACGTCAGAATTCTCTCATAAAATAATAATGAAAACGAAAATGGTCAAAAAAACAAAACTCTTAATCCTGTCGTGAAAACTATTATAACAAAATAAAAATTCCACAACTGTCAAAATACAAATAAATGGACCAATGGTATCACAGAAAACGATTTAAAAGGACCAATGCAATAAAATGATATTTTAAAAACAAAATAACCAATGGGAGGAAAGAAAAAATTTCAAACGAATCAATGAAATCAAACGATTTTAACGGATTTTGAAAGAACTTTCTAGAATATTCAAAATGAAAATTGAAAGTTTCCGTTTGCCGAGGTTGCCTTGAAAACCACAACAGCAACGAAAGATGGGTTACCTTAATTTATCGTAACTCGCTACTAGAAGTGAGCCAAAAAAAAATATCGCCAAGCCGTTGCCATCACTCATAAACGTAGAGTGTAGCTGTACCTAAGTTTCAAAATTGCCTCACATCTTCACCTTCTTGCAGATGAGTAAATTGATGAAATGTGAACTCTTAAAGGTGGAAGAGAAATAGATATTAAAATTACTGAATAGAAGTTACCCCGTTATTGGAATATATTGCTCCATCTCAAGATCTTGTCCAATGAGGGATAATTCATAAACATATATTTTAGTTGAATCATGCAAAATACTTGCTGTAATCACAAGAATTTTCTTGTTGCCAAAACATTTTAGTCATAACGACGGAAATTGAGATAAGTATAAAATATTCAAACTACATTTAGATTATGGAATACGTGGATGTTAATTTGCATATCCATGTCAAGAGTTAACTAGTTCAATAATAAAAGGCTGTTAAAAAAATTTGGTATAGAAATTCATCAAAAATTTTATACGCATAATGTGTCTGACTAGTCTACCTATATAGCGTCTTTTCTCAAAGTAAAAAAGCTAAACAATTTATTAGAGTATCTCATTTTTAATAGAAAATTTATTTAATTCGAGCCGCGCAAACGCAACACGATGGAAAGAAACAATAATTTAATTCAATTCGTCGCCAAAGCTACTTTTTTTTGTAGGTAGACTGATGCCACCACAGTATATTTAGCTGAATAAAAAATTCCCCCTCTTCAAAATGAATGAAGACTTCAATAACAATCAAATTGACTTCTTAGTATATGCTAGGTAAGACTCACTTGCCTACACTTTTCAGTCTGGATTAAAATTGTTCCTTTCCGTTTTTTTTAGCGCACATGGAGACACATACACTTGTGAGAAATATTGAGACATTTATTAAGGGGGTCCGGGACACATTGAAAATTTTTTTTTATTAATTAATTTAGAATTTAGAATTTTTTTGTACTGATTAACCATGTAACTAATAAACGAAATCACACCACAAAATTTTTCCAAAATTTTTTAAAAATTTTAAATTAAACTTTTTGAAAAAAAAGAGGGGTTATTTTAAATTGCTAAAACTCAAAATATTCTTGATCCATTTTCAAAATACTTTCAGTAAATCATTCAAAAATTTATAAACTTTAATTTTGATTCAGCAATTTAAAAAATATTAATTTAATAAAAAATCAAAAATATTTTAATGAAATTTTTTTTAAATTTTAAGGTACTTTTTTTTAAGTCATATTTTTAAAACTAAATATTTGTTTCAAATTTGCTGAATCAAAATAAAGTATAATGTTTGAAAAAGATATATTCCAAATTTCAACCCTTAAACTTTATCGGTGTTCGACTTATAGCAATTTGAATACAGGAAAAAATGTATCATGGAGAAAAACGCATTTAAAGTTTTTAAGGCAGATGTTGTTGCCATGACAACAATTGTCAAGAGTGTTAGATTTTCAAAACAACGCAGCACAAAAATTATTATATCTCTAGTTCTAATTCAGATAGAAATATGATTTAGACGTCATTTTAAGCAGAAAAACACATATATATAAATTCTTAAAATGATAAAAAAAATCGAAAATTTAACGATTTTTGTGTCCCGAACCTCCTTAAGCTAAGAAAATAACGTAAAACTGCAAAAAACAAGGTCCAATACATTTTAATACACACACTACACTCCCCTCTTATTTGTCATCTTATTTCGTATCATGGTTTTAGTTTGCACGAGCAAAGTTAAAAGTGCATTCGCTAACATCATGGTTGTCGCGTGCATACTGAATACTAAAATAAAAAAGACAACGTGTATTGGAATACTAGTAGTAGATACACGCACGCAATAAATATTAAAACGAGATACAACAATAACTACAGAATTGTTGGTATAGTCACACAAAGTGCAAAAGGTCGTATAGAAGGCCCGGTGCACACATCCGGTTTTTCAACATGCGGCACCGAAGCCCTACTATGCACACATAACCGTGAAATGACACATGAACTCATTTCGCGCCATTTGCGATCAATATTCTATCGAAGAAAACGTGTTTATTTCGCTTACTTGGTGTAAAAAAAGTATATTTTGAAACAAAATAGACTTTACTGGATACAACTATTTATTAATTATTATTTATATTCCATTTATTTACGAAAACAAGGTAATTCAGAACGGAGACGCATGTGCGGCGCCGTGGGGAACTGTGGTATAAATTTCACGCAAGTTGAACGTGCGTCGCCCCAGCGGCGCTGGAGGCATATGTGCATTGCTACATTGGTTCTAATGTATCTCAGACCGCACTTGCGTTGTGGCATCTGCGCCGCACGTTGAAAAACCGGATGTGTGCACCGGGCCTAAAAGCTCCATTTTTCAGGATAGCAAAAAAAAAAACTAATTGTTTTCGTTTGATAATTTGATTCTATTTTGTACATTTAGTTGTAACTTTTATTAGATCAGCTGATGACATGACAGATTTTGGCACCAGGTGGAAATCACAAAATGCCACATATTGCAATAATAAAAGAAAACAAATGGAATTTTGGACTTGTGACCTATTGCACTTTGAGCGACGACTCTATATTCAACACATATTTAATAATTTTTCATATTGCTACAGCCGGTACGATTATAAAAGCATTCGTACTATCTCTCTCTATCTCTAACTCTATATATATATAACTCTCTCTCTATACATATAACTCTCTCTATATATATATAACTCTCTCTATATATATAACTCTTACTATATATATAACTCTCTCTCTATATATATAACTCTCTTACTATATATATAACTCTCTCTATCTCTAAATCTCTCTCTATCACTCTGTCTCTAACTCTCTCTCTCTCGATATAACTCTTTCTCTATATAACTCTGTAACTCTCTCTCTCTCTCGATATAACTCTTTCTCTATATAACTCTCTAACTCTCTCTCGATGTAACGCTTTCTATATATATCTCTCTAACTCTCTCTCGATATAACTCTTTGTCTCTATATCTCTCTAACTCTCTCTCTCTCGATGTAACTCTTTCTCTATATATCTCTCTAACTCTCTCTATATATCTCTCTAACTCTCTCTATATCTCTCTCTAACTCTCTCTCGATGTAACTCTTTCTCTATATATCTCTCTAACTCTCTCTCTATCTCTAACTCTTTCTATATATCTCTCTAACTTTCTCTATATATCTAACTATTTCTCTATATGTCTCTCTAACTCTCTCTCGATGTAACTATTTCTCTATATATCTCTCTACCTCTTTATCTCTTTCTATATATCTCTCTCGATGTAACTATTTCTCTATATCTCTCTCTAACTCTCTCTCTCTATCTCTCTGTCTCTAACTCTTTCTATATATCTCTCTAACTCTCTCTCTCTCTCTCTATCTCTCTGTCTCTAACTCTTTCTATATATCTCTCTAACTCTCTCTCTATATATATATCTAACTCTCTCTCTATATATATCTAACTCTGTCTCTCTCGATATAACTATTTCTCTATATATCTCTTTAACTCTCTTTCTCTCTCTATCTCTCTCTAACTCTCACTTTAGCTCTCTCTCTAACTCTCACTTTAGCTCGCTCTCTCTAACTCTCAATCTGGCTCTCTCTCTATTTCTCTCTCTCTAACTCTCTCTCTCTCTAACTCTCTCTCTCTCTCTCTAACTTTGTCTCTCTCTAATTCTCTCACTAATTCTCTTTCTAACTTTCTCACTCACTGTCTCTAACTCACTCTCTCTTTCATTTGCTAGAATAATAAAACTGCTTTACATATTTAATTCAAACCGGTTCTCCTTCAAAATAGGCGCTTTCTGAGTCAACCAGTGGATCTTGCACTGCTAGAAGCATTTTCAAATGCCAGTTTTTAAAACATCCACCAGCATATGAGCCTTGGATTTTATTTTTTCATTTCTAGTAGTGGTTTGGGATGGATGCCAATGGTCATTTTTCAAAAACTGAAACAATGATTAATGTAAAAACTCACCAACATGACAAAATAAAAATACAGTCACATTACAGTTCCGACTCACATTGAGTAGGCTTGCTGTGAGTTAAATAAACAGAGAAACTAACTCTTATACATCACTCATAGTCTGAAATAACAAAAGAATTAATTTAAAAAAAATAGGATTGTTTGAATTAAGTACATTTATCTCATTATGGAAATCTACGCTCTTTCCAGCAAAGATATCTCTTAACACTCTGAGTATTTCGACGAGATATCTCGTCCAATATCTGGTGAATTTTTACTGAGAACAAGATTTATCATCAAGTTTAATCTACTCTAATACTTCAAGAGGAACTACAATCCGAATAAGAAAAACGAAATGTCCTGTAGCGAACTTAACTACCACTACAAAAATTAATTTACAATTGAGTAGTATATATATCAGTGTAACCCAGCTCTATCAATAAGTACTTTTTAGTAGATACAAAGTTATACTGTTTCATTGCAGCTTGCTAAATTGGTGACTGACGGATGTGATGTGAACACGCAAATATTTATGAATTAGATGGATGATCCACGATGAATAGTTGAATCGCCATGTGATGTAATTACTTTCAATCACCTGAGGCTCTGTGATAGCAGACAAAGTTCTTTTACTACCACAGCTTCACTCCATTCATGGCTGCTCAGCCTTCACTTGACAAGGGTACCAACACACGACTGCTAAAGGCTACACAGAACAGTAGCAACGGTGATCTTAATACCGCTCTCACAGTCACTTGGTTTCACTCACATTGTAACCATTCTACTAGTGACGTGATCTATCGAATTTCGGCTACCGCTACATTCTAGAGGGGGAGTATTATAGCGAGCCTAGCTACCACTACAAAAATTAACTTAAGATTGAGTAGTATACAGGGTGTCCCGGAACTTCGTGTACAAACTTGGAGGGGAGGTAGAGAACATCGTTAGGAACGATACTTATACAGGAAAGCATGTGAGGAAACGTAACCCACACGTGGTAAAGTGACACATAGACACAATAAGGCCACAACGTAGAATGTGGTGTAAAACGCTTTATTACACAACAAAAGAGTACAATGTATGACTTACAAGCATCACAGATAGTGTTCGAAATTGCGCCCATGCACGCATGACACCTACGCGACATGGATTGGCGAACATTTTCGAAGATACCTGGCGTTTCGCTGATCGTAGCAGCAGCAATGTAGATTCGTGCCACCAGGTCCATTTCAGAATTTACGGGTGTGTCGTACACAATGCTTATCATGGCACCCCAGAGAAAATAATCAAGAGGAGATTAATCGGGTGATCTGTGAGGTCGAGGGACTGGACCGCCACGCTCTATCCAATTGTTTCCAAATGTCCGGTCCAAATGGTCACGTACACACCTTGCGTAATAAGATGGCGCCCCATCATGTTGAAACCACATTCCGCGCCGAATATGTGCGAGGACATCGTTAAGCATTTCCGTTAGTACCTCTTGTAGAAACACGAGTTGCTTGCGTTCGTCCAGTCGAGGTGGTAAGATGTATGGCCCGACTAAACTGTCCCACGATACCCGCCCACACATTAACAGTGAAGCGTTGTTGTGCAGTTCGTGGTAGATTCCGTGTGGGTTGTCTAAGGCCTACATGTGCGCGCGTTGTGCATATTGAACACCCCTTTGCGTGAAAAGGTTGCTTCATCACTGAACATAGCAGAACTGGAAAATTGCGTGCCGGCCGTACTTTGGTGTAGAAACTACTGAGGAAACGCGACACGTCGTGGGGGATCATTCGACTGCAATAACTGAACTCTCTGAAGATGAAAGGGATGTAAGGCTTCGCCCTGCAGTATGCTATGGACAGTTTATCGAGACATTTCGGCGGCAGGGGCAAGGACCCGTACACTGGTACCGGGATTTCTGTCCACAGCATGCAACATATCTTTTTCGAATATATGTGTACGTGCTGTTCGCGGCCGCCTAGTATCCTGCATCGTGGCTGTGACGGATCCACTTTCCGCAAGGTTCTGATACACCCGAGTGAACAGTTGAACATTTAGTTGAAGCCTTGTTAGATGTCGTTCCCGATACAACCAAACGGCAGTGCGTACATTTCCGTCGGCTAGGCCGTAGATGAAATGGATATCCGTCAACTCGGCGTTTGTGAAACGATTCATGTTGATCGCGCTCAATCGGCGTCTACAATGAGGAAGCCACACATTCCGACCTTGAGAGCTCGCGTACAGTGTCACCTATCGATTTCCACCCATGCTTTCCTATGTAATTACGGTTCCTAACGATGTCCTCTACCTCCTCTCCATGTTTGTATACGAAGTTTCGGGACACCCTGTATATATCAGTGTAACCCAACTCTACCATGAAGTACTTTTTGGTAGATAGTAAGTTGTACTGTTTCATTCAGGCTGGCTAAAGTCCCTTGTCAATAACAGGTAACAGCTTGGAACAGGGTATTACACTAGAGGCTGACCTCTTCAGGGCTGTTTTGAACTCAAAGACCTTAAACCACCAGTGGAGTTAATTTAATACTGGACACTTAAATGATGTGTGTACAACATGCTATGTGTTTTCACACAGAGATGACACTGCATTTCATCGCAAAATGTTCTTTTTCAAATTGTGCTACTACTGTAGCCTTTTAAAGATAAATATTGGAAGTAATCTCTAAAAAACTTTTAACATTACCCAAAAAAATTTGAACTCTTAGAGCCTCTACATGGTTTTTGCGCTACACTTACATTTTCATAACTGATATTTTAGGGGTAATGATAAAAATGAAAAATTATTCTTTTGATTTTTTTTAATGACCAGATACCTAATCGAGACAACCACCAGAAATGTTCAGGTCCTTTGTAATTTTCTTTTAGTCAAGCAACGAATGAACAGTTCCTAATCAATTAGATATACTCTCGATCCCCGTACAGCTATTTTCAATGTGGAGATGGTCTCTGAAATTAGCTAATGCTTTAATATTGAATATCTTCTGTTATAACGTTATTAAATTAATGAAATTTCATATTTAGACTAATTTGAGGATGTAGAATTTGATTAAGGCATCAAAATCTGTTGTTGCTTTTGGAAATTTTGTTTTCATGTAAAATGTGACATGACGAAGGCCTCTGATACAACATTTTTGCATTAGAATATGTAGAGAACGTTATTCCTTATCGAATAATATTTTTGAATTTGCTCTCCTATACAAAATGTTCGATACAAAGGGGTTAGTTTTTTTTTATCCACAACTACAATTTATAGTTTCTAGCTATTTGTATACTATTCAATTTTCAATGCTCTAGTAAATAACCAGATAAAAAAAAAGGCAAAACAATTTTATTTCACGTATTGAAGTCTACGATGTGTACCGTTTTTGGTACAAATGGTCTGAATATGATATTCAAAAGCAGCTAATGGAATTTCATAAACAAGGTACTATTGCGCCTACCTCTGAAAAGCTACATACAAACAAAAACGCTATTTTTTGTGAGGTTTTAGACCAGGAATCGCGTAGTATGATTGCAGTAAACTTGATTTTGACTACCCTGTATGTAAAATATTTAATATTATTACCATAAGAATGTTGGGTTTAGTTTTCATTCATACGACCTCAAACACCAAGACAGATAGAAAACAGTTTTAAATTAGTTTTATGTATTCGGTTCAACTTGTCATTCCACGATGCTTTGTGTCGTTAATGAAAATGTACAATTTATTTTTAAAAGAATTCATAAAATAACGCATTTAATTAAATTTTTCTAATTTCATACGCGGTACCACGCGGAATAAGAGAAACAAATTCCTAGCTAATTAAAAAGTAACTATTCCCTTAATGACTTTCAATCTGTCTCTCTAAGAAAAGAATAACATGTTTGAAAGTCGGAAAAAGTTTAATAAACACATCGTGCAGACAAAAAACATTTCTTTAAGTAGAGGTTGAGTTTTATGTCCTTCTTTCTGTCTCTTTTTCTTCCCTTTTCTAAAGTGGGAGCTTTTTTGTTTGACATTTTTTGGGGAAAAAAAACAGGAAACAACTGTAGTTTCCGCATTACTATTTTTCGCCATTTGCAATTACTTTGTAATTTCTACACGCTCTTCTGAGTTTCTTAATTTCCTCCTAGACGAGACGGAAGTGACTTAATTGAACAGCCGAATATGCGGGAGTCTAAATCCATTTTAATGTGCAGCGCGGCACACAGCTTAATTTCTCAATTGTCGGGGCGGTTTTTTTTGTCGGTACCCCGACAGACTATTCTAGGACAGAAAATACTACTGTTAGTTACACGCGTTATTAATGTTATAAAAACACGTTGTGGGCTAATCTACTTTCCTCCAGCCCTGTATTTGTTTGTCTCGAAACGAAAAAGTATGTAAGTGTTCAGAGCATGAAGCTTACAAAAATGTACTGAAATAATTATATCAGCAAGTTTGCTGATTATGTTACTTTGCCTTCAGTTAAGATATCTGAACAAGCTAAAAATGTCACTTTTGACCAAAGTTCCAAAAAAAGGGTTTCTTATCTTATTTGATAGATTATTTATTTGACTTTCTAAAATATATTTTATTTTTACGTTAAGTTAATTAGTTACATAAATATTAAGATTTTGATCAATGCGGGAAAACCGGAAGTAGGTGTGAAAACACAGGAAATGACCGTTAAAAGACCAAAAAACTTGAAAATTTAAATTTGAAACTTACTTTTTTTTTGTTGCAAATATTAGTTTAGAAAGGTTTTTCAGATGTTTAAATGGGTTCTCTTTAGGTAAAATTGTGAACATTTTTAAAGAGTAGTGAAGAACGAAATTGTTTACACAAACAGTAAATGCAAAAGAGAGAGAAAGAGTAAGAAAACGATACACTTCAAACTATTTTTTACTCCAAATTAATTTTTATACATTATTTCCTCATTTCAAATGTTATAGCACAAAAAGTTATCGATGGATTCTCGTAAAACTTAGAGAACTTGTTCTTTAAAATGTTGTCAAGGGAATGAACAAGAATCATTATGTTGAGATGAAAAGTTTCTAAATTAAGGCCATTTATTTAAGAAATAGGACTTAAAACTTATCAAAAATCTTATACATATTTATCGATCGCTTGTACAAATTTTATTTAGTTAAAATATCCTTTTGATTCTAGTTCATTCCCTTGAAAAATGCATGTACAGTAGAACAACTATCCGAATCGCTATCAGAATTTCAGAAGAAAAAAAAATTAAGACGGAAACGTACTGCGATTCGCAAAATAATGAATCTGTCTACGCGTGCTATCGTCTTTCTCTCCGCTATGTTCAGCAAGCAATGACTTTAATTTACTGTACGGTACGTACATACTGTACTAATGTACAACACTTGTAAGTGCGCTTAACATGTAAAAGTGTCGCCTTTTCATTTAATTAATTAAAAGCTATTTTTCTTTAAAAATAGTTTTTTTTCCTCCCATTTTCAAAATACCATACCTACAGTAATTAATTAAAATACATACTAGACCCTTTATCGGAAAAAATCCAATTATCCGAATTTTTGAATTTTCCGGTCCCAATTGATTCGGATAATTGGAGTTCTACTGTAATTTAATTTGGTAGCATCATTTTTCAAATGGGTTGAATAGATTTTCATGTAGCACATTAGAAATTTTTGGCAAGTTTCTTTTAAAATTTCATACATAATCATCATTTTTACAAAAGTATTAATAGATCCTTTAAATATTTACTATCCAATGCTATTGTTTTGTAACACTGAACAAAAAAATATCATTAAAATGTTTCTATGCCACGTTTAAAAAACGGAACTCGAACGTGTCCCGATACCTTAATGACTTACATTCAGATAAGTAAATTATCACTATTGAAGACTCATTCGTTAGTCTCTTATTCTTCCTGGTGGCTCGAATTAGCAAAACTGACCTGTGATGGACGATATATCTCATTGTTAGAAGAAAACTGACCAGATTTTGATCTCGTTACCATAAAAATCAGCAATATATTGATGACGAGGTATATATCTCGTCACTAGTAAAACTGGTTCGATCTTGATGAACGAGATGTCTCGTCTAGGCCGTTGGAAGCATAAATTACACCAGTTACATAAAATAGAAAATTAGGGTTTTCTATATTACAGAAAACGTCTAATGAGTCTGGACACAATATCGTGACCTATGACGAACGCTTTCTTGTGTTGCAGACACTGGAACGCTAGTATAACTATTAGTCCGGGCGCCCGCGTACCATTTTGGAAAGCCATTTCAACACGGCTCATTTTTATGTCAGTTGTTATCTTCAGATCCCTCAACTGGAAGCCGAAGGTCAGCTGGCACGCCTGCGGTAGAGGTGGTTGTAAGCGGGTTCAATTGTTGATGAAAAAATTTTTTTTAAAGTGATTTCAACAAAGCTGAAACTATTTTCTATGGTTAGTTAACATGATAAAATGACAAAAAACAGCAGTCAGCTACATGACAGAGTGTGGAAATATAGTCCGCTGATGCGATAAGTATACCGCGAGCTGAAATGAGTTCGAGCACCGCGCGGCAACGTTGGACTGGAATATCACTTTCGGAGCACCCGCTGCTATGCAACTCATCTCCACATCATAAAAATATTTAAAAACTTAAAAAATAGAGACTAGGCACAAGGGTGGATGAATTTAAACAAAAAAAAATGTCGATCTAGGGTGTAGAAATAAAACTTAGGTTCTGAATGTACCGTAAGCGCACGGGCTGCAAAACGAGAAGGGAGGTCACCCTCCCAACTACTGACAGCAGAGATGAGTGGTGCAGCAACGTTATTGTTTCAAGTGACATAACTTCCCCCCGATACTCAAACAACTGACATTTATTTATTAGTTTTTATATGCGTAAATTAAATGAAAAAACGTCGTCACACCACAGTCCACAAGTAACCAAACTTTAAAAGTCAAAAAAGAATCAAGGATCATCTGGACGAACAGCACCTGCATTTCTCAAGTCGTTGTAAAGCGCGTGACAAAAGAACAGCAGCTGGCGCGAAATAATAACCGATCAGAATATATTCGCTTTTTCACGATTCATTCAATGAGAGAGGTGCCACTAGATTTTGGAAATATTTCAAAGAAACTTATTCATATGTTCACTTCAAATAATGCGCATACAATCATAACAGCATCTGATTGCCATTTTTCGCTTCCCATCAAGCATTATGAGCACTCATTGAGACATAAGGAGAGAAGTCAGTCATACAGAATACATGGACGTGATCAACTTCGTACGTCAAATTTTACACATGAGTTAAAAAATATTAATTTAAAAAAAGCGCTCGTCAAATTCATTATTGAAGATTGGACAAATAATGACATTTCATATTTAGAAGTGAAAAGATTATATATTAAATATGCTTATTGTTATAAATATGAAGTTAATCATGATGTCGTTGTAAGGTGTATGTAAACCGATTTAAACTGTCCAAATCACGAAGAAGCCGATACGAAAATCGTATTTCATGTATGTAAATTACAATGCTAGGCCTACGTAACGATAAGATGCCCTGATACCGATATTATAATAATAACCGATTACAATAATTATGCTTGAAAATATGAATTGCGTACACAGCGACTTGAAAATATCGATGCTGTTTGGAATCGGTAATAATGTGAGATACATACAAAAAGGCAAAAAAAAAGGTTGTTTCCCGTAACATGAGCAAAAATATTAAGGTAGGTAGGAAAGTTTTTTGTTTGCCAAATATTTTTAGCAAATATGCAAAAGAAATATTATCTGAGTATTAATGTTAGATTTAAAATTGATCAGAGGTGTGATCAGTGATGTAAAACAACTGGATATATTTATTTTTGCGGGTCAATATTCTGTGTATATACTCAAGTATTTACACAAATTGGGTATTTATAATTTTTCTTCAGGTTTAAGTGCTTATTCACCCCTACAGAGTTTATAACATATAAAGTTAATCGTTTTAACGAACGTATTTTTTTAATTAAATAAAATTAAAAAAAAATGTCTATATTAAACTTTAGGGTGGAATTTTAGTATTGTAAGTTCAAGGTCGGTCGGGTTACAGAAACAAACCATTTTTTTGCCTAAATATGAATAAATTATATCAAACTTAAGGGAAATATATATGCAGTGTTTTACATGGCTCCCATGCCCTTACGGGTTGCAATTTTAATCCTTCCTTCTTTAAGAAAGGAAAAACAAAACCATATTACCTAATGATAAATTCAGAGTCATATACGCATACTTTCAGCGATATCGTAAAGTTACCAGATTGTAATATAGACGAGCTATTTAGAAAAGAAAAATTTGTTTGTGGAATGGACAGTTTTAAAAGAATCAACGATATTAATAACGCCGTAGTAGCCACATTTTCGAAGAGAGACACAAAATTGATTAAGAGAAAGAAAAATTACAATTGAAAGCAACAGTTGATGGTACGATTCTGCTTCCATGCAAATCCGAACTACGCCATCATTTATTAAGTTCATCACACATAGCTGCTCTCTGGAGTCATTCGCCAAATCTGATTGAACTTTCACCCACTCAATATGGATATAAAATGGAGAATAGTCAATATATCTTCAAATGGTTTTATAGCTCCGTTTCTTTCAATTTCTCTTACAAATTAATCAATAACTTATTCATTTACATTCTTTAGATAGTATTGAAAAGAAGAAACCACAGAAGAATGTGACGATAGTGATCTCAAAAGAGAAATAATATTGAGGAAATATCTGGCGAGAGGTCAGGAGAAGAATACGACTATAATACCGATAGCACAGAAGATTTTAATGATGACCGATTTTCACGTTAATAATTAAAAATGATGAATTTTTAATTTTGTTTATTTAGTAACTTACTTTTTTTTTTAAATAATGAAATACAAACATTCACACTCACACTATTTACACTTTATGAAAATATTAAATTAATTTCAACAAAATAGAAATTTTGATATATTGTAAAAGTATAAATGTCTTTTGCGAAAATAGAAGTCAGCTGTCTGAGTATTGAGGAAGATACGACAGCTGAAACAATAAAGTTGTCGCGCATTTCTCGCACTCATTTCAGAGCGCGTATACTTACCGTATCAGCGGACTATATTTCCACCTTCTTCCATGCAGCTGACTGGTGTTTTTTGTCATTTTATCATGTTAACTAACTATGCAAAAAGTTTCAGCTTTGTTGAATTCACTTTAAATTTTTTTTTTTTCATCAACAATCGAACCTTTTTACAACTACTCCCACCGCAGGCGTGCCAGCTGACGTCCGGTTTCCAGTTGAGGGGTATGAAGACAGCAACTGACACAAAAATCAGCCTTGTTGAAATGACTTTCAAAAATAGTACTTGGGCGCCCGGACTATATGTGTACTTGTATCCAACATACAGAAGAAAGCTCTACGCGTGGTTGTGATGGAACCCGAGTACCCATGACTTCGCCAGAAAGAGAATATAAGCCCTTGCTACGCAGGGTGGTGACAAATAATGCAGGGACATCCACAACGTTATCATCGTAGTAAAAAATAGCGACACTTCATGCAATGTGTACCACCACTGTTAACAATAAGCGTCAGAGGTTGAAGAAAGAAGACACTTAATAGCTGAATGGGAGGGATCATATTTTTTAAGGAGTCTAGATGGAATCTCGTAACTATAACGACCACTGTAGGGGCGCGGTAAGCGTTGGCCCACGAGGAAAAGGGAGAGAGGAGAAGGGGTGACCCTGAAAGGGGAGACGCAGGAGAGTTACGCGGGAACCTCGGCATGGGAGCAAGAAAGGTTTCTTGCTATGTACCAACTATATGTGTATTTTGGAAATCCAATAAAGTTTCATTCAAGAATGGAAAGTGCTGTCTGTACTTTCAAACAAGGAGGACAATAAGTAGGACCATGTCGCTCGGGTCCCTACAACCACATTCTGGTTTGGACATACAATATGGTACATCATCTGAGAAGGTGCATTGCAAAGCGTTATAATGGTGTCCCAATATAAGTAATGGTTTGACTCTCACCTTATATCAGGCATTTAGAACATCCCGCAGAACATAACAGAGGTCTAGGAACTAAGAATCCTACTATAACAATTCTAAGTAAATACAGACCGATCCCGGACATCTTTGAAGTGTATACCATTCGTTCCCATATCGCTTGATTTGTGTAACTTTTGTTCTATGTCTAATAATTACCACTTGTTTCTTCGCCTGCACTGATTTGTTTCACATGGAATATGTGTGGAATACGATTGCTCGAAAAATTATCTGTATGCCATCAATCACCCTCAGTTCCAAATGACAAATTGTAGAATCGTGTTAAATCTGCGTAAAATGACATTGCCCTGACAGCCATCCATAATCTACAGATCAATGTCACGCCATGTGCCAGCAGGTAAAATTGCTACAGGTTTGAACACGTATTTCTGATTTTAGAATGTTCCTCTTGACTTACTGTTCTGTATTTTCAGTAACATACATTTTACCACATCTCAAATAAATTTTATTGCAGAAAATAAAGTGTTCGTCTTACATTTTCAATGTTCTCATTATTGTAATTAATTTGTGCAATTTTTATACGCAGTGTAATTTGAGGCTAGAAAGCGAGCTATTCATCGATGGCAGTTAGTCGTTCAACCTTTTTATGGGCGGTGCGATATATGACGTTCTACCTGCTTGTAAAGGTTAAGAATAGGTATATAAATATTCTAGATATATTAAGGCTGCTAAGGTTTAAAAACCGCTATAATTTGATATTCTAAACACCTATAAAAACATAATCATTTGATATTCTAAACACCCATAAAAAACATAATCATTTGATAGTCTAAATCCATTCTAAAAACTATAGGAATATTTTAGATGGAACGTTGAAACGTAAAAAATTCCCTCGAAACTTACAAACTTTCACAAGGGGGATTTTAGTTTAAAAGTATTGTAGAAAATAAAATTAACACACATATTTTTCAGTTAAATAATCCTTAGAGTGTCAATTTGCCTACTATCACTTACATTCTATTTATCATTTGTATTATTCAGATTGGTTTAACATTAGATTTCAACATAGCTAATTTCAACAAGATCTACTAAACATTTTAAAATCAACCACTATGTTCAGCCCAGTATGTCCTGACAACTAGTTCAGCACGGGAGTTGTTTCACTAAAAAGAGAATGATAATAAAGTGGAATTCAAGCTAGAAAAGTAAAGGATTCTCTTTCTAAGATCTTTTCCGTGTATCAGATCTCTGTTCTAGGATATATTTATACATTACAATTAGAAAGTATCTTAGTGGGAGACACTCCTTAACTACTTAACTGGAAAAGAAAGGGAAGCCATTTCCTTATAAATTTGAAATTACGGATTTTTTCTTTACAAGAAAAATATTTTTGAATTGAGTCATCCCACCACTTTTATATGATATCACCAACGCTGTCTGTAATTGTATCTTACTCTGGGGTGTCCCTCAGAGTAAGACACAATTACAGGATACGAATAAGCTATAATGTCGATAGCCAGGATACCTTAGGTTCAATATTATAACCAAGCTCAGGATTCTTAAGTTTTTACAGATTCAGTACTATACTCTCTATTTCAAATCTAGTAAAAACAGATCTTTACGATTTGTGATGTCTAGAATAAGATATGTAAAATTTATTGCAACAACAATTACCTAATTTGGGGTTTATGATAGGCCTTAGAACCTAAAAATACCTAAAATTAGGAAAATCTTTTGGAAATTTTTCGTAAATGCACTTTGAGTGCGATTTTTGAGAATACACTGCATATAAAAAGACTATTAAAATACGCGACTGTATATTTGGAATTAAAGTCACATAAACAATAAAACCCTTAAAATCTATAATATAGCAGAAAATTAATTTTTCCTCCTAACATTTCATTGGTTTATCAATAATTGACGCCAATTGAGGGGATACCGACGCCAATATCGAGGGTTTTGCTATTACAACGAATGTGATGGCATCATAACGTAAGCCTCAAATAAACGGATAGTTCTATATTTAATTTGTTAATATTTTACTGTTATTCATTACTCAACCAGTAAACCATAAAAAGACGGATTACTGGAATTGACACCCAAATTAAGTATTTTTTTGCAATACTCTAGTGTTAAATGTAAGTGTATTACGATTGAATATTTTAGCTTATTTTTCTGTATAATAGATTACATTTCTAGCATTTTCCCAATTCGAAAATTTTCAATACATTTATTTACAAAATGAATGTAATGCAGAAAATAAAGGTTATTTAAGTGGAATGTTGAAGATAAATTAAAATTTGATATATTTCATTGTGTGTACTTGATGGTAGATTTCATGAGAGAGATGGCCAATGTTTTTGAGCTTATGAGCGTACTACTATCCAATGAGTTGAGTCTGTTTAGGTACGATGCCCAATTGGTTATATTTTTAGGTAATGCCTTTGCAAATTAGACAAGACAAGTATTCAGGACTTAAAACTATGGTAGAGCAAGTGAATCACATTTTTCATGGGACAAAATAGAGAAATACTAGTAAGAAGAAGAGGTTACAAAATTTATTAAATAAATTTATTTCCCTCTTGACATTATGTTCTTCTGTTGCACGTTAACTTTCGGAATAAAGTCAGTTTATTCCTTAAGATTTCAAAATAGCAATTCCAGAAATTTATACTGATAAATAATTTTTCATGAGTGAAATTTAATTTTGTTTAGATAAATTGCAATGTTTAAATATAACATTGTTTAAAGGAATATTATTTTTCTTTAATTAAGAGAAACCTTGATGTAATATTTAATAGCCTACTGTAGAGAATTCGAAATCTGTCTTCTATCTATTCTAGGTGTTGAAACCAAGTATTTGGTGCTTTAAAATACTACAGTGTTCGGCCTAGCTCGGATTAAAATAAACTGTTGTCTGAAATTATGGACTGCATTTTAATAGAACTCTTGAATAAAGCTAATTTTTTACATCGTAATGTCTAATTAGTTAATTGACAGTATAAACTTGTATTTGCTGTGTCATTAGAACTGTCCCAAGTGCAAAATCTCCAATTTATTATGGTAAAATATGATGTTTTTCCAGCAGAAATACAATTATGATTGAACCTTTACATTATAAAGATTGTTATAACAGAAAAATTGCCTTTAACCTAGTGCAAAGAGTGCTATTGTCAGTATATTTGTTAGTTTAAGGAGGTTAATTAAAAGTTACGGAGAATTTCAATCATTACAATTAAGGAGATTTTCAATGGGTAATATTAATGTTTATATATATATATATATATATATATATATATATATATATATATATATATATATATATATATATATATATATATATGACGACTTTCTTACAAGTCTCACTACATAGTTCTCATAAGATACAAGCAGGACAGAGAGCAATGATAAAGACGTCTTTATTAGACCACAGTCATGGTTCGAGTGCTTCCAGAGAGGGCGTAGCAAATTACTAGCTGCGAATCAACAAATTAATTATTCCTTGATCAGCAATACTCAGACAGATTTCATTGCCTTATATGGTATGATTTGATGGGACATCTTATATATTAAATAGATGGGAACAGATGGATCACTTCATGGGAAGATGAATTTAGCTTAGCTTGCAAAAATTAATTATTTCTGATGCAATGGGCTGCGAAACTGTAAAAGGCACGTGAAAAAACACTCGGAGGCGCCGGCCAACCTCGAAGCAATTTTCTCACGAATCATTTTTGATGTTATATATATATATATATATATATATATATATATAGGGTACCAGGGTACTGCGAAAGGAACGGTAGCAAAACAAGTCTCAGAATATCGTCAACGTACCGCTGTGCAGTAAGTGTACCTCTAATGACGACCAAAGGGGTCCGGCTCTCAAGGGAAATGGCACCCCAGACCATAACTCCTTGTTGAGGGCCCGTGTGGCGTGCAATAATGAAAGCAGGATCGGCACGCTGCCCTGGGCGTCTCCAGACAAGCCTTCGATGATCGTCAGGACACAGTTGGAAGCGGAATTCGTCGCTAAAAACTATACGTCCCCAGTCAGCATCATTCCAGCCTGATCGAGCCAAGCACCACTGTAATCTGGCTCGACAGTGTGCAGGCGTGAGTGGCAGGTGGTGTAACGGTCGGTACGAGCGTAGATTTCACTCTCTCAGTCATCTGTGAATGGTCATGGTGGACACTCGTGTGTGGGTCGCACAACTGATGGTTGATAGCGATGAATCAGGCGCTGTGACAGCTGGTCTGACAATCACTCTGTCCTCGCGATCTGTTCTGGCCCTACGTCGACCGCTACCATCATGACGCTGAAATCTGCCATTGTCCACCCACTCTTTCCAGCATCTTCTAATCGCCGCATCGCTTCGACTCACATGACGATCGATTCTCCGATTTGCCCAACCTGCCTATTTCAATCCAATGATACGACATCTTTCAAACTCTGAAAGTTGCTCGTAATGAGCTCGAATCCTGCGGTGAGTAATTTTTTCAGTCGTTGAAAGGTATCCTAAATCGCAATGCAGCAGAAATTTTTAACAATAGTTCAAGAACAACTCCTTATATACATCTGCTGGATGCGCAGTTCCGATGCGTTGGAGATCGCACTATTCATTCATTGGACACCAAATTTTAATCATTTGCATATTTGGTCAAAACATTTTTGCATACGAAATTTCAAAGCAATCGGATGAATCCCTCTTGGTGCGTCGAGATCTTTTTCTTATATATATATATATATATATATATATATATATATATATATATATATATAATAGGACTCTCACACAGTTCCGGCAAACTTAATATTTAATTAATGGTGAAGCTGATGAATTATTTACAGGTGTTCATATGGCGAGTACACAATAGCAATGCCCGTCAGAGGAACGTCTTTCCTCTTTTATTTTTGACTTTCTTCTCTTCGTTCGCTGCTCGCGCAGCCCATAGGAGGTAGACGGCGCTGGTGATGAGGATTGAGGGAGGTTTGTAGTTTCGCCCCTACAGATTCGGCCGTCTTGCGTACATTCTTCTTCTTCTTCGAATGGAAGAAGACCCCTCCGTACCGAGTTATTGAAAACCCACAGCGGATTAGCCGAAGCTAGGGAAAGCCTCTAATGAGAAATATTAGAAGTGGGCCTAGTGACACGCCGTCCGAAAAACCCTTATCTGCCCAGGATGAACACGATAGGGAGTGGACGTGGTCGACCCGTGAATGTGCGCGCTGAAGATATGTGGTCCGGCTCATTGATATCAGTCAACCTTAGGTCCGTTTTGAGCCGGAAAAGTTTTCTTCATAGATTCGTGCCGAGGGGTGATCAGATACGCACACCCAGGCATCTCCTAGGAACCTATCGGCGTTCCTGAGTAGCCCAACGGAACAGCAGGCTGCCCCAACATCCCTGTTTATCCGGTACCGTGGGCAACCGATACCATCATCTATGGAGTCTTGCAGACCCTTGCCGTCCGCCAGATAGCCTTCTTTCGTTAGCGTACAGGTATTGGCCTAGGGCAGCCGGGGAGTGGTCCCGACACCGCTAGTTTCCGTGTGGCACCTAAGGAGGTTCCTGTCGCTACTTGATCGCAGGAACAGCGGCATCGCCCTGTGCCAGTTCCTACGACCCAAACCGATAGCCTGCTGGCTAGAGCGGCTTCGCCACGTTAGAGACTGACATATTCCTCCTACACGGATAGACCCATGATCTGCGGAGTTATGGAGTCCCCTTGCAACTGCAGAAAGAGTCGCGGTCCGAGTGGTGGGGGCCATCACTCTTCATTCCTTGGAACTAACGCACGTCCACTTAGGGACCCCAAGCATTGTCTACGTAAACTGATAACAAGTTACTAACTGTTTATCAATTACTTGGTTCAGGATGCACACCGCCCCAAGTGCGCAGAGCCCTCCCCCGATCCTTTTGCCCGGATCTCGGGTCCTCAGACCCATCATCTTGCTATTATCCCAACGGACAGTCTTCCCGGACATTAAAAGCCACCACCAGCTTTCCGTCCGGGTTGACCCACGACTACTTCCCCAACAGACAGTAGCGTGTACACCTTCCCAGGGTGTGTATGCCAAGGCGGCATAAGGTACAAGTACCACACATAAATACAGTTTGGCCACATAAATACAGATTTGCCACATAGAGTTATGCATTTTCGCAACTTCCAGTACAAGACTTTCATCTGTTGCTGATAAACATAGAGTTAAGCATCACCGATTATACATTTCCGCAACTTCTAGCACGAGGCCTTCATTAGTTGCTAAATTACATACAGTAGGAAGAACTGAAAAGAGAGAAGGTAGTCACTGGCATCTGCCAAGGGGACCTTCGATGAAAGGGTTGCCACATACTTCCAGCACAAGTGCCTTCGATTCGTGTCTGTTCACTAAGGCGGTAGGAGAAACAGAGAGTAATGAAGTTCACTTACTTCTAGGGTGGGAGAGGATACCTTAGATGGGGAATTTGAGGCGTCAGCCTTTTAGTCACATAGTTTCCCAAGCGGAGGATTGCTTGGAACCACTCTGGGCGAGTAGTGAAGTCTTGGGGTCGGAAGCGCAACCAGCCAAGGTACTGGTTAAGAGGTTTGACAAGTTTGCAGTCTAGGAGATAGTGCGAGGCATCCCCCACTTCTCCACACTGACACAAGCCCGATCCTTGTCGCAGCATACGTTGAAAGTATTGCGGAAAGCGACCATGACCTGTAAGCAGTTGAGTCGCAATCGGGTGGTACACGTGTCTTTTGAGATCGGGGTTGGGGAGATACTTATAAGTTTCTCTGCCTACCAAATCTCCACTCCATCGCCACTTCCATTGATCCATAAAGATCTGCAGGAGACAGTTGCTGACAGTAGAGTACGATCTCTGCACGTGTATTTCCACTTCGCTCTTGTCAGTGGCCTTTTTAGCCGCGGTATCAGCCGCTTCATTACCAGTGAAACCGACGTGAGCTTTTATCCAATGCATTTGGATACCCTGGTAGCTAGTGACCGCCTTGTACAGAGTTTTGATTCTCTTCACTATCGGGAGAGTGCAGAGTGGGTCCTTCAACGCCATGAGCGAAGAGAGGCTGTCCGAATAGATAGGGGTGGTTTTGTTGGCGGAGTACAGGGGTCGGTCCCAAACCCACTCGTACGCCTTTTCAAGAGCTGCGAGCTCTACCAAATATACTGTTGCTTGGTCACCAAGCCGGTACGTATGTTCTTCGACAGTACAACCAAAGTACATTACCACGAAAGCTGCTCCATACCTATCTCATTCAGCCCAGACCCGTCAGTGTAAATCTCCATCTCTGCACAGTTTGGCTTCCTGCTGTCATAAGGAATAGATATGCGATCGGCTGGGTGAGTGAAAACATTCACCTTCTGCTCCATGTCATGTGGGAAAAAGACTTCCCCATTGATCTCCAACTCTTGTCCAGCCTTGAACAGGATGAATTGGCAATAACGTAACCCAGCCCTTAAGTCAAGCGGCAAAGCACCTGCAAGCACCTGCATTGTCCGGGTGGCTACAATCCTGTAGCACCTGGTCATTAAAAAGAGAGCTTGACGCTGAATGCGCTCGAGAGTTTTGCCCAATAGCTTAGTGCTAAGGCGGTCTCCCCAAGCTCCTATACCATATAGAACAGTGGGCTCTATAACTGTGCGGTATAGTTTTTTCAACAACCACGGACGCTCAGTGTACAGTCTCCTCGCCACCCTCCTCAGGGTAAAGACCAGATTATTGATCTTGGTATGCACCAGCCGGAAATGGGTTGTGAAGTTAAGTTAAAGATCCCAAATGAGTCCCAAAATTTTGAGCTCCTTCACGTTCTCAATTTCTACATTTTCACAGCAGAACTTGGGATCAGTTCTGCCAACCCTTCGCCCAAGAAAGTAGGTTATCGCTTTAATCTTTGTCGGGTTGAACTTAAGCTTGTAAGAAAGCCCATGCTCAACAATCCTCCTATCAGCGTTCCCCCTCCTCTCGAGTTCTTTGGTGCTTCTCCCTTTGACCACAAGGACGAAATCTTCCGCGTAAGCAATCATATCACCGCGTAAACCCTTGTTGGGCACGCCAATGAGGTCTAGAAAGCCGTCCGCCACTAGATTCCACACGATGTTTCCAAATTACCACTGCATGAACCCTGCGGGCAGCCCCTCTCCGTTGTCCTTTCTACCGTGCAACCATGCGACTTATAGGTGACTGTCCTTTCACTGAGGAAGTTGTAAATCACTGAGTAGAGATTTACTGGACACTTGGCTTCCACCAGCTTTCCCAGCACTTAAGGCCAGCCGTCTTGCGTACATACGTAGAAAGGATCCTAGAAATGATTGCACTTGTTTTACCGATTTAGGGACAGGAAAAGTTTTTACAGCCAAAGTTTTACTAGGTGATGGTTGAATTGTACCATTTTCAATTACATATCCGAGAAATTCTATTTTTCTTTTTAAAAATTGGCACTTTTTGAAATTCAGTTCTAGACTATTGTCTGCAGCGACTTCTAAAACGCGTTTCAGTTTCTCTAAGCCTTCTACTTCGCTCTAAGAAGGAATAATAATATCCTCTAAGTAAACTACGACCGTGTTGTCATGAATTAGTTCGCTGAAGACATTATTAACGAATCGCATAAATACATTTGGAGATGTACACAGAGACCAAATGGAGCTTTTACAAATTCATACTGCCCGTTATGAGTAACAAATGCGGTAGATTTTCTGTTAGCCTTTCCGATTTCCTCATGGAAGAATCCATTTTTTAGATCAAGTGAAGTATAAACATTCGATGTTTCCAATTTATCTAGAACGTCTTCTATTAAAGGGAGAGGGTATTTATCTTTAATTACTTTTTTTATTTAGTTTTCTGTACTCAATACAGAGCCGATGTGAGCCGTCTTTCTTTTTACACAGTACAACAGGTGCGGAATAATTAGAGCAACTGTTTTATATAGTTCCTTCCGAAAGCCAAAATTGAACTTGATCATTTATTATTTTTTTCTCTGCAAAGCCAAAACGTCGTGGTCGTTCCGTTACTGGACTTTCATCATTTAGAACTATATTTAAAATCTGTTATATTTATTTTTCGCGGCTCGGTATATCTGAATTTGTGATACCGCTTCCTGTATGTGTTTACTACTCCATAATGTTAGATAGATAAATTTCGTTCAATAAAAATTCTTTCTCAAGTGCAGAGTTGGATCGTAGCTGGAATCGTGCGGGGGAAGGGTCATGAAATTAAACACAGAGGAAATTCTTTTTTGAATACAGGAAGGTTTGTGGTTTGATTTAACGAAAGTGTGATCGGATTTTATTGCTACATAGCTTACATGAAATGGATTTCTCATACCCCTAATTTCTACACCGTTCTTATTTAAGGAAATATTCAATTTGTTGAGCACATTAGTTCCAATAAAAGCTTTAGAACACAGTTTTTTTAGCACATAAATATCACTTTCAACAGAACAATTATCAAAAGACATCTTAGTATGAAAAATCCTAGCGGAGAAATATTTTCACTTCCGATTCCTGTTATAGATACATTATTAAAGGATAATTTTGGAGACCCAATTTTAATATAACATTCATAACTGTTCATGGACAATTCTGATCCAGTATCTAATAGAGCATTTATTTTAAAATCTTGAATTATCACAATTGTTTCCATTTTATTTGTACGATTATTAGTGCTAGTAATTATAGTTTTATTTACATCTTTTTGGTCACAAAAAGTAGAAAAATGTCCGAACATAAAACATTTTGAGCATTTCGGACCTTTTTTCGTATTTAAACTTTCAGAGGCTTTGTGCCCGTATAAATTACAGTTAAAACAACGTAATTTTCTCAATTCAAACTCTTGATTTTCTGTCTCTTGTCGTTCGGCAGAGATGACTTCTAAGCGAATTTTCCCAAATCTTTCCTCGTACTTATAATCTTTAGTAATAAGTTCCACTAGCTCAGGGAATTTAGCTCCAGGTTGTACATTTAATCCTAATTCATCGGTGAGATTTAGGTGATCAATCTTTCGTCCTCTTTGTAAGAATGTCATTTTCAAAAATTGTACATACAAGATTGCTGTCCGGAAGATCAACGTTCCAGGCGATATTCACTGTATCCACTTTTTTATGATGATTGCTTCCAGAGGTCAATCCACAGAAGAATCACACTGAATCGCTCAGTTCCGCAGAACAGTTCAGAGCAACTAGAGTTCAGTAGAAGTTCAACACCTGAGTTCGGGGATTGTCAGGTTTAATTCACCTGTTTTAAAACTATCATCAAAACACCTACTTCACACCGGAATGTACGTGCATCCCGGCCGAGCTCTCAATTTGTTATAATGGGGGTTCTCACACTATTTCCTGTAAACTTAATATTTCATTCATGGTGAAGCTGATGAATTATTTACAGGTGTTCATATGGCGAGTACACAATAGCAATGCCCGTCTGGCATGCCTAAGCCACAAGCAGTTATAACGGTGAGCACGTATTGCTCATTCAAGTCCGGTCCAAACATCAGAGGAACATCTTTCCTCTTTTATGCTTTACGTCTAACTCAATAGGGAACATGCGTTGAAGCGCACCGCTTATATAGTCATTTTATTTTCCTGGTTATCGGTTATATGGTCGGTTTTTTCATCTTTTCAGTGAGGTTATTGTTTTCTTTTTTTTGAAAAATAGTTGGGGAGCAACACAGAGAATGACCAAAAGAATTTGCGACCACGAAGAGGAACTGAATTTACACCTTTACTTCCTTTCCCTTCCCCCCATTATCTCTTTTACGTTGAATCATTATCGGCGTTTCCAATCCCCCCTCCCAAAAAATATTCTCTTTTTTCCCCAGAACAACAGGTGGACATCTATCTGTTTATTGGTTTAAGTTATCTCTCCTTGTTTGAAAAGTACGTTGAAATTGAGATGAAAAGAGTAAACTAAAATTTTGTTTCATTTGGATCATACGTGACGATTATAAACGTTTCTTTGTGTTCAAATTTTTTTTTTTTTTAGTCTGCTGATAAATCGTCCCTCTGTGCAAAATGAAAACGGAAACAAAACAAAAAAATTTAGAAACTGCGATCTTTTATGCTGTTGCCATTCCAAAGAAAGCAAAAAATTAAATTCCATTGCATTCATTTAAAAATGTTCTCGATTAAATTTTAAATTTGCCGCGACCCAAAATATTGCAAAAAAATTCGGACTAACTGTGTGCCAAATCTCATTATTCTAAGTGCCGTAGATTATCAGGACTGTGATAACGAAAAACAGAAAAACAGAAAAACAAACACTTTCTCTTATAATAGTAGAGATAAGTGCATTGAATATGGATGCACATACATATGAGTACTGTACTTTTATTAGTAAGGTAAGCTACTCAATTTCACTAAAAAATATTGCTTATTTCTTGCTGTAGTTTTTTCTTTATTATTTTACTGCGTAGATTTTTCTTATTGAACTTTTTGGTCTATCTTCTTTTGTTTTCGAGTTATTTTTATAATTTCCTTATGTCACCGCTAGGGGCGCTGCAAGCTGTCTCAATAAATTCAGCATGGTCGCTTTACTGTAGGTACATGCTACTACCTTGTCTCTACGAGACGCGGTTTCAAAATTAAAGGGCTTAAAAGGACTTTACAGGTCATCCTGTATATATATACACTTATTGCCATAAAAATTTGCGCACCAAGAAAAAGAAGTCAAAATGAAACGAAATTTTACACATATAAGTACTATTGCAGAAAAAAGTACAAATGAACGGAAGTTTTAGTACTCTGTTGCACCCCCTCTAGCGCGAATGCACGATGCGATACGAGCGGGCATTGATGCATACAAGTTCCGTATGATGTCCCGAGACACCCCGTTCCACAGTTGCGCCTCTAGTTCGACCAAACTCGTTGGGTGTCCAACTTGCCGTCTCAAATAATCCCAGATCTACTCGATTGGTGACAAATCTAGGGATCAAGCAGGCCAGGAAAGGGTGGTAATGTAGCGGAGGCAGTCTTGTGACATCCTTGCGTAATGGGCGCCGCTATACCAGATGTTCTTTAGCCAGGCGCCTTGCGATGGCTTGGGAAGACACAGGGACCCGTAGTGAAGGTGCTGACTGTGTCTGGACAGCGGCCAATGAGGCAGTTAGCTCTACGCTTGCGTTTCGTATGATGAGACGGTCTTCTCGACGACTGGTGTGTCGAGGGCATCCTGAGCCTGGTCGCCGTGTAAATGAAGTATCTTCTGTCCTCTGGTCCCAACACCTCCTCACAGTAAAATGAGAACGGTCTACTTGACGAGCTGACCACCCAGCTTCCATCATCCCGATGATTCTTCCCCTCTCGAACTCTGACAGCTGCTCATATTGTCTTCGTTGGCGGCGTAACGGCATGTATATCTCAGCATTTCTTTTGCAAAAGATTAAATACTCAAACAAGCTCTGCTTACCTGTTTTATACTCCAAAGAGAACGAAGTTCAACGCTCTCTAGTGGCATTACGCAATATGCAATCACGCTGTATTTCTAATCACTTGCATATCTGGCTGTCATGTACCTTCATGCCAAGATTCATTACAATATCGCAATTATTTCTTGGTGCGCAAATTTTTATGGCAATGAGTGTATATATATATATATATATATATACAGTTCCGGTAAACTAAATACTTAATTAATGATTGAGGTGCAGCTGATGAATATTTACACTATGAGAATATACAGAAAAATATACACTATGCCCGTCTGGCACAAACCACAAACTAAGCCACAAACATCGGTGAGCACGTCTTGCTCATTCGAATTGAAGTCCTTTCAGAACATCCGAGGAATAACCTTCCTCTTTTAATGTTTGACTTCCTTGTGCTGTCGCTCGCTGCTCGCGCAGCCCATTGGTGGTAGATAGCGCTGTTGATGAGGACTGGGGAGGTTAGTAGTTTCACCCCTACACACACACATATATATTATATATATATATATATATATATATATATATATATATATATATATACATATATATATATACAGGGTGGTCCCGAATTCATGGTACAAACTTTAATGGTAGGTACAGGACATTGTAATAATGATTTATTGTATAGGAATGTATAGTCGCAAGTGACGCGGTGAGGCGTAAACAGGGGAAATAAAAGGAAAGAGAAATGGAGTGATCGGTTGGTATCATTGCCGGTAGAGGGCAGTAGATGTCTAGCCGCTGTTGAACATGATGCATCGCAGTAGGGAAAAGCGCCATTCACAATTGTGCTGCCGTAGACGATGGGTGACTTTACGTATGCAGAAAAAGCAGACATGCATTACATGTACGGCCGTGAAAATGGTAACGGCAGAGCTGCGTTACGAATGTATCGCGCGGAGTATCCTGATCGACGAATGCCGGATCATAGAATTTTTCAACGGTTACATCGTCAACTTTGTGAAACAGGTGCGTTCGACGTCAACAGACATGGCGCTGGTCGAGTAAGAGCTGTACGCACTCCAAGGCTGGAAGAAAGCATCTTGAACATTGTGGCTGATAGACCCGAGTCAAGCACAAGAACTGTTGCGCGTGACGTAGGTGTGAGTCATCAGACTGTATGCAGAGTGTTAAACGAAAATCGCTTACACCCCTTCCATTTTCAGAAAGTACAAGCATTGAATCCGGCAGATTATCCTCGCCGCGTGAACTTCTGCCTGTGGGTGATGCAGCAATGTGCGTTGCAGCCGGATTTCGTAGATTATGTGCTATTTACAGATGAAGCGACATTTTCACGCGAGGGTGTCTTTAATGCGCACAATTCCCATGTGTGGGCAACCGATAATCCACATGCAACGCGTCGACATGCGTTTCAACAACGTTTCAGTATTAATGTGTGGGCTGGTATTGTGAACGACTTTTTGATTGGCCCATACTTACTACCCACGCGGCTCACTGGCGGAAGCTATCTTATTTTTCTGAAAGAAGTGTTATCACAACTGCTGCATGATGTTCCGATCGCCATTCGTAACCGCATGTGGTTTCAGCACGATGGGGCGCCAGCACACTTCAGCATTGATGTACGGAATTACCTGAATGCCACGTTTGGTACTCGATGGATTGGGCGTGGTGGACCAGTCCCTTGGCCACCCCGATCTCCCGATTTATCGAGCCTCGATTACTTTTTATGGGGACATCTAAAGCATCTTGTTTATGAGACTCCAGTTGACTCAGATGAGGATCTCGTCGCTCGCTTATCTGTAGCTGCTGCAGGTGTGCGTGAAATACCAGGCATCTTTGAAGGTGTACGCCAATCGCTCCACCGACGCTGTCAAGCATGTATCGATACTGGTGGACGCAATTTTGAACAATTACTGTAAACATGACACTTGTCAACAACGCTTTCAATAAAATCTTTGTTTTTCCTTTCGGCCGTTATTTCCCCTGTTTTCGCCTCACCGAGTCACTTGCGACTATACATTCCTATACAATAAATCATTGTTACAATGTTCTGTACCTACCATTAAAGTTTGTACCATGAATTCGGGATCACCCTGTATATATATATATATATATATATATATATATATATATATATATATATATATATATATATATATATATATATATATATATATATATATATATATATATATATATATATATATATATATATATATATATATATATATATATATATATATTTATATATATATAGATATGGATGTATATATATATAAAAGAATGTGGGTGTGTATAATTTATATACAAATCTACACCATTCGATCAATCCACACCAAATATTTGTAACACTTATACTTTAGAGCACTGCGAAAACATAGGCTAGTTCTTTCCAGCCTTCAGACCAATCTGTAGCCATGAAAATTGGCACATTACAAAGCCTCTCGAAGCCCTAATTTTAAAATGTAAAGGTTTTTTCTGCAATAAATTGACATAGATAAGGAAACACGTTCTACAGGGTTGTGTATGGATTAACCCATTTTAGCTGTCGCGGTCATATTTGAAACCCGAGAAACGCCGGGTTATTCATCTAGTGACTCTATAAAGTTCAGACATCTGGAAATTTTGCACATACATATTTTTCCCCTACGGAGAAGTTTCAGAATACCTCCATTTATCTTGTTATTGTTCTACATTCCACAAACATTTCATTCTTAAGTATCCTTTTCACCATTTCATTAGATGATCTTTCTCTTAGTGAACAAATATTTCATTCCCTTTAACGACATTTTTCTCGGATGCTTTGTTATACTTTTCATCATCCCCTATTGGCTAATGACATTTTAGTCTCCAGAAATCATTTTCTCCAATATTATTGTGAACGTCTTTCATCATCTTTTATGTCTGGCTTCTATTAGTATTTTATGTCTTACAAGTGTAATTTGTTCAACATTCTTTGTTGATAGTCTGTATTTTCGGTATGTTTTTTTGCCGCCGGATTAATATCATATTAAATTTCTACTATCTTTCTGTTCTTTGTCTTCTCGTGTCTTTGTTATGCAGATCACTTTAAGCAAACTTCTACCAATTTATCCATTTCCGTTTTATGATTATTTTTCGGAATCGTTAATGTAATAAACTATGTAGACATACTTTTAATAAAACTATCGAGCCCAGGCATATAATATGCACAAAATATTCTTAATTGTTTATATCTATTGATGGCAAAATGTCGTTACACACATTCCATACCTTATTTTCTTAAATTTACAAGGAATATAGCATAACCTATTCACATAAATGTGGATTTCATATTTCTAGAGGAAATGAAATTATACAAATATGTGTTACATCATCTTATTTATTTCTCTGGTATTAATTCTTAATTCCAATAAAAAGCACAGTGAAAAGCACTTTTTAGGCACGTCACTACAATTCTATTTTGGATGTCTGCTTCTATTTCCATGTTTCTTGTTCAAAGACTATTTAGTTCCACTCAAACTTGTATTTTGGGCTGATTTCTGTTTTTCAGATTTCTTATTGATTTTTGTAATAGGAGAGCTTAAGAATTTCATTAGTAATGAGCCGTGTAATATTAACTTCGTAGAGACGACTTCGTGTTGTTTTAGCAATCTTTTGGGTACAGCGTCAGTCTACGTTTATAGAGGTACCAACGGCCTTGGCGCTTTTTTTTGGCTCACTTTTAGTAGCGAGTTATGGCAGGTTGTGGCAACCCATCTGTACAACGGTTATTGTTGCTGTTTTTATGGTAACCTCGGCACTCGGAAAGCGGGTGTATGAAAAGTGAAAGGATGTATTGTAAGACATTTATAACCGCAACATAAATGCAACTACCTTCAACTTATTAAAATTTAGCTTAAATTAAATAATAAAACTACTGTTACATACTTAAAATTGAAATAATTAAATGAATTGTTGTAACTCCACTTTCTGAAATTCGGAGTTAATGCTGGTAACAAATTCTGAATACAGAAAACTACTTATAGAAAAGGTGGTGTAATCCTAATTCCCAAATAATTAGGCAGATGGTATAAGTATGTCATTAGAAAATCAAAGAAAAAGGATAATTTTAATTGCAGCAAAAAGTAAAAATGAACGGAAGTTTTAGCACTCTGTTGGACCCCTCTAGCGCGAAGGCATGATGTGATACGAGCGGGCACTGAGGAATACAATTTCCATATGATGTCCTAAGACATCTCGTTCCACAGTTGCTGTAAACTCGCCTCTAGTTCGACCAAACTAGTAGTGTGTCCAACTTGCCGTCCCAAATGATCCCAGATATGTTCAATTGGTGGCAAATCTGGAGAAGGAGCAGGCTAGGGAAGGGTAGTAATGTGGCGGAGGCAGTCTAGTGACACCCTTGCTGTGTGTGGCCGAGCTTTATCTTATTGAAAAATGGCTCCTGGGAGCTCCTGCCACGAGTGGCATCACATGTGGCTGAAGGATGTCCTGGACGTACCGCTGGGCTGTCATTGTGTCATGGATCAATATTACGGGTGACCGTGTATCGTAAGCAATGGCACCCCATACCATCACACCAGCTGTGGGAGCGGTGTGTCGTTGTAAAGTGAAGACAGGATTGAGGCGTTCACCACGGGTCCTACACACACGAACACAATTGTCATCACTGCTCAAATTGAATCTAGGTTCGTCGCTGAAGACGACCTGGTTCCATTCCGTTGCAGTCCAATCCCGTCCTGCACGACACCACTCCAAACGGAGACGTCGGTGTGTGGGTGTAATCTGGGTGTAATGGCGCCGCGATACCAGATGTCCTTCAGCCAGGCGTCTTTATATGGTTCGGGAAGACACAGGAGCCCGTAGTGAAGATGCTACCTGTGTCTGGTTAGCGGCCAATGAGGCAGTTGGCTCTACTCGTGCGTTTCGTATGATGTGACTATCATCTCGACGACTGGTCTGTCGAGTGAGTCCTGAGCCTGTTCGCAGTGCTAATGACGTATTTTATGTCCACTGGTCCCAACACCTCCTCACAGTAAAATCAGAACGGCCTATTTGACGAGCTACTCGCCGAGCTGACCACCCAGCTTCCATCATCCCGATGATTTTTCCCCTCTCGAACTCTGACAGCGGTTCATATTGTATTCGATGGCGGCGTAACGGCATGTCTACCTCAGCGTTTCCTTTGCAAATGATTAAGTACACTCAAAGAAGCTCTGCAGAAAATGTGAAGAAATTTCTGGCCAAGGATTGGCTATTTAACGACGCCAACGTTCTTGTGTACTCTTTTATGCATTATAATACTGTTGTACACGACTAAAATGGGAAATAAATAGTAATTTTTTTTCAGATTTTACTAATAACTTATTTTAGATTTTAGTGAATCAGAAATAATTGCAACTTTTTACCCATAAATGCAAATTTTCCCATTTTTTACTGCAACAAAAAAGTTGTCCTAGCGATGACCCTACAATTGCTACAGTCCCTTATCGGCTATACCCTACCAGAAAGAAATGTGCTTGAGAAGAAAGGAAATAAAATTCTTCACCGTCGCATCTGGAGATCAAGTGTGGGTAACCTCATACACCGAGATAGCCAAAAAGCACAAAGCCAAGAATAGGTCTGCGGAATTTGCACTTCTTCAAGATGTATACTGCGTGAACACAGAACACTGCAACGAGTTATGAAGTAATACATCCTACTTTTCCGGATATCCCTGTTCGAACATACCAGACCCAACCTTAGTGCTTGGACACCCTTCAAACTAGAAATTTACCAATCGCCTCAATGCAAGAGTCGAATGACACTTCTCCTAGCTACTCTCCGAGACGTCATAGCCAGTAAGGACTAGTATAATAAATGAACTGTGAAATAGGCTGTGAAAACTTCAATCTGCAGCAGGTGGTGGCCAGTGCGACGCCGGCTACGGAGCAATAAACCTACGTTATCTGTTGAACTTTTAAATTGGAAAGAACATAAGTTCCGTCAAACTTCCGATCGTCAGCTGCCAAACATGCAATCGTAAATCCTTCTCCCAATTATGATTTCTTTTACCTGTAATCTGTTTTATGTACGCTGTTTTATGTATGTGTACGGTTTTATGTATTTTTGGAACAGCTACACTCTACGTTTATGAGAGATGGCAACGGCCTTGGCGATTTTTTTTGGCGCACTTCTAAAGTCGCCAAGGAAATAATTATTTCCCAACTCTTTTTCTGACACAATTTTTTTTCTTTTTACAACACACTTTTTTAAAAATTTCAGAACGTTTAGAAAAGTTTATTTCTTAAAAACTCACAAAAAGTAGTAAGTTTAAGCACATATCAAAACACATTTGTGAACCAGCAGAGAAAATAAGTTACGAATGTTGGGTAAGAATACCTTGAAACTTATCAATTACACTAAATACAGTGGGCACGTTGAAAAAGAAAAAGATCTACAAAAGAAAAAAAAAGCAAGAAATAATACAACCCGATAACGTCTGAATTCTTTCGTAAAGAAATAATGAAAACGAAAATGGTCAAAAAAACCAAACTCTTAATCATTTCGTGAAAACTATTATAGTAAAATAAAAATTCCACAACTGTCAAAATACAAATAAATGGACCAATGGTATCACAGAAAACCATTTAAAAGGACCAATGCAATCAAAGGATATTTTAAAAACGAAATAACCAATGGGAAGAAAGAAAAAATTTCAAACGAACCAATGAAATCAAACGACTTTAACTGATTTTGGATGAACTTTCTACAATATTCAAAATGAAAATTGAGTTTCCGTTCGACGAGGTTGCCATGAAAACCACGACAACTGTATCGAAAGATGGGTTGCCTTAATTTATCGTAACTCGCTACTAGAAGTGCGCCAAAAAAAATCGCCAAGCCGTTGCCATCACTCATATCTTGACCACGAGGTATCTTCTCACTAGCAAAATCACTCACCTGTTGATGGACCCGATATCTCTTCGAAACCAATTGGAGGCTTAAACTGTCTTATCAATATTCTCATAATAAATTGGGCAATGCGACTCTAGTTTTTTCCATTATATGTATTTGGGTTGGTATGGACGTTTGGAGAGTGGGGTGCCATCTCAGGTGTTACCTCGTCATCTGACCGTGGTTAAAAATGACGTGGTGTTGTCCTAGGTTCTTTCCCTAGGGTGATTGAATCCTGAACGTAGCTAATAGACCGTTGTGTTGCTCTAGTGCGATGTTAATAAAAATTACCAATTCTATTACACATATAATGTAAAAAAATTAACTATAGTGTTTGAAAAATTAAATATTAGTGATGATTCCTTATTTACAGTTCTAGTCCCTACAATCCTAAAAATTGATGTCTGGCGCAACATCGCCAAATATGGCATAGAAAAATTCATTCTAATAAACAAAAAATTACGATTTCTATGCATCTGTGTCTGCTTTGTTGGAGACTTGTAAATTCTTAGAGAATTGTCAAGGTAATTAATAATTGGTAAGTTTTAATCAACGTCGTACAAGAGGAACACAACGGGCTTGAATGGTCCAGGTATTAGAAAATTTTGATGTAATTTTATTCTTGTGCTTCGTACTTGAAAATAATTCATCTCAAATTTAAAACAACTTAAAAGCCATGACTTGAATAAGGCGTGATTGTGTGAAGCGAGGGTTATTTTCTTTGAGTAACTAGGTTCATCCATGAAAAATATAACTGAAAATCGCGCAATAATATTGATATTCTACGATTTTGTGGGGCGTATAACTATATATTCATGTGATTATAGGAGCCGCATGCTCATCTGTGGGTAGGAAACCCTTGCTTTAGGTTATAGCTCCCGGACTAGTTAATCCTCGTATAGTAAAAATAGATCTAATATAGAAAATCAAACCAAAATTTTAAAAAACAAAGGAGGTAGGTAGGTACTTAATTAACGTCACCCTGGAGCAGCAAAACCGCGATGGTCTGAGATAAATCCCCGAAGGGAATGATCCAAAGACAATCCCACGTAATTTTAAACCACGAAAGATTGAGGAGAGTAAGGTCAATGCAGATAATTTCATTTCGAGACACGCTTAGTGATATTGGGCTCTATGATTGTAAGAATTTATGATAAGGGAACATTAATATAAAGCTTGTGTACTCCAAATGGGAAACTTAATCAACAATGCTAATCAGTCTACATAACTTTTAGAGGGGGTACGGGACAGATTGAAATTTTTTTTATTAATTAATTTAGAATTTAGAATTTTTTTGTACTGATTACCCATTTAACTAATAAGCGAAATCACAAACACAAAATTTTTTAAAAATTTTTAATTAAAAAATTTTTTGAAAAAAAGAGGGGTTATTTTAATTGCTAAACCTAAAAATATTCTTTATCCATTTTCAAAATTCTTCCAGTAAATTATTCACAAATTTATAAAATTTAATTTTGAATCAGCAATTTAAAAAATATAAATTTAATAAAAATTAAAAAATATTAATTTAATAAAAATTAAAAAATATTTGAATGAAAATTTTTGAAAATTTTAAGGTACTCTTTTTAAAAAGTCATATTTTTAAAAGTAAATATTTGTTTCAAATTTGCTAAATCGAAATTAAAGTATAATGTTTGAAAAAGATATATTCCAAATTTCAACCCTTAAACTTCATCGGTTTTCGACTTATAGCAATTTGAATACAGGAAATCTTGAAAAAAAGTATCATTGAGAAAAACGCATTTAAAGTTTTAAAGACAGGTGTTGCTGCCATGACAACAACTGTCAAGAATGTTAGATTTTCAAAACAACGCACCACAAAAAATAGTATGTATCTTGTTCAAATTAACATAGAAACATGATTTAGACGACATTTTAAGCAGAAAAACATAGAATTTCTTAAAATAATAATAAAAAAAAATTCGACGATTTTTGTGTCCTGGACCCCCTTAACTTTAAATAAGGTTGATTTCGAGACACTTTACAATTTACATAATTTTTACTCATGCAATACTTATAAATAATCACAACGGTTCCTTCATTTTATTAAATTGCTCTTTTTTTGGTTAGCTTTGTAATTAAATCGTCCTATCGAATATCGATAAATATTTTGAAATCCATAGAATAAAATTCTATGTATCATGAGACGTTGATTTCAACAATTCATTACCAAGGAAGCTACTAATTTGTGTTGCGGGTAAGCATCTAATACCAAGAAATCGCGTTCTCGTTTGAGGAATAACAGTCTAAATGGATACTCCAGCCTTACGATTCCGTCGGACTCGTAGCTGGCATTCACTTGTGATTTGGGGTCCTTTAATTATTTTCTTACATTGATATGTATTTTACGATCATGCAGAAACGGTGAAAGTTGAAGCTTTCTCCATTTGACGTCAATCTCCTTAACAGACTCATATAAATTTATGAAACGGTGATGTAGGTAGATAGTTAATTGAAGCCACACTGAAGCAACACAAAGAGCAATTGGCGATGGTCCGGGATTAATCCCGAAAGGAAGTCCGAAGAGAAAACGCGTGATTTTGAACCATGGTCAGAGGACATGGCAACACATGAGCTGAAACCAAGTTCTCCAAACTTCCACACCATCCCCACGTGAGGACATTTGAGGCTATGACATATTTAATGTGCACCAGTCCCTACGAACACGAACGGTCTTTGGTTGGATCGAGTTTTGAGGTCACAACATTACGGTTGCTAATCTATTGTTCTTCCAACTGGACAACCGTGTCCATATTAAACTGTGAATGGAATTCAGGCCTAAGTTGCATTTACCCATGTATCCTTGGTATCACACATAATGATAATTTTCTGCTTCTGTGAAATTAGTGCTAAGTGATGTGACCTATATGTGTCAGGACACTTTAGATATGAATTTGTAGCTTCTTACATCAGGCTAAAACGGTTTCAATAAATAATTATTAAAAATGATTTGTGGAAGAGGCTGATAAAAGTATTTCTTGAGCGTTTTCTTTAAGCATTAATTGAAGAATGTGGTAGGTTTTGAATTTATATCACACTGGAGCAACACAATGGACTATTGGTTACGTTCCATGACCATTTCCGAACGAAAAAAATCCTAGGACACTTCGTAATTTTGAGCCACGGTCAGATAACGCTCCTAATCAAATTAATTTAAAAATTTTTTATTTTTTAAAAATTTTAACAACATTGTGATTGTTAGTATTTAATTCGTGAAAAGATAATACATATTGCAATTGTATACATGCATGTTCTTTAAGCGTAGATGCAATGAATGTATTTGAGTATGTCTGAGTATGTCAAAATATTATAAATTATAATGATTGAAATCGTCGTACAGCTAATTAATCTTGTTAAAATAGTCAGTAATTTAAGACAAAACGGCGATGTAATTCCTTAACCATTGAATAAAAGCCAAAAGTATCAAATCCGAAACCTAAATTTAGTTTTTGAATGTTCGAGGGGGTATTGAGAAATTAGTTTCCGGATCCAGATGTATGTGACAGCAAATAAAAGTATCTTCTCCCCAAAATGCTCCTATAACATGCCTAAACCGAGTTTATCAGAGCAAAGTGTTCATTCTACATGTTTTATTGCTACACTATATTCAGCTGAAAGTTGTTTCGGCTTCGCAAATTGTTTTCTGAAGACCTGTTCCTTCTTTTAGTGTAACCTCTAAACGTATACAAGCTTGACCACTTTATATGGATGCAATACAATTAAAGCCATACTGCTTTTATGGAGCATCCAGACTAATGGTATGATTATTATTGATTAAGGCAGCTTGTCTCTTCTGACTACTTACGTGGTCGTAAAGGTTTAATGTTACAAGAAGTGAACGCTTTTAGTAATTCAAGTCTACTGCTCTAATCCTGCGTCTCTGGAGTATAGTTAGACACATGTAATGATTTAGGAGTTACGTAATGCTTATTTAATGGCTTATTGCATTTCGAGAGGGTTTGGTAAGGTGAAATAGTTTACTATTAGAGTGAATCATTTTCTAGGAATCCTTGAAGGGGACAGTGGATTTTCATCGTAACTGTTTCTTTAATTTCACACTAAAAACTAATTGATATTACTCTGTAGATGGGAAAAATAATTTTTCAATTGCTATTATTTTTTAATGGAATAACGTGTAGAACAGCATAAAAGTTATTGAGATAAGATTTGAAAATTCAAAAACGTGTTTTTCTCCGATTGAGAGTTTTTGACATTATGTGATTTCAAATCTTCCCTTCTCAACTGGTTTTAATTGATTTATTTCAAATGTACACAAACATACACAAATCTCTACATCTCAGCACAAACGAAAAATCCGCTATTCTTCTAAAGTTAGGAATTTTGATTTAAATGTGTGTGTGTGTTGCTTAATTTATAGATTTGTTTTTTAAAATTTTAGGTATTTTAGAGGAAATTGTTTCTGTTTTGCAATTGAGCGATACACTTTCGAAATGAGCCGCGGTAGCTCAGTCAGTAGAGCGTCGGGCTCGCATCAGAAGGGTTGTGGGTTCTGTCCTCGGCGGAGCCTCCAATTCTGATGATTGCGAGATCGACGCTTCGACCTGGCTAAAGACCGTCGTGTTCACTAATGGTGACTGGGGCACGTTAAATAGGTCGTGGTCACAATGTCCCCATACCAAATCAATACCTCTGGGGGTACCTGATCAGGGGGTTATCGGCCTCTGATTGGGATCTAAATTACGATATATGTGAGTGAATGGATGTATGAAAGGGACCTTCCTGTAAAACGGATGTGTCATGTATGTCGAGCAAAGTCGGACTTCCCCCCAATGGGGCTCAATATCATGGAAGGCGCACCCCCTCGCCTCTTGCCGTCTTCGACTGGCCTGGCACTCCTCTGGTCTGCCAGTGTAGTCATAAGAAACAACAACAACAACTTTCGAAATTAAGTTAATTTGATTACACGCATATAAACTATTATGTTAATAAAAATTTTGACAATAACTGGAAAATTAATACATATGTAATATACCAATATTCGTTAATTTAGCAAAACGCTTGACCACGTCTTTTGTGATATTTTGTAGTTAACTATGCACACGTTTTAAACTAGAAAACAGTCTGTTGTCTACAAATGTCTACAAACGGATCATAACTGAAAAAGTTTGTTTTTAAAGTCCACTTTTAAATCCATGGGTTATGACTAGAGTTCGGATCGATATGCAAAAATGTGACCCGAAATATGCATTGCAAAACCCCGAAATATGCAAAATTGCAAAAAAAAAATTTAATTCTTACACAAAGGATAGTGAGGAGAATAAAGTAACGTTGTAGCGCTCGAGTGTTTAGGATAAAGGGCTCGTGTTTAAAAAGTTTCTCGTCTCCCATGTGGCTTTGATGCGCCGGCAATCGAAACTGAACTCGGGTAACTTTTAGTGTCCAGTTGATACGTCAGTTTTACGGTTTTAATATTTGTCAATGAAATATCATGGAATTAATTTGTTATTTTTTTTATCTTACACTGAAAATGAAATTTCTGCAAATTATTCTATTTACATTTGAAATCAAGTCCTTACCACACATTGAATTAAAAAATTTGGAATAGTGGAATTAATGTGTGGTGGCGATTACAAGTGTTGTCGGGGAGGGTTTGTGTTTGCTTTGTCGGTGAGAGGTGCCAAGGCTTACTTCTGAAAATCTTTATTCCCAACGCACTGAACAAAGTTCTTTGAGAAAAAAAAATTGAATTTTTTTTGTAAAAAGGTTTGAAAATAGAAAAAATTGTCCAAATATGCACAAAACATGCAAAAAACTCTAAATATGCAAAATGGTCCCAAATATGCAAAAATATAAAAAATGAATTCGGGTTTTTTTTTGGTTGCAAATTGCTGAAAAAAACATTCAATACGTAACTTTTGGTGAATTTTTTTACCACAGTCAGCAAAACTCTTGTGTTTATGAAAATATGTAAGAATATTTGGGGAGCCAAATGTTTCGCTGTCCGTAAGATATTTCAAAACTAACTTTACTAAAACTAATTAAAAGTAAACTAAAACTTTTAAAAAACTAATTGCTCTACAATAATGCAATTTTGCACTCTTATTATAAAAATCCAATATATCTATAAAGTTACTTATAATTATAATAGGCTCACAAATATTTGATTTATGGTCTTAGAAATGCTTAAATCGTACATCATTAATGCACATGCAAGAATATTTGAATGCATTTGATGCTAAGAGTTGGAAAATGCTTCATCATATGAATAAGGAGTTTCATATGCTAACTGTGTGCAATTTCATTATTGTAGCGTAATTAGCTTTTGAGTAATCAATCAAAACATCACTAGGCCAAAATTGACTATGCATTTCTTCATAAACATAATTTTAAATGCAAGTGATTTTCTTTTTAAATATGACATCCATACTATAAAAGTAGCGAATTTGAAACGAATCCACTGTAAATAAATTTTGTAACAAACTTTGGAATATCTTTTCAAGGAAACTTGAGCTTGTATGTAAAGTTACCGTTCCCCTTAATTGGATTTCTTTAAATGTTTTTTCTACGCATAGTTTTATAAAAATAATATAATACTTTCATGGAAGATTTAAACATAAAACATTAATGTATGTACAGTTCAATGTGCAGTCAAGAATAGAGGGATGTACACTACCCTACAATAATGGGCCGCAAGCCAGCGGATTTGCATAACTTACTTGTACTTGTTTGAGGTTTTTTCGTTTTATGGCCTGGGACCTTTACTTGTTGTTCCTGGTCAATTGAACTCCGACGCCAACATGGACAATTTGGACAATCAGGTTCTTCCTACGCTCAGGCAATTTTATGGAATGGAAGAATGTTACTTCTAGGACTACAGCGCTTCATATTACGTTGCAGTCATGCAGTGGTATCGAGATACGGATGTAAAACGTCTTCCCTGGCTTGCTCAGAGTCCCGACCTAAACCCCATAGAACATTTGTGGGACGCGTTAGAGCAACGCTTACGGACCAGGGAACCACGTCCGAAATCTACAGCTGAGCTAGCGACATTCTTGCATCAGGAATGGACACAAATACCCATAGGTGTGTATCAAAACCTTGTTGAAAGTATGCCCAGAAAGGTTGCTAGTGTAATTTCAGAACGTGGGGGACCATCCCTCTATTAAAGCATGTATTCTTTCCTCTATACCATCACATCTTGCTGTTCGGTCCATTATTGTAAGGTAGTGTACTTGTCACAATCTAGCCACGTCTATTTATAAGGACAAATCCCATTCAATTGCATTTATTGCTTTATGCCATGATATTTACCTTGGCATGTGGACCTTGGTAACCCAATCGGTAATGTAACGGATTAGCAACCGAAGGGTTGTGAGTGGAAATCCAACGAAAAACCTTCGTGTTCAAAGGGTCTAGTGCACGTTAAATCTGATGTGGCCTCGAATGTCCTCACGTTTGCATGGTGTATAAGTTTTGAGAGTGTTGTGCTAGGTCAGGTGTTACTTCGTCATCTGACAGTTCAAAGTTACGTGGTGTTGTCGGCGTATCTCTTTCCTTTGTAGATTGATCTTGGACCGTCATCAATAGCCCGGTATCTTGCTCTAGTGCCACGTTAACAAAAATACCACCTACCTAGCATCCTGGTGTGCCGCAATGGTGATAAAAAATGTAAAAATATAAAAAAGGAAAAAAAAATGTTTCACAAATATTCTGTAAGGTGCACCGCCGCCTGTACACAATACGCTTACAAATATCTATGCAATGGCCCGGATTCGAACCTTGTACCTTCCGATCTAGAAGATAGCACCTAGGGATTGCAATCCGATCCGGAGGATCCGGCATCATTTGGCTACCTACCGGATCCATCAACATCTATCAGATCCGGTCCGGATCCGATAAACCCGAATTAAAAAAAAATTAAATAGTCGATTGTTCAAACCTAACTTTAAAGTCGCAAAATCGTTTACTGAGCAATCGATTGTGAATGAATCGATTTTATAGTTTTCAATCATCATTTTGTAGAATTCTCGCAAAAATATTAAATTAAATTATCAATAATATTTTTTTAATAAAGAGGAATTAGAAAAGCAAATTCTGCAAGAAAATGAAGAGTATTGCAAAAAGAGACAAACTTTAAAAATGAAACAGATTTTGAGAAAATACTGAAGAAAGAAATGACTTCATATGGAATGGAGTCAAAGGAAAATGTTGGTCTCTTATGTACGATTACTTAATGACGGTTAAACCAACTAGTGTCGAAGCTGAGAGGGACTTCTCGGCTGCTGTTAATATTTGCAGTTCATTGAGAAGTAGGTTGGGGATGACCACAATTAATACGATTTGTTTTCTTGGATCTTTCTTTCAAACTCAAAAGGGATTTTCATTACTATATAACTTCGATTTAAGCAATTAAAAAGAATTAAGAGTTCACTTGTTTGTTATGTTGACCAAAAACTGACACTAATTAGATTCTTATGTTAGTATGAGACAAGGTTCGGTACACTTTATATGTCATTTGCTCAACGACATTAGAGATAGAGACTACTTATTTTTAAATACATAGAAAAGTATTACGTATGAAACAAACTGATGTTTTTTGGTGTGGAAACTAGGAAACAAGCTGATGTTTTTTTGGTGTGGAAACTAGTAAGACTGATCATCATCAATCGTTTAATACTTAGTACTAGTAGTATTAGTAGTTACTATAACTAATTGTTGGTGATTGGTTTACTACCTTTGGATAATCTATATAAATAAGAATGGAGTGTTTGTTTGTACATTCAATATTTTCGACCCATTTCAAGTTTTCTATCCGTTTTGGACCCTTCTGATGCCGAATCCGCCCTTTTCTCGTTTGGTGTCTGTCTGTCTGTCTGTCTGTCTGTCTGTCTGTATGTTGTGCCCTATACACGTCCACGCGGTTTAAGATATTTTCATGGAAATTTGCATACAGTGAGTACTTATCTTCATTTAGTGAGTGGCATTGGTTGCGAAAGTCTGTCTGTCCGTCTTTCTGTTCTATGCTCGATTTTGTGTTTGTGTGTTTGTGTAGACATCACATAAATTATTTTCCAGATATTTGATTACAATGTGTTTTATTTTATACATTATTTATTAGTTTAGTGAATGCAATATTAAACATTTTTTTATTGTTATATTTAGAAGAGTTTCATGCTAAAACACCTGAGTAAGTATACTTAAATCAGCCACAATTTGATAGTTTTCGAAAAATTGGAATGTAGTTTGAGTATTACGATTACTTTAATTTGCTTTACCAGTAATGCTAAAAACCAATTATTTTTCCAAAAAAACAAATTGTATGGTGAAATTTTAGCTCTGATACTTTATTTATTCCGAGTCTTATTTTTATTCCTTGCGCAATGAAAACGATTTTTGAATATTTGGGATAGACGATATTTTTCAACGAAACGAGAATGAACAAGATCGCGCGAGCAGTGATATTTATTCTGGTTCTTTCGCTCTGAATTAATTTTACATTTCTAAATTTTGTGCACTTTTAGTTGTAAGTTGTGGCAACTGTGCGAGATCAAGAGATAAAATTGAATCACAAATTAATATCTTTAGAACAATTTTTTGCGACATCTTTTATTTTGTTTTATTCCGCTGTTTCCTGTTTTAAATATTTATTATTTTAATAAATGTGTTTTCCTTCTCATCACACGCAACAGCACCACAAAGTATTAGACTTAAAAATGTTAGGTAAGTCAGTATAAATTTTCAGTAAATTTTAAGTGTAGTTATGCCATTATTGAAAGAATAATGCCGTTATTTAAAGAATAAAGCCGTTATTGAAAGAATAGTAATGTTTAAAAATCCAAACTAGAACTTTTTCCAACATTAAAAAATTCGTTATCATAATGACAGGAGAAGATTGCAAAATTTCACAATGTCGCATACCGGAGGCAAGAGTGCCACAAGTAAAAAAATATTGTTTTGTTGACTATGAGTGCGAGAGCACTCGTCGTAAATCGTAATTTTAATTAATTGAGTTGAACATGAAAAGAACTTAAGAAAGGGAATTCCAAATCTTCCTATAAATCGTCTTTTATAGTAGTAACCTTAGTATCAACTTTCGTCATTTTGTAGCATTGTCATACAGCAATTGTGCGATGTATGTGAAATGTATTACATGAATGGATATGCATGTGTAGGATTTGTGTCCAAAGTAAGTTGTAGAAAATATAAAGATGGCGAAAGGTGTTAAAATAATTTTTTTTTCTACAAAAAACCTAAGTCATATATTTTGATTATCTCTTCAATCTAGAGTAAACCAATTCAAACCGAGTAAGGTCGGGTATTTTGCTAGTCTATATAAATAAGAATGGAGTGTTTGTTTGTACATTCAATATTTTCGACGCATTTCAAGTTTTCTATCCGTTTTGGACCCTTCTGATGCCGAATCCGCCTTTTTCTCGTTTGGTGTCTGTCTGTCTGTCTGTCTGTCTGTCTGTCTGTATGTTGTGCCCTATACACGTCCACGCGGTTTAAGATATTTTCATGGAAATTTGCATACAGTGAGTACTTATCTTGATTTAGTGAGTGGAATTGGTTGCGAAAGTCTGTCTGTCCGTCTTTCTGTTCTATGCTCGATTTTGTGTTTGTGTGTTTGTGTAGGCATCATATGAATTGTATTCCAGATATTTGATTGCATTGTATTTTATTTCATACATTATCTATTAATGTAGTGAATGCAATATTAAACATTTTTTTATTGTTATATTTAGACGAGTTTCATACTAAAACACCTGAGTAAGTATACTTAAATCAACCATAATTTGGTAGTTTTGGAAAAATTGGAATGTCTATTGAATATTACGATTAATTCGATTGCTTTACCAGTACTGCTGAAAAAGTAATTATTCTTCAAAGTTTTTTTTTTTTTTTTTATGGAATTTCATCTCTGATACGTCATTTATTTCGAGTCTTATTTTTATTCTTTGCGCAATGAAAACGATTTCCGAATATTTGGGACAGACGATATTTTTCAATGAAACGAGAATGAACACGATCGCGCGAGCAGTGATATTTTTTCTGGTTCTTTCGCTCTGAATTAATTTCACATTTCTAAATTTTGTACACTTTTAGTTGTAAGTTGTGGCAACTGTGCGAGATCAAGAGATAAAATTGAATCACAAATTAATATCTTTAGAACAATTTTTTACGACATCTTTTATTTTGTTTTACTATGCTGTTTCTTGTTTTAAATATTTATTATTTTAATAAATGTGTTTTCCTTCTCATCACACCCAACAGCACCACAAAGTATTAGACTTGAAAATGTTAGGCAAGTCAGTATAAATGTTCAGTAAATTTTAAGTGTAGTTATGCCATTATTGAAAGAATAATGCCGTTATTTAAAGAATAATGCCGTTATTTAAAGAATAATGCCGTTATTTAAAGAATAATGCCGTTATTTAAAGAATAATGTCGTTATTGAAATAATAGTAATGTTTAAAAATCCAAACTAGAACTTTTTCCAACATTAAAAAATTCGTTGTAGTAATCACAGGAGAAGATTGCAAACTTTCACAATGTCGCATACCGGAGGCAAGAGTGCCACAGGTAAAAAAATATTGTTTTGTTGACTATGAGTGCGAGAGCACTCGCCGTAAATCGTAATTTTAATTAATTGAGTTGCACATGAAAACAACTTAAGAAAGGGAATTCCAAATCTTCCTAAAAATCGTCTTTTATAGTAGTAACCTTAGTATCACCTTTCGTCTTTTTGTAGCTTTGTCATACGGCAATTGTGCGATGTATGTGAAATGTATTACATGAATGGATATGCATGTGTAGCATTTGTGTCCAAAGTAAGTTGTAGAAAATATAAAGATGGCGAAAGGTGTTAAAATAAATTTTTACTCTACAAAAAACATAAGTCATTATATATTTTGATTATCTCTTCAATCTAGAGTAAACGAATTCAAACCGAGTAAGGTCGGGTATTTTGCTAGTTACTAATAAAGTAGATTTTCTAATGCTAAAATAAACGTTTTGTTCGTCAATTTGGAATAATATCCTTTTTACCTACTTTCACTCCGCCGATTTCGGAAAAAAATACATACTGGTTAGATAGACTTATTAAAAAAGTACCAATCCGGCCGGATCTGGTTGGATCCAGACGGATTAGAGTCAATCCGACCGGAACCGGCCGGATTGCAATCCCTAATAGCACCTTAACTACCAGACCGGTTGGTCGGCAACCAGAGTAGATGATAGCTATTTATAAAATGTGTTCAGAAGCGTAGCTTGGTATTCACAAATGGGATTTCCAATTCTACGTTAATTCTAAACTTCCAAAGGGTTTTGTTTCATGACATCTGGAGATTACGTGGTCATATAATGTTGGATACTATAGAGAGATGACGCTATATTCGTCATGAAAGGAACTGAATATATGGGTGGCTCTATTGAGGTGTATAAGCACTAATCCAGTCACGTGAAAGAAATTAAAAACAGATGTTTCGCTGTAGAGGTGTTGCACTATTAAAGTTACATGAAAGATGCTCAAAATAGGGTGTTGTATGGAAGTTTCGCACTGTTCGTTACACGAAAGGAACTGAAAATATAGGAGTGTCGCTATGGTGGTGTAGCTGTATTCAAGTCACTTAAAAGGAACTCAAAATAGAGGTGTCGCCATAGAGGAATCGTACTATTAAATCACACGAAAGAAACTCAAAATAGGGTTTTCGCTGTAGAGGTTTTGCACTATTAAAAGCTACATGAAAGATGCTCAAAATTGGGTGTCGTATAGAGGTTTCGCACTGTTCAAGTCACACGAAAGGAACTGAAAATAGGAGTGTCGCTATGGAGAGGTCGCTGTATTCAAGTCACGTAAAAGAAACTAAAAATAGAGGTGTCGCCATAGTGGAATTGTACTATTTAAATCTCACGAAAGAAACTTAAAATGGGGGTGTCGCACTATTCAGGTCACGTGAAAGTAACTTGAGATACGAGTTTCGGTATAGAAGTATCGCATCATTAAGGCCACGTGAAAGATGCGCAAAATAGTGGTGTCGCCATAGAGGTGTCACAATATTCAGGACGCAGCAAAGATTTATACTCCTCCCGCGATCGGATCCTTCCTTTGGGTGACTGATCCCTGACCGTCGTCAATAGCACTTTGTGTTGCGCCAGTAGGACGTTAATTAAAGTACATACACCCGCGATGCCATTGAAAATGTTTATATCGTCGAAGCAATTCTTAAAATTGTTTGTGTTATTTGCCTACAGTTTACGCATTCCAAACGAAGGGAACAAACACAACGTACTGAATCCACATCAGAAAGAACATACTTCTGCTGAAGCATCAGAGAAATGTCGACTATTCCCGCAGAAGAGTTGGAAGTTGAAGAAACAAATAAACTTGGAATGATTACACCTTATGGATGGGCTTACCAAAACCGACTCGCGTTCGTTGGCTTCGGTTTCGTGCCCTTTTTCCAGGAAGGCACATGTTGGATGCGATCCTTCCTAATCGGATCTGGGGTGAAGTCATCCGAAACCGACATCAGTCCGGATCAAATTGAGGGAGAACTGTATTTTGGTATTTTTCAATTAATGTCGCACAAGAGCAACAGTAAAGGCTATTGGCGACGGTCCAGAATCTATCCCGAAAGGAAAGATCTGAGGGTAACACCTCGTCATTTTGAACCACGGTCAGTAAGACGAGGGAACACCTGATCTGCCACCCGCACCCTCCGAAATTCCACACCACGCCAACAAGATGATATTCAAGGCCACTATAGATTTAACATGCACCAACCTCAAAAATAACCGGACCTACACATCATGGGGTGTAGGTCCGGTTTACTGGTTGAATATTTCAAATATCAAGCTTTATTTAATACCATAAGACCCCTCCTAAAGGCAAGTTTTTCTGTTTCATCCAAGCGATGATTGTTGAACACTTTGAATGATTTGGAGTAGGTGTTGTGATTAACTTCCACGCCACATTCATTCCCACTATAAGGCTCAAAATCTTTCGGTGAGGCGTGGATCTTAAACCTTCCACACCACGACATCGATCTTTTCCTTCGGGATTAATTGTGCTTGCACCAGCCCCCTTGTACACAACAGGCATAGCTTATATTCGACTCAACGAAATGAAATGATAACATGACAGAACATGGGTGTAGGTCCGGTTTATTGGTTAAATATTTCACAAATATGGAGCAAAATTAACAATCAGTCGCCACTTCTTCAAGAAGCGTGTTTACTAATGCATCGAAATGATGATTTTGTAGTAGATAGAGTGTAATTCTTGAGCCAGTATCCAGCTCCGATAAGATTCACGGGTGGACCGTGATACCCACTGCGCGTGACTGCCGCTCGCAGGAATGTTCACCTTGTCTTCTGTCAAAAGGCGAGTCACGCGCTGTGTAATTACTTCGTTCTGTCGTCCTGAGTGGTGTCTGTCGAAGTGGCCAGGAAGCTGCGCCTGTGCCAAGCGTGTAATTCTTGACTTTGCGTGTAAGCGTGTAATTCTTGAGCCAGTATTCAGCTCCGATAAGATTCACGGATGGACCGCGATACCCACTGCGCGTGACTGCCGCTCGCAGGAATGTTCACCTTGTCTTCTGTCAAAAGGCGAGTCACGCGCTGTGTAATTACTTCGTTGTGAAAGCTGCGGTAGTGCCAAGTCGATGCAAAGTCTTGCTAAGTCAACTCGTGGAAGAGGTTGCCGTTGAAGTCTGCTCACAGCCGTGGTCGACCGGCGAAGACATCTCTTTGCAAGTCTCTTCGTGTCGCCAGAATAATGAGTAATCCGTCAAAAAAATTGTAAAGCAAGTCATTTAAATAAGTCAGTCGATATCGAAGAGACGAGGAAGTTGGAAATCGGTCAGGTCGGATCACAACTGTTTGATGGAGAAGTTGTGAATTTCTGAATACTGCTCACGGCCGACAACAACTTGCACATACGTCTCTACCATTCTCTTCTGAAAGGTTAGAAGAATGAGTCGACAGAAAATTGATTTTTTGAGGGTTGATACAAAGGTACATGCCGTTCATTAAAAAAATTTAACAAAAATTATTTTATTGGCTAAAAATGATTATCATCCTGCGCTCATACAAGTTCCTCGTCATCTGACCGTGGCTCAAAATTACGTGGTGTTCTCCTCGGATCTTTCTCTTACTGCCATATTCACAAGTCTTGAGTTAACTCGAGGATCAGTTGATCCGCGGGTAAGGGTTAACTCGAGGAGTATCAAGAACGGTATTCTCAAACGACGTGTAAAGTGATCCAGGGATTAAAATGAGACACTCGCTGTGATTGGCTACTACCGTCTCCCGCGATCACGTGATATTGTTTATATTGGTTACGACGCCCGAATCTGCATTCATACTAATCAAATACTTACTTTGCAGTAGAATTGAATGTAATAGAATTCGAAATTGCGATAAATAGAACGCATGCGGCATTTTAATTTGGGTTTGGGAAAAGAAGTGCAAAGGTATTTAATTTCAAATTGGATTTTTATGCAAACCTAAATTTTGCAAGAAAGAACTGTACACAATGTCTTGACAGATGAATGTAATCCGATTATCTTTGTATTTGTTAGTATGGGTGTGTATTGATGGTGTGAAAAGTAACTTGCATTGTCAATTTTCTTTCATCCGTAATAAATCAACAGAATAAGTTTTATTCTACGAAGAATTTACATCTGTCATGGTCATATTCTAACTTTTGCTCTTAGCGGACGGAGGTGCCGCCATCTATCTTTTTGTCACGCTGCTTGTTTAGGTTTATGTTACAGATACCTCTATTTTTATCTTTATTTTGAATTTCAATAATATTATGTTTTAAATTTTTCCATTTAAGCTGTATTATGATGAGGAGATGAGCTGCCGTGCAGCAGGTGCTCTGTAATGATAGGTCTAGTCCAGTAGTCATAAGAATACTGTAATTTGACATAGAATGAAATGTGTCATCCATTTTGTATCCTTCGCAAAAAGTTCGTACTACGCATGCGTAACTCTTACACGCGAGTTAAATCGCCGATTTCGAAGGATCCTAATGTAACACCAAAACAGCAGTTTAAACCACGGATCAGGCATTGTGAATACGTTTTTTTCTATAACTCGGGGATTATCGTTGATCCGCGAGTTAACTCGGACTTGTGAATACGACCGTTAGGGTATTGATTCCGGAGAGTCGTCAATAGCACGTTGTGTTGCTCTAGTTGAACGTTATTTAAAAATTACAGATTACCATACAGGTTTCGAGTAATTGGTAATTTTGGGACCTCACCCTAACTGAAAGATCCAAGGAAAACATGTAATTTTGAACCACGGTTAGATGATAAGGCAAAAACTAAGCAAGCACTCCACTCTTCGAAAATTTGAGACCACTTATGTCAAACCTAATAATTTAGAAAGATTTTTAGTCTATCAATGGCATACCTGTCCTTTTTTACAGTCATGCAGGAAGGAATCGCTCTTGTTACGTTCTTCCTGATGTTAGATTTGACTGTATCCATTGTTGAGGAAGGCCCATACAGGTGGTGGACACATTTTGGAATGTCGCCGCCCTGTTTCTTATCCCAAACCTCCTCTTCAACATCATAGAATACAGTTACGCCGTGTTTAGATCTTAACTTGGCACTGTAACACAAATAGTAATTTATATTTAGTATCAAACAAGTACACCCATTCTGTATTATTGAGCTTGTATTAATTGATTTCACAGAAATGTATTTGGTTAACGTGACAGTGTTTAAATATAATAGTTTAGATAGATTTAGTATTTTTTTTATTAAACGTCAAACACACACACACACACACACCACTGGGTCAACACACGAGCTGATGGTGACGTTCTGGTGTGACCCCGAAGGAATAGATCCGAAGACAACAAAACGTAATTTAGAACCACAGTATGATGACAAAGTCACGTCTCAGCTTGCACCCCACTCATCAAGCTTCCACACCACGCCAACGTGAGAAATTTTTAGGCCACTTATGTCAAAACTGATAATTAAGAAATATTTACAGTCTATTCTTGGCATACCTCTCATTTTATCGTCATGCAGGAAGAAATTGCACTTGATACGTTCTTCCTGATGGCATATTTGACTGAATCCATTGTTGAGGCAAGCCCATACAGGTGGTGGACACGTTTTTGAATGTAACCACCCTGTTTCTGTAAGAGCAAATCTAAAGAGGATAGTAATCTCCGTTCAAATCTACAATCGTCTGCCAACGTTTTGGCAACTTTTCAATCCCTTCTGCGAAGAACTGTGGGGTGCATGAGTCCAGAAAGAGATCGATCTTATTTACGACATCAAGATGCAGCTGCAGATGTGAAAACAGATAGAAATCTGAAGGGGCCATGTCTGGGCTGTATGATGGATGTTTCATCAAATCCCACTCCAGCTTGTGTAGTGTCCAGCCGGTCATCGTACTAACATGTGGTCGAGCGTTACCTTGCTAAAAGAGAACCACCTTCCTTCTGAACTCGTTTCTTCGTTTATAGCGAAGGGCATCACTAACTTTAGTCAGTCATGTTGCTGTATATTGCACTGTTTTAAGTCTGTCCGCTTTTCAAGTTATCTTTGTAGATAATTCCGTGACAATCCCACAAGATAGAGAGAAGTACCTTCTTGTTAGTTAGGGCTCGTCTTGCAATCAAGCCTGCTGATTTCCCAGGCGCTGATCACCCTCCTTTACGGATTGTTTTGTTGTAGTAGACCCAGTTTTCAGTACAGCTTACAATTCTGTCCAGAATTTTCTCTTTTCTTTGTTCTCTGAGCAGAGCCAAACAGGCCGCTTTTCTCTTGCGCTTGTCTTTAGCAGTCAATTCGTGAGGCAACCAGCGGTTGACCTTAAACGTTAGATTTATGCGTTTCAGAGAGTTAACAATTGTTTTATAGCGAACGTCAAGGTCTAACGCAATAGTTACTGTTGAAACATTTCTGTCTTGATCAAGGATTTGCTTTACCTGCTCTCAATCAACTTCAATTGGGCGGCCAGAACGTGACTCCTCTTCAATGTCGAAATTTCCAGCTTTAAACTTCCGAAATCAAACTTTGATTGTATGATAAGAAACAGTATTGATGCCTTAACTTTCACACATTTTTTGGTGGCATTCAGTCGCACTGAATTTGTTACGGCACTCATAGTACATAATCGTTCTGATCTGTTGACGTGATAGCTCCATTTTAAACACTTTTTTTGACGCAAAAGATAATAAATTTTTAACAAACAAATTACACAGTCGTATAGTGCTAATTTTCAGCTTTCGAATGCAAAAACCCGTTTGTGGAAAAGATAACAACCACAAAAACGACAGTTCTTGGCGCGGAGGTATCTCCACGTGGCGGAAAACTGTTTACTCAACCTGATATTATTTAGCGTATATTAAATGATTGCACAGAAATGTATTTGGTTAACGTGACAACGTTTGAATATATTAGTTAAGATAGATTTGGTATGTTTAGTCAAAAGTCAAACTGGGGCAACACACGAGATGATGGTGACGTTCAGGTGTTACCCCGAAGGGATAGATTCGAAGACTACGAAACGTAATTTTGAACCACGGTATGATGATGGAGTCACGTCTAGCTTGCATCTCACTCTTCAAACTTCTACACCACACCAATGTGAGAAATTTTGAGGCCACTTAAGTCAAAGCTATTAATTTAGAAAGATTTCCAGTGTATCAATAGCATACCTGTCCTTATTAATCAGCATGCAGGAAGGAAACGCTCTTGATATGCTCTTCCTGATGGTATATTTGACTGTATCCATTGTTGAGGAAGGCCCATACAGGTGGTGGACAGATTTTGGAATGTCGCCGCCCTGTTTTTTATCCAGTACCTTCTCTTCAACATCATGCAACATAGTTACGATGTGCTTAGGTCTTAACATGGCACTGTAACGAAAATAGAAATTTATATTCAGTATCAAAAAAAAAATACATCCATTTTATATTATTGAGCGTGTATTAATTAATTGCATATAAATGTATTTGGTTAACGAGACAATGTTTGAATATATTAGTTTAGATAGATTTGGTGTTTTATCAGTCGTCAAACTGGGGCAACACACGTGCTAATGGTGACGTTCAGGTGTGACCCCGAAGGGATAGATACGAAGACAACAAAACGTAATTTTGAACCACGGTATGATGACGAAATCACATATAGTTTGCGTCCCACTCTTCAAACTTCTACACCACACCAGAAAGTTTGAGGCCAATTAGGTCAAAGTAAATAATTTAGAAAGATTTCCAGTGTATCAATAGCATACCTGTCCTTATTAATCAGCATGCAGGAAGGAATCGCTCTTGATACGCTCTTCCTGATGTTATATTTGACTGTATCCATTGTTGAGGAAGGCCCATACAGGTGGTGGACAGATTTTGGAATGTCGCCGCCCTGTTTTTTATCCAGTACCTTCTCTTCAACATCATGCAACATTGTTACGATGTGCTTAGGTCTTAACATGGCACTGTAACAAAAATAGAAATTTATATTCAGTATCAAAAAAAAAAGTACACCCATTTTATATTATTGAGCGTGTATTAATTAATTGCACATAAATGTATTTGGTTAACGAGACAATGTTTGAATATATTAGTTTAGATAGATTTGGTGTTTTTCAAACGTAAAACTGGGGAAACACACGTGCTGATGGTGACGTTCGGGTGTGACCCCGAAGGGATGGATACGAAGACAACAAAACGTTATTTTGAACCACGGTATGATGACGAAATCACGTCTAGTTTGCGTCCCACTCTTCAAACTTCTACACCACGCCAATGTGAGAAGGTTTGAGGCCACTTAGGTTAAAGCTAATAATTTAGAAAGATTTCCAGTGTATCAATAGCATACCTGTCCTTATTAATCATCCTGCAGGAAGGAATCGCTCTTGATACGTTCTTCCTGATTGTATGTTTGACTGTATCCATTGTTGATGCAGGCCCATACAGGTGGTGGACAGATTTTGGAATGTCACCGACCTGTTTCTTTTTCAAAATCTCCTCTTCAACATCATAGAACACAGTTACGCCTTGTTTAGATATTAACTTGGCACTGTAACACAAATAGTAATTTATATTTAGTATCAAACACGTACACCCATTTTGTATTATTCAGCTTGTATTAATTGATTTCACAGAAATGTATCTGGTTAAGTGATGGTGTTTAAATATAATTGTTTATATAGATTTAGTACTTTTTATTAAACGTCAAACTGGGTCAACACACGAGCTGATGGTGACGTTATGGTGTGACCCCGAAGGAATAGATCCGAAGACAACAAAACGTAATTTAGAACCACGGTATGATGACGAAGTCACGTCTCAGTTTGCACCCCACTCATCAAGCTTCCACACCACGCCAACGTGAGAAATTTTGGGGCCACTTATGTCAATAATTCAAAAATATTTCCAGTTTATCAATGGCATACCTGTTCTTTTTTATCGTCATGCAGGAAGGAATCGCTTTTGATGCGTTTTTCCTGATGGCATATTTGAATCTATCAATCTTTGAGGTATCCCTGTACAGGTGGTGGACACATTTTGGAGTGCTATTCAAAACATTCCCTTCAACTTCATGCAACGTAGAAATTTCACATTGGGATTTAAACTTGGCACTGTAACAAAAATATTTATTTACATTTAGAATACGAAAAAGTACACACAGTTTACATTATTGGGATATCCATATTGTACTACCCATCTTGTTAAAAAAAAAGACAAAAAACTATTAGTACAGCTTTGATATCGTAATGTTTGGTGGGAATGTTCGTGGCGCACTTTTTACGTCGCCAAGGTAGAAATACCTTGAAAAATAATCTTTAAAAAAGATAATAATCTTCAGCGGAAACTAACTGGAAAACGTGGAATAAACGATGTTTATCATAGCATAATAAGCAGAAACAGTTAGAAAAAAGGACATCCCCACATGCGTCATTATAGCGAACACCTCTACAAACCCAAGTGTAACCATTTGAAATTGAATTTCTTGCCTTTGAATTGTGTGTGTGTGTGTGTTACATTCTTCGTCCACAATAATTCCGATTTATTTAATCCTTTTTCATTGAGGAAATTGAGAAAAGCTTCTTGTCCTGTCATAAACATACGCAAAATTAACAACGATTAGCCATTCTTCCCTTCTAAAAGTTGATCTTACACCCAAAAAACTTATGTTTAAAATTTTGAGAAATTTAAGAAATCCCTAAAATTTATCTGGTAAAACTCCATACATAAATGGCATGCATAAATGGGAAAAAATAACAATTTTTAAAAGTAAATGGGTAGAAACAGTAGAATCTGCACTGGACTGTGACTGAAATTATATTAAATGCTTTAATTCTTCCAATATACATGAAACGGGAAAAAAATCTAAAGAACCAATGAAATCAAAGAACAATTAAACGGCAGTCAAAGCAACATTTAGTATAGCTTCACTCTGCGTTTATAGCGGTGGCAACGGCTTTGGCACTTTTTTGGCGCACTTCTAGTAACGAGTTATGGTAGGTTAAAGCAACCCATCTGTATTACTGTTATAGCAGTTTTTATGACAGCCTCGGCAAACGGTAAAGTTCTGTCAAAATCCGTTAAAATGGTGTTTGATTTCATTGGTTTATTTAAAAAAATAATTCTTTCCTTGGCGATTTCAAAAGTGCGTCAAAAAAAAAACAAGGTCGATGCCACCGTTACAAATGTAGACTGAAACTGTACCAAACATTCTAGGATATTCGAAATGAAAACATGAAATTTTCGGATACAGCTACACTCTACGTTTATGAGTGATGGCAACAGCTTGGCGATTTTTTTTGGCGCACTTCAAGTAGAGAGTTACGATAAATTAAGGTAACCCAACTGTCGTTACGGTTGCTGTGGTTTTCATGGCAACCTCGGCAAACGGAAACTTTAATTTTGAGTATTCAAGAAAGTTCTTCCAAAATCCGTTAAAATCGTTTGATCTCATTGGTTCGTTTGAAATTTTTTCTTTGCTCCCATTGGTTCTTTTGATTTTAAAATATTATTTGATTGCATTGGTCTTTTTAAATCTTTTTCTGTGATACCATTGGTCCATTTATTAATTATTATTATTTATTTTTTTTGCCATTTTTGTTTTGATTACTTTTTTAACGCGAGAGTTCTGACGTTATCAGGTTGTATTCTTTCTTTCTTTTATAAATATTTTTCTTTTTCAACATGCCTACTGTATTTATTGTAATTGATAAGTTTCAGGGCATATATAAATTCTTACCCAACATTAGAAGTTTAGTTCTGCTGGAACACAATTGTGTTTTGTAATGTATTTACTTTTTGTGAAATTAAAAAAGTATATACTTTTGAAAACGTTTTTAAATGTGTTTTCGAGCTTTCATTTTCAGTTGTGAAAAGAAAAATGTTTTTGAAAGAAAAAGATTTTTGAAATAATTATTTCCTTGGCGACTTTAGAAGTGCGCCAAAAAAATCGCGAAGACCGTTGCCACCATTCATAAGCGTAGAGTGTAGCTGTTCCAATTTTCGGCCAGCCTTGGTTGTCATAAAACGGTAATAACACTAATAAAGGTGGGTTACCTTCACTTACCACAACTCGCTACAAAATGTGTGGCAAACATTGCATCAAGTGCATTGCTACCCATCGAAGTGTATATTAAAGCTGTACCAAAATATGACATGCGTGTTAGTTTTATGATTCATTTGCCATTAAAAATGCATTACATGAAATAATGTATGTATATCTACCTGCATTTAACAAAACGTTTTGTAAAAAAATAAATATTATATATATAAACTTTCTTCCGCAGTGAAAGACTTTATAATTATAATATACTAGCCACTGCGTTGCCAGCACGGCTTTGCCAGTGACAGTTCCTTTCGTGGGGTGAGGTGTGACCACTGCTCGCTGACGCTCACCAATTCCCGGTGATTACTACGTTTTCACATTTGGTTTGCTTTGAAAACGCACTCCACATGCAACGCCGTGATGGCCTCGAAGTGGCTATTATGAATAGCATAAATGAAAACACGCTAGAATCGGAAAACTTGGCATGGTTCTAAAAACTGACGCCAGCAGTTGAAAATCGCTAAATTCGTTTCTCCTTCATTCGAGGTTCGGGTGACGTAACATTCCGGAGAGACGAAAGAATGGTGAAAAAACTAACAAATTAATATTAAAATGTTATCAATTAAATTTTAAAATTCGGGCTGGACACAAAAATCGCAAAACATTTGGACTACCTGTGTGCCAAATTTCATTAGTGTAAGTGCATAGATTCGTCAGGACACTGATGACAGAACACAAACACTTCCTTTTATAATAGTAGAGATGAAACTTACATTTTTTCACCAAACCACTTCAGTAGTCGTGAGGCCATATTTACTTCACAATCGAATTCTTCAAAAACTCCGAAATAAAATCAAACGTTCGCAGTTTTTTAAGCGCAGTGAATATCAGTGATGCTAAGAGCTTCGCATAAAATTCACAAATGGGACGAAATAAAGTGAGCCAGCACTGTTGTAGGGAACATTTCTGTGTTGTAAACATAACAATTGAAAGAAAATTATTGCGAAAACAAAATTTGATTGTTTATGCTTACAATGATTCATTGTTTAAAGGATGCTATCATTGTTAAAACAAAAGCTTTTTCTTTGTTCTGTTTTAATCAAGAAAATATGTTACGGGGTTTTATAAGAAAAGTGGTGCAAGTGACAAAGTTAAAAGCTTTGATACAAATGCAATTTGCAGCATCATTCTGGGTTGGAATTTTAATTAACGTCGTCCAGAAGCAATACAATGGGCTATTGGCAACGGTACGGGATCAATCCCTCGAGGGAAAGATCCGAGGACAACACCACGTCATTTTTAACCACGATCAGACGACGAGGCAACATCTGAGCTGACACCCCACTCTCCAAACTCCTACACCACGCCAACGTTAAACAATTTGAGGCCACGACATATTTAACTTGCACGAGCAACCTTTGTACTCGACGGTGTTTGTTGGATTCGCTCGCCAAACACATTTGGAAGTTTCGCTAATCCGTGACCCTTCCAACTGGGCTACTACGCCCGCATAATACTTTGACCACCCGGTTCCAAAAGTAACGGATTAGCGATTGGAGGGTTGAGAATTCGAATCCAACAAAAGACCGTCATGTGCAATGGGGACTGGCTGGTTTTTTGGGGGTGGTTTTATGACGCAATGGCCATTTTCGACCATATTTCGCCAGACACAAGATGTACAACATCAAGCAACAGACAAATAATGAAAGTTTTACACAGTAGTGAGAAATACTCCAAAGGAGTAACGCAAAGGTGGCTGGCACACATTATATCAAATATCCTCGTAGGCGAGTGTGGAAGTGTTGATTGTCAGCTTAGATGTTCACCTTGTCTCATCTAACCATGGAAACCCCTCCTAAAACTTTTAGGAGGGGTCTCATAGTATTAAATAAAGCTTAATATTTGAAATATTTAACCAGTAAACCTACCAGTAATATTTAACCAGTAAACCTACCAGTAATATTTAACCAACACCCATGCTGGGCCTTGTTCTCATTTCACCTATTCTTTCAACTTGTTATGATTATTAATTCATCAATTAAAGACCGTGGTGTAGAAAGAGGTTGGTGCGAGTTAAATCTGTCGTGATCTCGAATATCCTCACGTTGGCGTGATGTGGTAATGGTAATTTTAGTTAACGTCGTACTAGAGCAACACAACGGGCTATTGACGACGGTCCGGAATCAGTCCCTTAAGGGAAAGATTCGAGGACAACACCTCGTAATTTTGAACCACGGTCAGATGACGAAGCAACACCTGAGCTGGCACCCCACTCTCCAAACTTCCACGCCAACCCAACGTGATGGCGTGATGTGGAATTTTAGAGAGTGCGGATGCCAGCTCAGGTGTTCCCTCGTCTTACTGACCGTGGTTCAAAATGACGTGATGTTGTACTCCGATCTTTCGCGTTGGAATTGATCCCGGACCGTCGTCAATAGCCCGTTGTATGGCTTCTGTGCGACGTTACAGAAGTCACACAACGGGCCTTAATTGAAATGCAAACCTACCTCCGATCTTTCCTATGTGGTTTAATCCCGGAAGAATTTTTGTCATGGAATTTCTTATTGAGTTCCAGTAACTTGGAGCTGACGTGTGTCAGTGGTTAGGCCCACTGCGCTAACAACCTTCGAGTTGTATGCGGCGCATGTTCGTTTTCTGTCAGATGGATTCCTCCATGGGCGCACTTCTCTCTTATGCCAGAAAACATATCATTGTGTATCTGTTACATGATATTGCACGTGTCTGGCGCAGCTTCGCCCCTTGCGCCATAAAAGCCCAAAACAACCATCCAGTTATTGACTGGTATAATTTTGACTGTCTTTATTTGTGCAAATGAAGGATAGGCTTTTTATATGGTCACACGTATTCCTGGTAATAATTAATCTCATCGCAGTTCTGAAGTAGGTAGGTATTTTAATTAACGTCGTACTAGAGCAACGCGACGATTGACGACGGTCCGGGGTCTGGGACCAATTCCCCAAGGAAAATATCCGAGGACACTACCACGTTATTTTCAACCACGGTCAAGAGAAGAGGCAACACCTGAGCTGGCACCCTACATTCCAAACTTCCACACCAACCCAACGTAATGACATACGGCCGCGACATATTTAAGGTGCACCAGCTGCCTCTACACCATACTCTTAAAAGCATCCATGCACTGACCGATATAGAGGTTTATATCTTAACCATCAGACCAAGTGGTCGGCTCTTGGAGCGGAAATACACCTTCGATTTTCCAGAGCAAGTCAAAGCTATTGTTGTTGTCCTAGTACGCGTTTGTCGCATCCACAAGTGTCCGGACACCACTCTTGGTAGAACGTTTGCCGAGTGTGCTGGGTTGGACACTCTTCTGCTGACATTCCGATACTGAGCTTGAAAAGATCACCGGAACTATCAGTTACTACAACATACAAATGAGCGAGTTCGATGCAGAATCCGGATTTTTCCTATTTCAAACTGGAGCCGACCAATCAGTATAGTAGTTAAGGTGCTAGTCTCTAGATCGGAAGGTTCCTGGTTCGAATCCGGGTCCGGGCATGGAAGTTTGTAAGCGTATGGTGTAAAGGCGGCTGCTGCACCTCACGTTGGGTTGGTGTGGAAGTTTGGAGATTGGGGTGCCAGCTCAGGTGTTGCTTCGTCATCTGAACGTGGTTCAAAATTACGAGGTGTTGTCCGCAGATATTTAATTTAAGGGATTGATCCCGGACCGTGGTCAATAGCCCGTTGTGTAGCTCTAGTACGACGTTAACTAAAATTACTATTACCTATTTCAAACTGGTATGATTTTGATACTTTAATAAACGGGAGTCAGTAACTGAGGTTTCTTTATTGTTTTACATCATGTGTTTTGAGGGACATAATTTCCCATGTCCCCTGCTGTCACCAAGGTGGGGCTTGTCGGAACTAGCTTTGTTTACCGGTAGTGTTGTTACTATCTTGCAGCACAAAACTTTCACCTAAAGATAATTGGTAAATTTTAATTTATGTCGTACTAGAGCAACACAACGGTCTGTCGAAGACGGTCTGGGATCAATCTCATAAGAGAAAGAAACAAGGACCACACCACGTAATTGTGAACAAAGGTCAGTTGACGAGGTAACATCTGTGCTGACACCCAACTCTCGAAACGTACACACTAACCAACGTGAGGCTTTCGGCCACAGCAGATTTGAAAGCCTTGGAGCAATTCGATGGTAGTTATTTACTAGATTTATTTATTTCGTAAATCAATGAGAGAGAGATAGAGAAAGAGAATAATGTTTTTATTCGTCAGATTCCCAAAAAAATAATATCGTTTTTGACATACTGTTTAGTTTTAATATATAGTTCATGTGTTTCATGATATTGGAGAGGTTGATATTGCTGCTCTTTGTCAATTTCTGACTCGTGGAAACAAATCAGATGAGACTTACGACAAAGTAAATCCACATTGAGACCAAGTACTACTCTAAACTTACAAAACAAATTCAGTAAATATATATAGAATTCCTCAAAAGATTTTGCTATGAATGATTATTTCAATGAACAGTGACTGGTAAGGCTCCACTTAAATAGTTAAAAAATAATCCGAAGAAAGTCTATCTTTTGTATATGTAACTTTACGGTTGTATTGGGTTATCTGATAAGATATTTTTGCCCCTGATTGTTCTCTTATATCCATATTAGTATTTTCATTTGTTTTAAATTCAATACCCCTCAAATGCGTTTTGTTCAATATTTGAGATTAGGGTATTAGAACAAACGCGTGATATCAGTTACTTTTGTAACCTATTTATAAAGAATCACGTATTACACACCGTCTCGAGCCAAACACATATCTACGAGTACAAATATCGTATTTCAATATCTAATTTTAGTTTCGTTCAGAGTAGAGCAAAGGTACTATTCAATGAAAAATAACGCCTTCTACAAGTTTACAGGAATGTAATTTGCTTGAGGGGACGTCTTCGTAACGAATTGTGCATAAACTTTATAGTTTCCAATGGTACAACCCAATGTTGACGCCAAACATTAAATTCATATCAAAATTTAATCTCGGAGACCATGTTTCAAGTCTTTTGTTGCAGCCGTTTCTGTATTACGAGTAAAGAAAATTTGGAGCTCCAATATAATTTGGAGCTTCCCAGAATATCATTCATATCTTCTCCGAAATTAGCTTCAAACCATGCTGGATTTTTTTAATATACTACTGTTAAAGAAACCAAACAAATATCAGTAGTGTTTCGTCTCTTAAAGCTCAATTTTTTGTACGCAAATTTCATAGTGAAATTAATTTCCTGGGAAGTTATGAATAGCTAGATTCATACGCGTATTTGTGAAGAAATCGATTCAGTTAAACTTCATTACATGACAGTAAAATCTCAGCATTTTCATCTCGGTAGCTTTTTTTCTATAATTGACTTAACATTCTCGACATTTATTCATTTCTGCATAGAAATAACGAACTTCAATTCGGAGAAAAGAGCTGAAATATTGCATAATAGCAGTAGAACCGTATGATTGGTTGTTTTCTTGTTATATGGCGAAAGGGCTATATTTGTTCAATCACAAGAGAGGGGGGGGGGTTGTTAAGTAGGTATTTAAGTAACACAGCACTGGAGCAACACAACAGGATGATGGTGACAGTCCAGAATCAACCCCCGAAGGTAAAGATCCAAGGAGAAAACCACGTCATCTTGAACCGCGTCTTGATAACGAGGTCACACCTGAGTTGGCGCCCCACTCTCCAAACTTTTACGCCACGCCAACGTGAGGATATTTGATGCCACGACAGATGTAACGTGCAGCAGCCCCCACGACGGTATTTGGGCGTATCTCTCAACCCTCCGGTCGCTAGACCGTTACTCTGCCAACCGGATTACCGCGGCGCCAATGAGGATGGAATAAAGAAGTAAAAGAGCAGAAAGGTAGGCAAGGGTGTATATAAATAAAAGAGAGCAAAGACCTCAAGTATTTAGGGGTTATGACGCCCGTACAAACTTAAAGGTGTGCCCTTGGAGGCTAGAAATATGCATTTAGCTTTATAATACCCAAAAATTTAATTATTTCAATATACACTCTATACAAGAAAAACCCCGACGGATCCAGAAGTTGTCCGATTGGAATAAAAATGGGTGGATGTGAAGAACATTCATCGAAAAACAAACAACTAAATTTTGAGGATAATTTAATTATTTATTTTCGAATTTGACCGTTTCAAAGGGAGTAAGTCAATAAAGAGATGGTCCGCACGTCTGGCTTAGATGCAAGCTGTCACCCGGCATAGACTGAAAAAATTCCCGGATGGTGTCCTGTGGAATTTCTTGTAAAGTTGTCTCAAATTGTCGGAACAAATGGTCATCATTCCGGGATGGTTGCAATCGCCTTTCTAGGACGTCCTAAATGTGCTCTACGGGAGAGAGATCATGAGACCAAGGGAGAGTTGGGAAAGCTTGAAGACAATTCATAGCAACACGTGCCGTCTGCGGCCTGGCATTATCTTATTCCAAATCCTCCACCTCCCGACTTGGAAGTTAGGGATTGTAGTCTTTGTCTGGGGGGGGGAGGACTTCTAGCTCACGAAGTAGACCCAGTGGAGCCCACACCGACCGGACGAAAGTTCATTGTGTCTTTAAAATTTACATGGGGCAAAAGGCCCGGTACATGAATATACAAGGACAGGAGTCGAATATTAGGCAACAAGCCCCAATAAAAGGTATGTGGAAACAAAGGATTTTGACGGAGTATAACATGAAAATATAAGATTGGAAAATATACATAAATGATTTGACGGATGAACTAACGAGAGTTAACAGGTATTCAAACAGGACTTGACGGACTTACAAATAGGAGTCGGCGGATGTAGAAATAGGAATTGATGGATATACAAAAAGGGATTGCCGGATAAAATCTGTTAGATAAAAAGTTGCCGAGTTACGCGACACTTATATTGGGTATAACTATGATCATGTTTTGAAAGTATGATAGTAAGTGGAGAATGGTTATGCATATACTGACAAGTCGGTTAAAACAAAAATATTGACAGTAGATAAGAACATGTTCAAATAACCTTCTTTGCAATCTATAAGCAATAAGAAGAAATATAATAATAAATTTAAAATTTTAAAAGTTTAAGAGGAAGAGAGAATGCATCGGTAAATCCCAAGTGGTCAGGCCACAGTGGTCCCATTAGCCACCTCAGCCGCAATGAAGATTGTGACATGGCACATAATTATCTATCATGGCTGTACTTATCAGCACATTGAAACTAAGCTATGTCAGTTTACGTCTGCCTCGTGGACACAACGCCTACAATCTCGGTCTGCAATGGACGCATGACCCCAAGAAAATATCATTAATGAGTCGCTGGATCCAATGTAGGTGCACGAAAAGGGGAACTGTCCCGGAGAACGTTGGCAAAACAGACTCATAAAAATGCCAATCTTGTCGTCTTCTTCATCTTCAGAGCAGAGATAGCAAGAACGAGACGACTCAACTCAGAGGAGTGAAAGGAAAAACTTTCTATGCACATTAAGAAGAGGAAATACCCCTCAACTCATCTCCAGAAAAGAAAGTTTATATAAGTCACGCACATCCAGAATCGGGACATACTCACTCCTATTTGTGACATGATCAGCTAGACGATTCACTGCTAACTTGCGGTAGAGCGATTCTACTGACTACAGTGATGTGTTAATGATCCATATGTCGACGAAAAGCCCTCTCCAGATACTTCCTATTCACCCCGGCTTTTCCCATTCCCCATATATTATTTTAATTCCCTCCGCAACTCCTCCGATGCACCACCCTGGGTATGTATATCCGAAGATGTTTCAATAAACCACCTGTTATCTAAAAAATGGAGTTCGTCATTCTTCCCAAGAGGTATGAGGTTTTTCTTATTACTTCCTTGATGATTTTCATCCTGCAAAAAGAAAGGTACACAAAAAGGACGCTTGGGTATTGCCAACGCAAAAATGTATTGACTTGATCACTTTTAGGCTAAGTTCGATTAACGCAAAGCTCCATTCTAAAATAAGTTCTAACAGTGTTATTTCAAATTAAAACCGCATCCTTTCCTAATTCCTCACCATATATGGCTCCGTTGACCAGTCCTTGTAGTTTATTTAAGGTTCATTATCAGGGTACTCACTGTGACATTTCCATTTTAATTTCAATATAAAATTTCGAGTCTCTTGTCTTTATGATGTTTTACATTGATTATCTGATTGAAATATATTTGGAATAGCTTTTAAACAAAAGTTTCATTATTTGTATTGTGTGTTATTCTTGTAATTTTTCCACAGTATATTAACAATTCTATTTTTGATTTTAATTTAACAAATGTCACACTGAGTGCTTGTATCGAATATCTGAGTGCCACATTCACCTATTTATTTTTTTCGATCGGGTAGAAGTGTACTTTTGAATATTTTCAAAATGATTTGTATTTGTTATGTGTTATTCTAATGAGCTAATTGGTCTCTGATGAAAACATTAAGAACAGGAGTAACATATTTTTATACTATTCCAAATAACTTAAGTATGGAGAAACAATTTAATTTATACATTGAAACCTTCAGTGGTGATCCCTCAAAAACCCAATGGTTCTTAAAACAGGTCTCGGACCTTAAATAACTCAACAATTGGTCGGAGAAAACGACCATGTGTTTCTTTCAATTCAAACTTACTGGGGCTGCACAGGAATGTTTTTACATCATGTGCTGCGATAGAATTACATCATGTGCTTCGATAGAATTATACATCATGTTCTACGATAGAATTATACATCATGTGCTACGATAGAATTATACATCACGTTCTACGATAGAATTATACATCATGTGCTACAATAGAAACATTCGACCAGGCAAGGAGCAAAATTAAGGCATTTTTTATCAAGAAACAAATTCCAACAATGCACATAAAAAATTTTCAAACGGTGCAAATGTTTCAGAACGAAACCGTGAAGTCATTAAGGCTACCGAATAGAAGTGTTAGCTGCAAAAGCATACCCATTCGTTTCACACTCCAAGGAGTCCAATCAAGTAAACTCTTTACAATTTTTGAATGCAATCCCATCTGTAATCAGGAAGAAAGTGGCTCATTTAGACACTACCAAATTTGACGAATTGATCAGTGCAGCACAGGCGAATTTTTCAATGCATGGTAATGTAGCACCAGTGCATGCATTCATCATACCGCACAAGCAGAAAGTTAGGAAATATGCAAATTAAAAATTAAAATTGACAAATTGTCAATTGAACTGAGAATTGCGATTCAAAACTGTAGCCTATACAAGAGGGGAGATCGTGCTCTGTCAGATTGTGAATTATTCACAAAAATTAATTCCAGTCCCACAAAAGACACAAACCAAATACAGCAACACTCCACAGCTGTTTATGAAAACAGGAGGGCTGGCACGAGTCATTTTTGCTGGAAAACTGGACACGCTTTGAGTGTATGCAGGAATTACCTAGCAAATAACACTCAAGCAATGAGATTTCCCATCGCATCTGGAAGATACTCAAGTCAAAGTAGAGTTCCAAGAACTCTAAATTTTCCACGTCCCAGATTTAATGGTCCCAATGTAAACAATGGTCGGTTTTTAAACGGAAACAGAGGACAATAGGAGGTGATGTTTTGCCCTCGGATAGAACATTCAAACAATCACCAAATATCAAGATCACGCAACGAACTCAAATAAATAAAATACTTAACGATAGAATGTCAATAACAAATATAAGTATCAAAGAGTTTCTGGCCAAACCATATGGACCTTTTGTGAAAAATAAAAATTATGTATCCAGTCAAAAGGATAACACGATAAATCAAACTGTGTTTATAAACAATGTATTCAATAAGAGTCAATTACCTGTAATTAACATTCAGTTTGTACAGTATAATTTGTGCATGTTGCTTGATTCTGGCAGTTCAATTAGTCTTTTGCCTATTACCATTTTTCAAGAAATTAAAACAATTACCAAAGTTGAATTTTTTTTTCTAGAGCTGTTAAAATTAAAACTGTGAACTCTGAATTAAATTTTTCTTCGTGTACTGAAATTTCCTTCAAAATTTAAAAACAAAATTTTAAAAACTTTTTTTATGTTGCTAATTTCTAGCAGGAGGTTTTGACAGAATTCTTGGCTATGATTTTATTTCTAAGACCAACTTAATAATTGATACCAAACTTACAAAAGCAAAATTTGACAACTTTGAAGTTCCTTTAGTAAACCAAAACAAGCTCAAGATGGTTGAACAGTCAAATAATGATAGATAGCCCATTTACCTTTCTAAGAAAGTTGTTATACCTCCCAAAGAATTTATGTAAATTCAAGTTAACGTTTCTAACTATGTGATTTCTAACAAAAGGGAAAGTGATGTTTTGCTTACACCCACTTTTCAAAACAAAAACATTCAACTATTTCCTTCAGTTAATGAAGTAAACAAAAAGGGCAATTTTATAACCATAATGTCAAATATTGGTGAAGCATCTATGCACATTAGCAAAAACACTTGGATAGGTAATATTTCAAAACAAATCCAAATTTGTGAAAAGGATAATACAGAAAAAGAGAATGGGATTGAAAGGAATGAAACATGCCATCAAATTTCTGCTTCAGCAGAAGTTGTTAAACAAAGAAAAACTGTTCTTTAACAATCCGATTTTAAGTTTGTACATTTAAATGAGTATCAGAAACAAACATTTCTTAATCTACTGGTGAATAGTTCCTCTGCCTTTTCCAAATCATTACAGACTTTAGGTTGTACAGATCTTGTTATTCCATCGTTATCCCTCAGGAGCGAGAATCCAACCAAAACATTACCTTTTGAATTCCCTCAGGCTCTTCATGAAGAAGTTAAAAGTCAATTAAATGACCTAATCAAAGATGGAATAGTTCAGCGTAACATTTCTCATTGGAGTTGTCCCATGCGACTTGTTAAAAAGAAACCGGATCCGTCTCAGAAAAATGACAAAATTTTAAATCGCATGGCACTTGACCTACGTCTTTTAAACACAGTTGTGGAAAGCTCAAGTTATCCGTTACGAAGAATTCAATCTATCATAAACGACATCTCTGAATTTAAGTTTTTTCCATGTGTGATCTACATTCCGCCTATTGGCAAATTAACTGACCTGAAAATTTACAAGACTAGGGGGCTCCGCCCTTGCTTGCTTACGGTCGCCAATCTCATTTGGTTTGCTTCGCAAATCAATATTCCTTTCGCAGAGTGAATCACCTGGATAGCGAAAATATCTGAATAATTTGAATAATTCGTATTACCCTGATAGGACATTCCAGTTCATGACGTCATAGTGAGGGATTCGCCTCCTACTCGCTTAAGCTCGCCGAACACCGAGGATTCCTACGCAATCCCGTTTGGTTTGCTTCAGAAATCCATACTCCTTTCGCAAGTGATTTCACTTTTTTTTTCCTTTAACACTTAATGCACCCTAAATAAATAGCCGCATTAGTAAAAAACCTTCTGCATCTTGTTCCTTGTACAATTTTAAACAAAACCGCGTTAATCTCCTAGTTTTATGATCTGTATTTTCTCTGTAAACCGTCTGTGAACAGAGTGAAAAAAGCGAGCCCTTTTCCTCGCCAATTCAAAAGAAATCTTTTTTATGGCAATTGCTGCTATGATAAATTTGATATCTGGCAAACCCGATAGTAATAAATGCAACCCTCATTTCCGTTAGAACCATGCTGCGAGATATAAAAATACGAAATTTGTGTGACCAACTTTTGATTGCATCGAATTTATTTATGAACCAATTTCAAAAATAATTGTACCGTAAGAAAGAGTACATTCTGTAGTATAGTGTGATAGTTTCAAAATTAAAAATTAATAGTAATAATATATAGATATGACAGTTTTAGTTTTGTATAAAATATTACGATCTGAAAGTTCCAAAATTGTCTGACCAACTTTTGATTGCCTCAACTTTATTTATTAACTAATTTAAAAAAAATTGTACCATAAGAAAAAGTACAATGTGAGGTATACAGTGACAAAATTAATAGAATTTAGCTGTAGATATGGCGATTTTAAAAGAAGTAGCGAAAATATCCAAAGATTTCGAATTTTGTCTGACCAACTTTTGATTGCAGCGAATTTATTTATTAATCTATATATAAAATAATTGTACCGCAAGAAAAAGTACGTTCTGTGGTATACTGTGATATTTTCAAAATTAAAAACTAATAGTAATTAGATATAAATATGACAGTTTTAAAAAGAAGTAACAAAAATGTCCCGATTTTTCCCGGTACTCTTAAAAAAAAGCTCACGGCTTAAGACCGAAAATTTGTATATGTTGTGCTCACTCGCGGAAGAAATTTCGCTTTTACAACTGTAAGTGTCACTTAATAAACCTTAAACTAATAACCGCATCGCAAAAAGATCTTTACAATTGTTCAGGGCGCACGATGAAGAACAAACCATGTTAATTTCATATTTTTCTTATCCGAACTTTCTAGGGAAGCCGTCTTAGAATCGAGCTCAACAACACATTTTTCAATCCTGCGGCGGCAGAGACGGCGGTAACTTCTTTTTAATATAGAGAGATATTCTCAATTTTACGACTCTGGATCTTTTTTTAATAGACTTCTCACTCGACTTTTGTTCTTATTCTTTAATCACCCTTTTGGTTTAAAAACGGCATCCTCCATTTTTCAAAATTATGTTGATAAGGTATTTGATGAACTTCATCAACAAGGCATAACTGGTATCAAATGATTTTGATACAATGCTACCCAAAACACAAGCATTATTACAGGTTTTGATTAAACACAGTATAACTTTGTCTCTAAAAAATGTGCTTCTATGCAAGACAATATGGATTATCTTGGCTTCCATATTGAACAAAATATGATTTCTCCCATACAATCCAATATTGCCAAAATTACTCAATTTGCCCCACCTAAAACTGTACGTCAAGTTAAGAAGTTTCTAGGTCTATGTGGATATTATATAGACTTATCATTGATAATTATGCTGAGTTAACCAGCACTTTAAATCAACTAACGACAAAATCCAAAATTTTTCAAAGGAAATTTGAACACCAACAAGCATTTGATCAACTTCAGAAAATCTACTTTTCTAAACCTTTTGTCAAATTGCCTGATTGGGGAAAGTAATTTCTTCTGAATACCGATGCAAGCAAACATGCCATTTCTGCCGTTCTTTTACAAAAACATGATGGAGTTTTGCATCCAGTTTCCTATATTAGCAAATCGTTAAGCAAATTAGAGCAAAATATCCTGCAATTAAGTTAGAACTGTATGCTATTTTCAAAGGTATCACTGCATTGAAAACACACTTGTACAATAGAAGTTTCACTTTCTTGACCGATAGAAAACCTATTTCGCAAACCTATCGCAAGTTACGTCTCCAGCTGGCATTATCACCATGGCTACTCGAAATAAGCGAATATTCCTTTAAATTCCAGCATATACCTGGAAAGCTGAATGTTTAGGCAGACTTTTTACTGCGGTCACCTGATCCAAAATGCCCTGAAAATGCCATTCTTGATCATGATTCTAGCGAATTAGTCCTTCCTTTTACAGAGATAAATAACTGCATGCAAAATACCAATGTGTTAGTTACTGATGATACTGAAATGGAAATTTACACTCAAACTATGAGACAGAAACAACTCCAAGATGAGGCAACCCTAGATCAAATAAATAAACCAGCACACACCTCGTTTATACCAGACGAAAAAAAAATCATTTTTTTTATTTCTGAACAAAACGGTTTACTTATGCATAGAGACAAAAATCTACAGAAAAAGAGCACGATAGTTGTTCTCAAGTCAATAACATATAAAATACTTAAGATTTGTCATTCGTCACACACGGGTATTATTAAAACTTACGAATTAGTACGTAGGAAATATTTTTGGAGAGGAATGAATGCCGACACAAGTAATTACATTTTATCCTGTGATACTTGTATTCGTAACAAACCATATTCTCCTAAACCAGCACCATTACATTCTATGTGGATTACAAAATATCCTGGTTAATTTGCATCGATGGATATAGTTGGAGATATAAAGGGTTATGGTTACGTTTTAACGTTCTTAGACCACTTTAGCAAACATGTAGCCCAATATTATTTGGTAAATCTCACCACAGAAACTGTAACCAAACATTTGCTGCATTATATTTCTCAACATGGGAGAATGTCAGTAATTTTGACAGATTTAGGCACGCAATTTACATCCGAACTATTTGAAAAAGTAAATAAATGCTTCGATATTAGTATAAATCACAGCAGTTCAGCTCATCCTGCAACTAATGCAGTTTCCGAAAATATAAGTACTTCATTGAAAACTTCTATTATTACTTTAACAGAGAAAGGGGTATCGTTACAGCACGCTCTTATGGTGCATCAATCTATTTATAATGGAAATAAATACTAATAAAAGAAAATGAATTAAATACAATTAATTTACAGTTCGCAATTAAGAATACATTTCTAAAATTATATGTATATTACATATAATTCTGGGTATTGTATACATTCAATATTAAAAAAATAGCAGTGTTCAATCTGTGAATCTATATTGATTGTAAACAAACATTTAGAATTTAATGGAGATTATATCCTAATTAAAAATTAAGATCGAGGTTCACTACTTCCTCATCCTGATATGTTTTGCATGATGATCAGAATTATCTTGTTTTATTAAAACTGTTGGGTGAATATGAAAATGAATTTTTAAAAGTTGATAATCAACAGTTATTTGTACTTCATAATTCGTTAAATATGCTCTCACCTAAAGGAATATATTTATACTTAATGACTGCCCACAAAATTATAAAGCTGACCATTTCACAAAACATATTATTTGGGCATCAACCAATATATTATTAAAAAATTTTTGTAAAGTAAAAAATGTGTGTGATGTAATGGATGCAAAACGTAAATCAAAAGTAGAATCAAAACGTGAAAACTACAAACACAAATTGAGATTATTAGTCTTGATATTTTTTTCTCTTTATTTCCTGATAAAAATGAATCATTGTAGATGTAGATGTTGTTTTGTATCATTTTGTTTTATGGTAGAATGTAATTTTCACATTTACTAGAAAGTCAAGCATCAATTGTCATATGATGCTTAGCGAATATGTAATATTTAGTGGGAGTTATATATATATATATATATATATATATATATATATATATATATATATATATTCAGCTCTTGTTTAAAGAACAATAAATCAAAATTAAAATTGCATATAATAAAACTTTTATTCTGCTACATTAAGTCGTTTATTAAAAAATTATTTTTATAGATATAATATTTGCAGTGGAATGTATGCAGAAATTATGCATGGAGTAAAGAACTAAAAATGAAATGTGGTGTCAAAATACAAGAAGTTGGTTTAAATTAGTTTTGTAACCTTATTGTACTTAAAATGGTAAAAGAAAATTGGGCTTAGTTTTTTTAGCATTTTTCTTATTCATTGACATGTCTTATATAACTATGTATTACACATTTCATGTGTTTAAACGTATGCTGATGAATTATATTGATTAAATATAAATATTGATATGATATGATATGTGATTTGTAGTATTTGATGTGTATCCTCATGTATTAATTTCTTGTTAAAAGGATAATAAAAATATAACTATAAGTGAAGAACTTGATTGTTGTCATTCCTTTTGAAAATAAAGCCTCTGAATTAATTTTTATATTGATTATACCAATAACAAAGCATTATTATAGCATTTTAAGAAAAAAAATTTGGGACATGTGCATTAATTTGTAAGTTATAAAATAAAAAATTCAATAATTTCATTTCAGCAGTTACATTTTATGAGCTGTGGTATAGTACTTAAAAAATTTGCAGCCTTTAAAAAAAGCAAGTGATTTTTAAATTACATAAATTCTGAATATAATGTTGATTTAAGCACTTGAATATATCCGTAGACAGTAAGGAAATAAAGAAATGTGTAATGTAATAATCGCGGAGATCGTTGGCCTACATCCATCACGTCACAAGAGTCGTGGTATGTCCTTTTGTTATGGGATTAGATTGAGAAAGGGATTGTGATCAGACCAGTCAAGCAAGTTCACCTCATTTTCAGAAAACCAGTCCAGCACACGTTTTACAGTATAACATGCAGCTCGATCCTGTTGGAAGAAACAACCATCATCGACGTAGTATTTCCATAGAGTAGGCAAGGCCGAAATCATCCAGAAAGTTGATCGAAATATCAGCGTTTATGGTACAAGGTACAGGAAAACAACCCCACACTAAGATGGATCCTCCTTCGAATATCTGCAGTGTCAAAATACTTTTGTCCTGATTGTGTATTTAATTAAAGCTAGGAAATTTTAACGAAACTTCACACTCAATCAACACTCCTTTATTTATCCAAGTGCGCTTTATTATGCTACTTTATTCATCTTCTATAAAAATAAAATGAGTATCTTTATACAAAGCCTGCTCAATCAAACCTAATGTTTTTTCAATTTTCTGAATAGATTTCTTTGTTTCAGTTTAAAACACTTAAAAAGTACTAAAAAAATAAAAACTCATCTCTTTTGCATTGGAACAATCCGAGTTTATAAGCGTTTAAATACAAATCTTGAAACAAACAATTTAAAACTAAAATAAATAGTTTGCCTCACAGTATATATATATACTCTTTTCATCGGAAAGAGAAAATTTGGAATTTTTTCAATGAGAAATAATTTTTTTTACTCTAATTCCAGCAGCATTTTTTTTGCCACTTTCGCTTCAAGTTTTTCCTTCGCACCTTCTGTGTAATTAACTTAATTACAAAATGAAGCTCTCTACGGCGACTACCTCATCTGCCCAAAGAAAGAAAAAATATTCATGGAATAGCTTCTAAACTACTTCAGAGAACTAAAAAAAACACAAGAATGCCGTATTTATAACGAAAAAGAATTTCCAAGAAAAACACCTCATAAAAGTTTTTTATAAAAATGTTGCTTGTCTCTTAACGAAAAATATTCAAATCTTTAGTTATCAATTAATTCTTTTTCTTCCACGGTCCATTAAAATTTATCCGAAATAGATTTAAGAAAAAAAATGCTAATAGATTATATAATTTTCAATCTAAATTAATCACGAAATTGATTAAATGTATCAATTTGTTTGCCTATTAAAAGCGCAAAAAAAAAATCAATCGTGCAACTTATGCATATACACAAAAATCTATGAGTCTGATGCAAATTCGTGTGCTGTACTCTAAAGTTAATAGTCCAGTTTTACAAAGGACAGACTCGCGGTCTTAGAGTTTCAGTTTTGTGATACTATGGCCTCTATAAATCAGGCCTCACAATATCCGAGACACTATTTTGCCCCATTATTCGGTCTGATTGGTAGTTCATAGAACAATAAATCACAGGAAATGAAGCTATCCCCGAATTTCGATAATCCTACTTTTTAAACAGGACAATTAAAATATACATTATGTATCTGCTTTTCTACTAATTATCAGTTTCCATGAATTGAAATTAGAACTGTGTAAAGTTATTTTGATTTGTGTATGGTATGGACTATAAGGACAATTTAAAAGTAAAACGAACAATAATGGTTTATAATTTAGAATTTTTGCATTCCAAACTGAAGGATCAATTGTTTCTTTAAGTTTAAATAACTGTACAACATTTTTTCTCTGTGAGATTCGTACAAGCTCATAAAAATATTTCAGCTATGTAATTGCCTTGAAAATAACTAAGGAAATAACCATACTGGTGTCCTTGATTAAAAAACCGCTTTTCAGTGGCCTGCATCAGATCCAAAAATATATTCCAAACGGTTACTAACTTCTTACAAAAGTAAACTGCTTTCTTAAATTGCGTCTTTATTCTTTCCATAATTTAACAAAACGCTGAGATAGCAATACTTTATCTTGATCAAAACTTTCAAGTTCCATAATGGTTCAAGAGACTCTGGGTTTGAATACCCATCTTGACGTGTGGTTGTTCGTAATCAACTTAAATTCTTAGATTTAGTGTAGTTAGCCCTTGTTTAACAAAAAGTGACCATAGAGGGACAAACCATTGCAATCCACAATGACCCCCCCCCTCTTCCACCCCCATTTCCTTCCATGCTTCAGGCTCAAAGTCCATCTTTAGCAATATTAGTGTGTTAAGGTTTGTTGGTTTGTAGCTCTGTAGTTATTCCGTTAAGTTACGTGTAAGCTACAATTATAATTCAAGCAAACGTAAACTAGATTGAATTTTAGTCTTATTATGCAAGGTCTGAAAACTGACAAATTACCCCATTTAAAACTGGTAGTATAGGTAGGTCTATGGACCTATTCTCGAAGCACGAAAATGTAAAATATGGTGTAAAAACCTATACTACGACATAATGCTAATAAATTGAGCAAAATATATTTTTTTATCTTCATAAGTTAAATTTATTTTTAGTTTGACAAAGTTGTTTTTCCGAAACGTAGATAGTAGATATTGTAGATCTATTCCTATTCCTCAGCTGCAATGAAAAAATGAATTTCTAGTTTTTTGTGTTAAAGACTATACACAGGGTGTTTCGGAACTCATGAGTAAGTACGTATTTCAATGACTGTTGCACTGGAGTAACACAATGGGCTGTTGGTGACTGTTCGAGTTCCCCGAAGGGAAATATTTGAGAACAACACCATGTCATTTTGAACCACGGTCATCTGATCGAAACTCATGGGATAAACTTCAAGTGGTGTTAGAATGCACTAAACAAATAGTTTTTTTTTGTGTAGGAATATGTGGATGCAAGTGATGGGTTTAGGAGCAAACACAAGAATTATAGAAGAAATAAAACAAAATATTTATTTGCACCATCATTGAACAGTTACTTATATGCAATTATTTTTTTTACAGTAACTGCTCAAAAGTGCGATTACGAACGTAAATACCAAATGCATGTCCTGGTGTATATAATAATCCATCAGAGCATATACTGACTCATATAGCTATGAATCAAAATAGTTTCTTCGTAAATTGAATTCCACTAGCTTAAGAGAAATTTCTTCAAAGAATCGAGTGTCTGTCTTATATCCTAACGCCACCTTCATTCAGAGACCTCTGATATTAATCCAGAATTTCAATGGACGGCTAAATCTACATACCGAACGAATCACTATTTCATCATTACGACCCCAAATATGTCTCCAAGACTTGAAATCAAACCCCCCTCTTTAGTCCGGTCTTCAATCACATTAGACAAAAATGATAGAACCTAACGAGTTTCGGCGCGTAATTCGACTAAATCAGCTCCAACCCACCCCCACAACGATCCCCAGAAGCAAAAACAAACTTCGAAAACCGTCCCTAATCTGTCCTTCCTTCGCGAATTCACCTCCTGGCAACTTCCGAAAAGAGAAAAGGGGCCGGGAAGAATTCGAATCCCCCTCCCTTATTCAAAGCAACGGTGGCAGCACTAATGACGAGGTTGGCACCGAGAGGAATCGGAGTTAAAATTGCACCTTGGATCCAACGAAGCGGAGTTCCAGAACCCATTCAAATCTGGGCGCCCGGGCTTTTGGTTGTCCATTTCATTAGGATTGTTCAAAGGCGCCTTTTTGAATGGCTTAAGAGCGAAGTATCACGATTTATCTAAATGGATGGGGCAGACTGTTCTTTTAAAGCGGGGACGAAAATGGAGGGATAGGAAAATGGCTTCCAGTTCGAGAGGGAACTGATTACAATCTATTACGTGTGGCCGTGCGAGGAAATTGCTTTCTTCCCTGCCCTACACTTGGGTAGTGCATTGGGGGAGAAATGGGCATGTTTAAACGCATTTGGTTCTTTACTATAAATGAGTCCCCGTCGCTGGGGAAAGGTTTGAAGGTGTTCATCGCCTTTCGAATCTGAGGTTTCAAAATATGGATTCGGTATTATGGGGAGGACTTTTGTACATACACGTCAGAATAACGTGAGCACAATTTAACTAAGCAACACAAAAGTAGCACAGAATGACGATGTTTGAAGCTGTCAGTAACTGTGCATCGATACTACTTGTTGGACACATGCATAGCTACGCTATCCTACAATAATTGACCAGGCGCCAGAAGATTTGCATAAAATCCGACTACTTGCTTGGGGTGTTTTTCGTGGGACCTTTGCATGTTGTTCCAGGTCAATCGAACGCCGACGCCTACATGTACATTTTGGACAATCAGGTTCTTTCCAGGCTCTTGCAATTTTATGGAATAGACGAATGTTACTTCCATGACAACAACGCTCCGTGTCATGTTGCAACCTCTGTCAAGCAGTGGTATAAAGATAAGTGGATGTAAAACGTCTTCCCTGGCCTGCTTAGATTCCCGACCTTAACCCCATAGAACATTTGTGGGACGAGTTAGAGAGCGACTTTTAGAAAACAAGGGAACCATGTCGGAAATCTACAGCTGAGTTTGTGACATTCTTGCAGCAGGAGTGGACGCAAACAGTGGCGGATTAAGCGGCCGCGTAGGACCCCGGATTTCCAAAGGGGCCCCGAAGTCTTAAAATGTATTTTCATTAGGGTTCGAGGAAAGTTGTGACATCGTCTTTACAGTGTGCGTCTTTAAAAACAGTGAACAGAGTTCATAATACAAGATAGTCAGCAAAAGCAGATGCTGTATTAGCTATAAAACTTGGTTTCACTCATACAAAAGAGGCTTTAACTAAAATTTGTAATTCAGAAGAAAACAATTTTACCACTGTGGAGACGACTTTACTTCTGAAGAAAATGGACAAATATGAAACCGCCTTTTACAGTTGTATGGAATACTATATTACAAGTAATAAATACTACTAGTAAATCACTGTAATCAATGGAATGCGAACTATTGAAAGGATTCATCCTACTGAAGTCATTAGAAAATTTTATCATTAATTTCAAAGAAGTTGAAAAAGAAGCATATGATTTATCAGTGCTGTCATTTAATATGAAAGATGGGCACACTCGCAGACAAGAAAAGTGAAAAATGTTTTTTGATGTAAACAAAGAAGTCGGACAGGAGTTCACAATAAGAGAAAATTTCGCAGTCAATTCATTTTATGTCATATGATTGACGAATTTGCAAAAAATAAAGCAAGACGGAAATTTATATAAAAATGTTTTTTTTTTTTAAATAAATTTATTTAATATGTTATGCTATGAAATTTGTTATTACATTTCTTTTTTATTATTAACTTAATGAGTTTTCTTGGAACATTTTTCTTCTAACTTAAGTTTGAGGGCCCCAAAAATTTTACCGCTTGGGGCCCTCACTTGACTTGATCCGCCACTGGACCCAAATACCCATAGCTGTGTATCAAAACCTAGTTGAAAGTGTGCCCAGAAGGGTTGCTAGTGTAATTGAAGCACATTGTGGGACCACCCCCCCTATTAAAGCATGTATTCTTTCCCTTATACCATCACATGTTGCTGTCCGGTCCAATATTGTAGGGTAGTGTATATTAATTCGAATAGATTATGTGTACAGGAATCTCTATATTTAACACGTTCTTGTGTTTCAAAAAACTTGAAAATATTTCTTAAGATATAGAACACGTGGGCTTAGCGGTGCCATGGTGAGGAGAACGAGCCAGAGGGCAGTTTCTGAGACATTACAGCGATGGTATATCAGAAGGAAGACTCCGCAAGAGAAGAGTCCATGATCGGATAAAAATACATGGGAAAATATCGGTTTAAGCAAATTCATTAGTATATGTTTTCCAAGATTTGGCATTGTGTTGCTCAGTGTAACGTTAATTAAATACCAACCTACCAAAATTTGAGAGTGGTTCAAAATTAAGTGGTGTTTTTCTCGGATATATTTTTCTTAAGATATGATCCGGGATCTTCACTCCATGTATTACTCCATTACGACGTTAAAATCCTACCTACTCCTCCAAGATGTGAAACAAAACAGGTCTTCCATTTCGATCTTAATTTCGGATTGCTTTGCACTCAAACTATTCGTTCCTTTGCATTTCCATTATTGACATAATGCATTTAGAGCAATATCCGTTTATAGGATATTGTACCACATAGTTTCTGAAATTATTGAATGCTATTAAAATTACTTGGTTTGAATTGGTTAACTCTAGTTTCAAAAAATGATCAATATTTTGAATCTCTATCGTCTTTCGTGTAATAAAATGATATTTTAACACCTTATTGATACCTTTATAATTTGTACAACTTACTTTGGAAACAAATCCTACGAACGCATATCCATCCATGTCATGCATTTAACATTCATCTTTCCCTGGCTATATGACAATGCTAGAAAATGAATATTTGGAATTCTCTTCATTAAGTTCTTTTCATATTAAGCTGAATTCATAAAAATGACGAATCTACGGTGAGTTCTCTCGCAATCATAGTCAACAAAACAAAATTTTCTTACTTGTCGCATCTCTTTAGTCATTCATCGTATATAAAATGAACTGGAGCACGTTAAATATGTCATGGCCTGAAATCTCGCGTTGGCGTAGTGTGGAATTTTCGAGAGTTGGGTGCCAGCTCAGTTGTGACCTTGTAATCTGACCGTAGCACAAAATTACGTAGTGTTGTCATCGTATCTTTCCCTTCGGTTTTGATCAAGGATCATAATACCCGTTGTGTTGCTTCAGTTCGACTCTGATCAAACTACTTACTTGTAAATCAGATAAATTTTCGAAATTTCTTTCAAAAATTAAGACGTATTTAATAAAATGTTGTTCGATTATCTGAGGCAAATGAAATTCAATAATAAAATTTCAGAAATTTTTAGTATAGGTTGTAGCCTGTCAAAATACGATTATTTTTCCTATCAAAGTATTTAAACTAAAGAAAATATACCAATAATTTCGTGTATTAGTTGAACACTAGACATTTTCCTAAATGCTGGTGTATACATAACAACATAAATAGAAAGGTAAGTAGCGATTTTAATTAATGTCGTATTGGAACAACTCACCGGGTTATTGACGAAGGTCCGTGATCAATCCCAACCGGAGAGATCCGAGGACAACACCACGTAATTATAAGCCACGGTCAGATGACGAAGCAACACCTGAGCAAAGTCCCTACTTTCCAAACTTCCACACCACGCCAACGTGAGGAGTTTTGAGGTCACGACAGATTTAACGTGCACCAATATATTTTGTACACGACACTCATTGGTTGGATTGGAAGTCGCTATCCTCCAATTGCTTATCCGTTACTCTTGCATCCGGGTTATTGCGGTCTAGTTAATTATAAATGTTTAGCTTTATCATTTCATTAACTGAGTTTATCTCTAAATACTCCATCCTTTTGAAAAGCATATCACGAATTTAGGATATACATTCAGAGATTGTTTCAAAAATTATCCTAACCTGATTCTCACATATCTCAGGTCACCCCTTTGATTTAGAATGCTGCACTCTAGCTCGTTTCCAATTTCAATAAAAACAAACCTAAAATATTGAGCCGCAATAATATAGATTGTTATAGTAATTATTGCTTATACAAAATAAAAGTTATCAAAGGATAATTAAGCCCTAATTTAAGCTCTATAATGAATCATATTTTACTTACCGCCCGGGGACGATAACCAATTTTAATTAATTATTACCGCATCTATATTTAATTATGTATATTCAAAGTATTATTATTAAAGAAAATATGGCTACATGATCTTTTTAAATTTATATTAATGAATTCAAAACTACTTACATAACATTTTACAGCACGTTGTATTGCCTTAGTGCAACGTTAATTCACTACCTACCAACCAAAACTTTATCGTTTCTGAAAAGTGAAATTCGTTTAATAAATCTATTACCAATGTTTATTAACTTGAATTTAGTGCTTTAATCTACATGATTTAAATTCAGCGTGATTAAACAAAACTTCTAAGCAGTTAAAATTTTCTACACTGCTAATTGCAGCCTACGTATACCATAAATTAAGCAATAAACAGTTAAACAATTTTTCTTAGCAGACTACACATTTTGACGAAAGTACAATTATGTATGTAATGATTAATATGCATAAAAAAGTATAAAAACGCGAGCGATAAAAACTAAAATAAATACTGAATGTTTTCTTTTTTAAGGAAATGAGAAATATGAGTAGTTTTACGTAGAGCTTTTGGCCCTCAGATAAACCTGCTGTAAGAAAGTAAATTTTAATGTGTTTAATAACATGCAATTATTTTCCTGTCCTCCATATAGCCAGTCCGCTTCTGCTAATATTAAGTGTCTCGATACAGTGTTAAGTTAACTGTGAAGAAGTTTAATGCTTATCTGTGCTATGAAGCAATTAACATTTTAATTAATTTTACACCAACGAGATTTAAAAAGTTTGCAATTGTTATTACTTCCAAAAATTATGTTACGAATAATAAATTATCGGATAGTGCATGTTTCGTCGACAATTTCGGTGAAATTTCTGAATATGCACAGTTTACGTGCAACAGTTTAAAATTTTATGCAACTTTAGAAAATATGAAATGTTTATACTTGATATTTCGTACAAAGAAGAGTTGGCCTATTGTATTTATGTTTTATAACACCTTTTCTTCAGTTATATAACTCAATTACCAGTATTCATCTAAACACACATGGATAGTCACATCAGTTTTGAAAATAAATGGGCAATCCCATTTTTTTAACATCTAATCAGTTTTAATCGTCAACGGTGTAAGGCAAAACAGTACTTAAGAAACATTATTTAAATGTCAGTGTGAAATTTATTGAAGTAAAGCATTCTTTTAAACCTAGAAAACAATCAAGAACCAAATATCCAACGATTGAAAAATAAATGTTTGCCAAACTGAGACAATTGTCATTGAAACTGGACTAGATCAGACTCCAGCTATAATACAAATCACGGTTTATATAAGAGGACAAACATACACTTAACTAATGTGGGGAAAGGCTTAGATAATCAACGGGATAGCGCTCCGTATGTGTAAGGAGAAAACATTTGAGGATCTATGTACGTGTTTCGGTGTTGATAAAGCACGAATTAGCTGATTAACTTCAATAATTTAATCCAATGCTAAAATGGTTTATGCTTAGCCTTCAAATGAAATAATCATTGGTACGTACACTACCATACAATAATCGGCCGGACAGCAAGATGTGATGGTATAAGTGAAAAAATACATGCTTGAATAGGGGGATGGTCCTCCACGTGCTGGAATAACACTAGCAATCCTTCTGGTCATACTTTCAACAAGGTTTTGATACACAGCTATAGGTATTTGTGTCCATTCCTGCTACAAGAATGTCGCCAGTTCAGCTGTAGATTTCAGACGTGGTTCCCTGGTCCGTTAACGTCGCTCTAACTCGTCCCATAAACGTTCTATGGGGTTTAGATCGGGACTCTGAGCAGGCCAGGGTAGGCGTTTTACATCCATATATTGATACCACTGCTCGACAGAGGCTGTAACATGACATGAAGCGCTCTGTCGTCCTGGAAGTAACATTCGTCTATTCCATAATATTGCCAGAGCGTAGTAAGAACCTGATTGTCCAAAAGGTTCATGTAGGCGTCGGCGTTCAATTGATCAGGAACAGCATGCAAAGGTCTTAGCGCATACCACGAAAATCACCCATAAACAAGTTGTCGGATTATATGCAAATTCGCCTACGTCCGATCCATTACTGTAGGGTTGTTGTTGTTGTTGTTGTTCCTTATCCTCCACTTGTCTGATGAAGTCGGACAAGATCCAATAAATTGTTGACCCTTAAAAAGTCGATGACAAGAAGTGGGGTAGCATATAAGACCACTTTGGAAAGACCCAAGCAGTTTAGGATATGTTCGGCAGAAGCCTGCTGAGCTTCACATTTGGAGCAGACCCTCAACGTACGAGAGACTCTTCGTGTGTCTGTGTACTTAAAATAGAATTCTCTTTAACAACTTTTTTTTACTAGTTAGTAATATATATATAGCTATGTGGTAGTAAATTAATGCTGTCAGTAACATAACATTTCAGAAAGTTTTGGACTGGAAAACTAAGCCTTCCATTTACGATAAAAATTATTAAGACACTTTCTGGTACTTGCTTGTCTCTAATCACTACTTGGAGGGTAGCGTTTGTGAACATTACCCCTTGAAAATGTTCTTTATTGAAGCTCGTATCTAGATAGCCGTGATATTCTCCATATCATTTATAATTTCAAACGTAAGAAAGAAAAGCACTTGATGAATTCCCATAAAAGTAACTTTTACTTATGTACAATACAGTAAAGAAGCATCGTTTTTTTTAATTATGTACACCCAGCATAGCGTTAATGTTAGGTAAGGTATGATAATTTTAATTACGTCGTATTAGAGCATCCGGAACGGGCTATTGACGACGGTTCGGGATCAATCCCCTAATCCAACGATCCGAGGACACCATCACCAAATTTTTAACCACTGTCAGATGACGAGGCAACACCTGAAGCAAAGCGTTAAGGAAAGGCCGGAAGAGTTATCAGTGCATGCCTGCAAGCGAGTGAATGAACTACCCTTTTTTGAAAGTGACCGCAGCGCCACAGGTAAATGCCCGTTTTTTAGGATGGCATTGGCGGTCGTATGATCTGAAAACTGTATCTCACGTGGGTTCACGAATCGAATTGTTCCGACTGGCTATTGAAGAGACTAACATTTTTAATCAACCTGGATGATCACTTCGAAATATCAATAATTTGTCTCAATAGAAGGGACACGTTACCCCGATTGGAAGAGTAACGAATTCGCAACAGGAGGATGCGAGTTCGAATCCTACCAAAGACCATCGTGTAGAAAGGGGGTTGGTGCGTGATAAATTGGTCGTGGTTGTCCTCAAATCTTATCTCAAACGTCCTCACGTTGGAGTGGTGTGAAAGTTTGTTGAGTAGGGTGCTAGCAGAGGTGAGATTTTGTTATATGATCATGGTTCAAAATTACATGAGGTTGTCATCGGATCATTGTCTTCAGAATTGATCCCGAACCGTCGCCAATACCCCACTGTGTTGCTCCAATGCGACGTTAATTAACTACCATTGCCGTCTCTAAATAGGATTCATTCTTTTTTCACAGAACCACGTGATAGATCTGGGTTAATCTTTGCTCGCTTAATCCATTTGTTTCATTACAAGTTGGATGTTTTCTAAACGTGTGCATAAAAACATTATCGTTTACATGGTGATTCTTATATCAATATCGAATTAATTTATTCAAATACGTTAAAAATATGTCATTTTTAGCCAGAAATTCCAACAAAAAAAAAGCGATTTTTATTTTATTTGATAGAGTATTTATTTGACTTTCCAAAAAATATTTGATTTTTTTCTGTAAGTTAATTAGTTGATGCGATATTAAGATTTTAATCAAGGTGGGAAAACCGGAAGGAAGAATGAAAAACACCGGAAATGGACATTAAAACACCAAAATCCGGTCAAAATTTAAATTTAAAACTTACTTTTTTTTTGCAAATATAATTTTAGACAGGTTTTTCAAATGTTTAAATGGTTTTTCTTTTGAAAATATTGTGTGCATTATTAAAGAGAAGTGAAGAACAAAATTGTTTACACAAACAGTAAAATCAAACGATACACTTCAAACTATTTTTTACTCTAAATTAATATTTTTGCTTTATTTCCTCACTTTAAATGAACAAACACAAAAAGTCATTGATGGATTCGTGTAAACATTTTTGAGAACTCGTTATTTATGATGTTGTCTAAGGAAATTAACTCGAATTATTATGCCGAGTTGAAAAGTTTTCAAATCATGGCCATTTATTTAAAAAATAAGACTGTAAAACTATAAAAAGTGTGGAATTCATTTTTCGATCGCTTGTAGAATTTTTGTTCATTTAAATATACTTTTTATTCCAGTACATTCCCTAGAAAAATACCTGTAGTTTATTTTGGTGGTATTATTTTTCAAATGGGGTTGAATAAATTTCCATGTAGCACATTTGAAATTTTTCACAAATTTATTTAAAAGTTCATACGTAAGTGTCTGGTATCCTAAACATCTCATTAGTGTTGCTGTCTCAGCCTTTTGCTTAGCTCAAGTCACGAAGTATCCACATGCTGTTTAACACACGCTAACATATTACATTTATTAAAGAAGCAGCACTGCCCTGAACCGTCAATTAGTATCCTCGGCGTCTCGAAATCAACTGTTCAGCATGCACAGCGAACTGACACAATATCCCCCAAACGAACACGCCCGGCCCCGTTATTGTGAGAATTGATTAAAAGCCCCACTGGAGCAGTGAGCAGTTATTTACCGGGCTTTGTCTCATGCATCATCCAATGACAGGCTTCGAATGACCGCCGGAGTTGCAGCGTGAGCGTTGAGATTCCGATTCAGCCTCTAATCACATGTTAGACTCGGTATTCAATCAAGCGTTCGGGCTCTTTGCGACGGGAATAGACTGAAGAATCCGACGCTGAATAGTTTCTGACGACACTTGCTTAAGTCAATAAAACTCGGATGCGCTGCTTGTAATGGACTTGGACGCTAAATGCCGTGTTTGGGGAGGGAGGTTTCCTCTTATCGAGTGCTTGGAAGGTGAGAATTGAAATGCCAACATGATCTCCTGGCGGGATGGAAATTCAAAAGTCACGTGGCCTTATGTAATCATTATGACTCTAAGAATATTACAGAATGCTCAGAACGCCGACTTAAATGCGACTAAAAGGTGTTGGAAAAATTATTTCCCTGATACTTAAATACTTAAAGGATGCCGACATTTTTCTACTAACGGTAACTTCTGTGTAAGTATAGAGTAAGCTTTATTCATTATAATTTCGTGAAATATATATAAAAATATCTCGTACAACATAGACTCTAAGAAAAAAAAAGTATACCTACAAGGAATGAAATTTAAAAGGTTGGTAAAGTGCATATGAATGAGTTAATAATTAAGATTTAAGACTAAATATGTGAACTTTATTTAGAAAAATTCAAAAAAGTATCATTCAGTATGGCGTATGACCGACATTATTCCTAATGCAGCATACCAAGCGCCTTGGCAGTAAGTCATACAGGCTCTTTATTAAGCCCCGCGACAGTCCATCCCATGCTGCTTGAGCCCTGTCACGTAGTTCCAGCAGATTACGTGGTACAGGTGGAGTGGTGACATCTCGTTCAATGGCATCCCATACATTCTGGATCGGGGACAGGTCCGGTGAGTATGCCGGCCATGGTAATATATCGTTGTTTCGTAGACAAGCTCTGGAGACGGTAGCAATATAGGGTCGAGCATTGTCTTGTTGAAAAAGCAGGTGAACCTAGGCGTTGAGCAATGGAATCGTAACTACCTGTAAAATTTTTTTGTACGTTAAGATAGCCTGTCAAGGAGCCCGTAACGAATACCAAAGGGGATTTGGCATCTTACGCAATTGCACCCCAAACCGTGACACCAGGACGCTGCACAACAAACCGTGAATCTTGACGCTGATCACGTTGCCTCCACACACGGATTTGATTCTCCCAGACAGATGGGGGATGAAGACTACTTGTTACTATTGGACCCCCCATGTCTGTCTAGCACGATACCTTTACAGTTTTTGACGGCGATGCAATGGTGTTAAAGGCAGTCTTCGAACGGTCTACGTGAGTTTAGTCATACGTCGTGAAACCGTCGACAAATGGTGCGATCACTTATTGGATGATCAAAAAAGGTTACCACTACCCGTTGGTTGTCTAAAACATTGGCTGTCAGATCAGTACGTGCATGTCTTATGACACGTCGATCCTCTCTTGGACTTTTTTCTCGAGGCCTCTGAGCCTCATTGACGCTGGCATGTGCCTTGTTGTATCCACCCCTACCAACAGTGGCATAACTACAGACAATATGTTGCGCAATTCAGCGATTAAACCATCTAACTTTTCGGAGGTCAATTACGTGGCCCCTGTCAAGCTCTCGCAGTTAAAATTCCTTGCGGACTTTTTTACGAAGCATAACTCAATGATGTAATCAACACAACAGCATAAGTCGAAATGAATTTGCTGCACTAATCGATGTTCTTTTAAGCATCGGTGTGCAGCGTGTTTGAAAGCTGCCCTGCGCGTGGAACATTTTCAAATTATTCTAAAAATTTGATTATTTGCATCTCCAACGCAGTGTACCATTCCTCCAAATTTAATTTGTACTGGTCTACTACTCATATAGGTCAACTCCTCATATAAGCCGTATCATTTTTTGAATTTATTAAATTTAGCAGCAAATCGTTGTCTTTACTTTCCAGGAATTCCAACACTGAATGAAAGAGTACATAAAATCGATCAAAAACATGTACTTTTAGATTACCAATGAACTACCGTGTTAAATAGTAAACGAATACAATCTTCAACATTTTCCAAAGAAAGTTGAACACATGATCTCTTATTTAAGGCATTTCTTTTTATTTTATTAATTGCTGAATCACGTAATCTAGTGACCCATGCAACCGTTGACTAAAATCTTTGGGAACCACTGCACTAGGGAAACACAATGGTCTATTGGCGACGGTCCGGGATCCCGAAGGAAAAGATTCGAGAACAACACCACGTAGCTACGAACCATGGTCAGATGACGAGGACAAAAACTTAGCTGGCACCCTTCTCTACAAAGTTTCACACTATACCAACGTGATGAAATCTAAGCCATGTCAGATTTAACATGTCCGTGTACACGTGGTTGTAGATTGGATCAAATTTCAAACTCTCTACCTACCGGTTGCTACACCACAATGAGGAACTTGCACGTTTTTTGTTTATATTTTTATAATATAGAAAATGATGAAATGTGATGGAAAGTATCTTTCTTTTACTTTTATAGCCCGAAAAGGTAATATATTGCCGCTTAAAATATATATTGCACATAATATGGTAATATATTGCACAAAAAATTTAAAGTTCACATTATTTACTTCTTCTTAAAAAATCTAGTTTTCCTACGCCGCTTCTTGTAACGTCATTGTGCCCCATGATGGTCTGTTTATTTTGATAGCGACGCTGAAATAGCAAGCGGTATTTCAATCTGATTGCCCTTCCACAAATCCAGGCACTTTTATATATATATATATATATAGCCATTGTAAATAAGATAGAAATATAAAAAAAGCAAAATTAAAATAAGAGATAGTTAATATATAATCATAAAATAAACGGAATAAACATCAAAAACAAACAGCAACACAAAATAGCAAGAAAATTTTTTTTTAATTGACTGTTGATTTTAGAACACAAATTAAAAGAGGAAGCAATATGAAATTTCAACGCGCTGGACAAACGTAAACATTACATCGTGGAGCAAAATGACGTCAAACCAATCACGTAGCGTGTTGAGGTCATGTGCTTTTGCAGTACTTTTCGGTAATTTAAAACTTGAAATTTTAATTTATTTTTTCCATTTTATGGGTTTTAGTCATCGTTTTCGAACATTTTGACGATCAATCTATTAATAAAACTAAAAAAGGAGCATTTTCCTCACGGATGCAAGTTCTTCATTCTACCAACTGAGCTGAAAAAAAATATTATGATACTTTTTCTGCGCAGCTGACTGTAGTTGGCAGTGTTTTGTGATACAAACTCCTAGTATGCATTCGTGTTAGAATAATTGGAATTAAAATTATTGTCATCAGTTGGTTTGTTTACATTGAAACAAAGTTACAGCTTTGCAGGTGCAAAATTTGGTACAGCTACAGACTAAGTTGTTAGTGGTGGCAACGGCTTTGGCGATTTTTTTTGTGCACTTTTAAAGTAGCCAAGGAAAGAATTTTTTCAAAAATCTTTTTCTTTACACAACGGAAAATGAAAGCTTGAAAACCCATTTGGAGAACATTGTGAAAAGTATATTTTTTAAAAACTTTCATTAAAAAGTAAGAAGATTAAATACATTTTAAAACACATTTGTGATCCAGCAGAAAAACTAAGCAATGAATGTAGGTTAAGAATACACTGAAACTTATCAATTACACAAAATACAGTGAGCATGTTGAAAAAGAAAAAGATTTTTTAAAGAAATAAAAGAAAGGAATAATACAACCTGATACGTCTGAAAAATTATTAAAAAAGAAGTTTCCACAACCAATAAAATCAAAGAAAAAACTATTTAAAAGACCAATGCTATCAAAGGATATTATAAAATTAAAATAACAATGGAATCAAATAAAAAATTTCAAACGAATCAATGAAATCAAACGACTTTAAAGGATTTTGAAAGAACTTTCTAGAATAATCAAAATAAAACTTTAAAGTTTCCGTTTGAAGAGGTTGCCATGAAAACCACGATACACGTAAATACAGATGGATTGCCTTAAACTACCTTAACTCGCTACTAGAAGTGAGTCAAAAAAAAAATCACCTAGCCCGTTGTCACCGCTATAAACGTAGACCTTTGCTGTACCCAAAATTGGAATCTAGTGGTTGATTTGCATACCAAATATTTTAATTATGTAATTTTAATCTAAGTACAGCTATACTCTACGTTTATGATTGGTGGCAACAGCCTTGGCGACTTTTTTGAGCACTTCTAGTAGCGAGTTACGGTAGATTAAGACAACCCATCGGTCTTCAAGGTTATTGTTGTTTTCAAGGCAACCTCGGCAAACGGTAGCTTTCAATTTTAATTTTGAATATTCTGGAAAGCTCTTCCAAAATCCGTTAAAGTCGTTTGATTTCATTGGTTGGTTTGAAATTTTTCTTTGCTTCCATTAGTTATTTTGATTATAAAATACCGTTTGATTGCATTGGTCCTTTTAAATTTTTTTTCTTCTGTGAAACCATTGGTTCATTTATCTGTATTTCTACAGTTGTGGAATTTTTATTTTACTATAATCTTTTTCATGAAACGTTTAAAAGTTTTGATTTCTTGCCATTTGTGGGATTTTCGTTTTTTATTATTTTCCCGGAACAGTTCTGAGGTATCAAGTTGTATTATTTCTTGCTCTTTTTCTTTAAAAAATCTTTTTATATTTAAACAGCTTGTTGTATTTAGTGTTTAGAAGAACTTTCTAGAATATTCAAAATGAAACTTCAAAGTTACCGTTTGCCGAGGTTGCCATGAAAACCACAATAACCATAAAGACCTTAGAGGTTGCCTTAATCTATAGTAACACGCTACTAGAAGTACGCCAAATAAATCGCAAGACCATTGCCACCGCTCATAAACGTAGAGTGTAGCTGTACCAAAATTAAAATGCATAGAACGAAAAAAATGCAAAATTTAAATATTTCCTTTCAGTGATTGCCATTTTAAGATTTTATTTCATCCTAAAAACAAAATCTATATAATTACACTTTTTCCATAAAATTTGCGCTCCAAGAAAAAGTCGTCAAAATGAAACGCAAATTTACACATGTAAGTACTACTTTGATATAAGTAAATGATTAGAAAATCAAAGAAAAATAATTATTTATTGCAGAAAAAAGTACAAATGAACGGAAGTTGTCCTGAGACATCTCGTAACACAGTTGCTGTAAACGCGCCTCCAGTTCGACCAAACTCGTAGGGTGTCCAACTTGCCGTAACAAATTATACCAGATAGGCTCGATTGGGGACAAATCTGGGGATCGAGTAGACCAGGGAAGGGTGGTAATGTGACGGAGGCAGTATTGTGACATTCTTGCTGTGTGTGGCCGAGCATTGCCTTCTTGAAAAGTGGCACTTGGGAGCCCTGCCATGAGTGGCATCACATGTGGCTTTAGGATGTCATGGACGTACCGCTGGGTTGTCATTGTGCCACGGATCAATATTAGGGGTGACCGTGTATCGTAAGCAATGGCACCCCATACCACATCATACCAGCTGTGGGAGCGTTGTGTCGCTGTAAAGCGAAGGCAGGATTGAGGCGTTCAACCACGGGGCCTCCACACACGAACACGATTGTCATCACTGCTCAAATTGAAACTAGATTCGTCGCTGAAGACGACCTGGTTCCATTCCGTTGTAGTCCAATCCCGTTGTGCGCGACACCACTCCAAACGGAGGCGTCGGTGGGTGGGTGTCATTGGCAGCACACGTAATGGGCACCGCGATACCAGATGTCCTTCAGCCAGGCGTCTTTAGATGGTTCGGGAAGACACAGGAGCCCGTAGTGAAGGTGCTGCCTGTGTCTGGATAGCGGCCAATGAGGCAGTTGGCTCTACTCGTGCGTTTCGTATGATGTGACGATCTTCTCGACGACTGGTCTGTCGAGGGAGTCCTGAGCCTGGTCGCCGTGTAAATGACGTATATTCTGTCCACTGGTCCCAACACCTCCTCACAGTGAAATCAGAACGGCCTATTTGACGAGCTACTCGCCGAGCTGACCACCCAGCTTCCATCATCCCGACGATTCTTCCCCTCGCGAAATCTGACAGCTGCTTATATTGTCTTCGATGGCGGCGTAACGGCATGTCTACCTCAACGTTTCCTTTGCAAAAGATTAAGTACACTCAAACAAGCTCTGCCTGTTTTTACTACAAGGAGAACGAAGTTCAACGCCCTCTAGTGGCATTACGCAATGCGCAATCACGCTGCGTTTCTAATCATTGGTAGGTACAGCTACACTCTACGTTTATGAGTGATTGCAACGGCTAGGCGATTTTTTTTGGCGCACTTCTAGCAGCGAGTTACGATAAATTAAGCCAACCCATCTGTCGTTACGGTTGTTGTGGTTTTCCAGTCAACCTCGGCAAACGGAAACTTTCAATTTTAATTTTGAATATTCTTGAAAGTTCTTCCAAAATCCGTCAAAGTTGTTTGATTTGATTGGTTCGTTTGAAAATTTTTCTTGTCTCCCATTGGTTATTTTGTTTTTTATATATCCCTTGATTGCATTGGTACTTTTAAATCTTTTTCCGTGATACCATTGGTCCATTTATTTGTACTTCGACAGTTGCGGGATTTTTATTTTATTACATTAGTTTTCCCGAAAGGATTACGAGTTTTTTTTTTTTTTTACCGTTTTCGTTTTAATTATTTTTTTACGTAAGAGTTCTGACGTTTTCAGGTTGTATTATTTCAAGCTTTTTTTTTCTTTTATAAATTCTTTTCTTTTTTAACATGCCTATTGTATAGTGTAATTGATAAGTTTCAGGGTAAATACATATTCTTATCCAACATTCGAAGTTTAGTTCTGTTGGAACACAATTGATTTTTGTATTGTATTTAATTTTCGTTAGTTTAAAAATATATATATACTTTTCAAAACGTTTTCAAATGTGTTTTCAAGCTTTCATTTTCCGTTGTGAAAAGAAAAATGTTTTTGAGAGAAAAATATTTTTGAAATAATTATTTCCGTGGCGACTTTAGAAGTGCGCCAAAAAATCGCCAAGGCCTTTGCCACCACTCATAAACGTAGAGTGTAGCTATTCCCATTTGCATATCTGGACGACATGTACCTACATGCTAAGTTTCCTTACGATCCCACAATTATTTCTTGGTGCGCAAATTTTTATGACAATGAGTGTATATAAAGCAGAGTTAGTGTCTCTCCTAAGTATACCGTTTGACCATTCCACACCAAATTTGGTACTTTGGTACTCTTACTCACCGTTCTGTTTGAACTAGGCGAAGTAGTCATAAACAATTCATATCGCCATAGAAATAACATTGAGCATAAACAATATAAAACGATTGCTGTACTCAGCTCATAATCGTTTACCAGTGTTGATCGAAAATCAAGTTGTTCAATAATATTGCTTTACCAGTATTTCTCTAAAAGAGTTTTTCCCAAACAAATTAAATCATAATATGTTTGAAAAGACATTTTATTTCTTTCCATGATGTAATTAATAAATGAATATTTGGCTGATGCAAAAAGAAAATTTAAAATATTTAATTTTACATAACTTACATTTTATAATGGAACACGAAAAAACCTAATAAAAAACTCATTGACCACAAACGCGTAATTTTATACTCATCTGGCAACGACATAATTATTGTTTAAGTTATTAATTTGATTTAGAATTATTTGTTTGCGTTTTGAGTTGACAGCGAAGTTTTACCGTGATATTTGAGCATTTCGAAATATTATAAACATGTGTTCTTTTTGTAAATAAGTCAATATTGTTCTTAAATCTTTTGTCAACTTGTTTTATTTCAGAATGTATTCAAAAAGTCGAAACTCGACACGTTTGCACAACTTTTTTTCAGAATTCTGCATCTTTTCAAGGATTGGAAATTATTTTCTGTTTGCATTTATGTGTGTGTGAGTGTTCTAGTATTTTACCTAGTTCAGATGTATTATTTAGGAGGTAAATTTCTCTGAATTATTTATTTTCTGCAAAATATCCCTAGACATGGGTGCTGGTATTTGTTCTTGGCGGTATATGTATATTTGACCAACTTTCCTTAAATCTATGGTAACGGTAATTTTAATTAACGTCGTTAACAAGGCAAGACAACGGGCTATTGAAAACGGTCCGGGATCAGTCCCGAAAGAGAAAGATCCGAGGACAACACCTCGTAATTTTGAACCACGGTTAGATGAAATTATGGAAATGTCATTGAATGTTTAAAAAATAGATTCAGCAGGGAAGAACTATTAATTGAGTTCTATGTTCGAGAAATGCTGGGTCTTGTAATCAGAAATGTTCAGGAACAAAGGAAAAAATGTAATGTAGCGTCGTTGTACGATACATTGGAGTCGTATTTACGAGCATAAGAGTCTATAAGAATGACAACTGATAAATATGCGGCCATGTTCTTTTCACTTGTGGAATCAAGCATACCCGAAGATCTATTTCGAGTATGGTTGCGAAATCAATCAGCAGTTACCTCGCAAGAAAATTCTTACTGTGACAAATTAAAAATGATGTTATTATTCTTGAGAAGTGAAGTAGAAGAGGAGCAAAGGATTTCACTTGCAAACGCGGGATTTAAATTATTGGAAGGTGGAATACGTAGAGCGAAAAAAGGCCAAGTTGAAGTTTCGGTTCCCACAGCCAATGATCTTTTTTCGACTGAAGCAAGGTTTGAAAAGCGCAATGAGAAGATCACTTGCATTTTCTACGGAAAACAACGTGAAAGTTAAGATTGTTTTACTGCTCAAAAAATGAGTAAAAGGCATGATCTCATAAAGGGAAAAAAAAAGCATGTTTTGTCTGTTTTAAGTTAAGAGCAAAACAGTGCAGGAAAAAAGTTCAAGGTTTAATTTGTTCAAAGAGACATTGGGCTATGGTATGTTCGGAGCTTGCAAATCAGGAAAGAGACGAGACGAAAGAATGTGATGAAGAAGGAAAACAAAACGTATCTTTAGCCAATTATTGTGCCACAGAAGTTTTTATGCAAACATTGTTGGTAAATATCGAAGTCAATAACAGAAAACAGACAGTCAGAGCTTTAATTGACACTGGTTCTCAAAGATCCTACATATTGAAAGAGACGGCTCAAATGATGAGACGTAGACCAGTTGGTTCTGAAAGCTTAGTGCATGCTTTCTTTGGAGGAGTAACGTCTGGTAGGAAAATTCACAACTGCTACCAATTGGCTGTCAGTAGTATTGATAGCAAGTACTGTCATTGTATCCAACTAATAGGGCAACATAAAATTTGTGGCAATGTGGCAAGATTACCCCCATAACTTTGTTCAGAGATTAATCGAATGCATATTGTAGTCACATATGTGGAAAAAGGCGATCTACCTATAGAAGTTCTTCTCGGAGCAGACATAGCTGGACACGTTCTAACTGGAGAACTCCGTAATTTAAACAATGGTCTAGTTGCTGTACAGACATTGTTTGGATGGGTAGTCATGGTAAAATGTGTGGACGTTCTTCCGAGGAAAATGCATACTCGATCGTGACCTCCTTGCTAATACACGCCGATCGTCTAGAGAACTTGTGGAAGCTGGAAGCCATAGGCATAACAGATTCATGTAAAATTCAACATATAGAAGAAATAGAAAAGGCAGTATTAAATCACTTTCACAAGACTTTGAGGAAAAATGAAGGGAGTTATGAAGTTAGCTTGCCTTAGGTGAACGATCCAGGAAACTTACCAAGCAACAGAGAAGTAGTTCAGAAGATATTAGTGTCAACCACAAAGAGACTCAGATCCGGAGAAAGCTTTGATGATTATAATACCGTTTTTCTGGAATGGTTGCTGTTAGGGATGATAGAGGAAGTGCCAGAGAGTAAACAAGAAAAGGGTGTACACTATTTGTCTCATCGAGCAGTATTCAAAGACAACTCCACAACGTCGGTGAGACCGGTTTTAGTTGCCTCTTGTAAGCAGAAAGACTCGTTTTCCTTGAATGATTGTTTGGCAAAAGGTTCAAATTGGATTGAACTAGTACCCAAATCTTGTTTAAGTTTAGAGAAAAGAAGATAGAAATTATCTCTGTTATAAACAAGGCATTCCTACAAATATCAGTCAATGACAATGATTGCGACTTTATGAGATTCCTCTGGTGGAAGAATTCCGAACAAGAAATGAGAGAATTTCGTCACTGCCGAGTAGTTTTCGGTCTGAACTGCAGTCCCCCTCTTTGCTAGGAGCTGTGATAAATTTTCATCTTACGCAAAGCGAATCCTTTTCTAAAACTGTTGCTGAGAAATTGCGTACTTCCTTTTACGTTGACAGCTGTGTGACCTCGGTTGACTCAGAAGAAGAGGCGGAGATATTTATCTCAAATGCTACTACAACAAAGGCCGAAGCCAAATTTGATCTAATAGGTTGGGAACAAACTGATGCAAATAGCATGAAAATTGAAACTCAGCCTACAAAGGTATTGGGACTATTATGGGACAAGCAGGAATATTCTCTATTTTGTGATGTAAACAACATTAGTTTGGAGGGACCCATTGACGAGGTGGACCATTCTCTCCATCGTACAGAAAGTATTTGACCCTATCGGATTTGTCTGTCCGTTCCCGCTCCGTCCAAAGTTGTGGTTGCAGAGGAGCTGAAGGGCAAAGTTAAGTTGGGATTCTGAGCTGCCTGAGGAGATAAAGAAGAAGTTTTTAAAGTGGATGGAGGAACTACCTTTGTTGTCAGTAGTGAAAATTCCCAGATACATGACCTTGAATGATGGTGCTTCACACAGCCTACACATATTTGTCGATGGTTCTAAGTCTTCTTATGCAGCTGTGGTTTACCTGAGATCTGAAAACGCAATTAAAGTCAAAGTACAGCTTCTTCAAGCCAATTCGAGAGTCTGCTCCGCTGAAGAAATCAACAACTCCTCGTCTTGAGTTGTTAGCTTTCTGCATCGGAGCTAAGATGACTTCCTTTATCACTGAACGTCTTGAACTACTAGTAACAAGAACATATTTCTAGACTGATTCTACTACTGCTTTGTGCTAGATTAAAGGAAACGAACCATGGGTGACATTTGTCTATAACAGGGTGAAGAAGATCATAAGTTTGACCAGAACTGAAGATTGGAATCACATCCCTGGAACTGAAAAACCAGCTTATTTGCCTTTGAGGGGATATTCTGTAACAAAATTGATCACATCTAGATGGTTGGATGGGACTAATTGGTTGCCACTAACTAAAGATGAATGGCCTCATTATAATCCTATTGAAAATAGAGAAGAAATTATTGCAGAAAGAAAAAATAATATTGTAACAACACTGAGCTGTATTGCGTACGTGGATTTATGTATTACCGGATATTTCTCAATGTTCCACAAGATTTTAAGAATGGTTGCTTGGATACAGAGATTTATTTCGAATGCAAAACTGAGAAAAAATGAAAGGGTGAGTGGAGAGTTGAAGATATATGAACTTACTGCCGCAGAAATGGTTCTTATTAGATTAGTGCAGCAAGAGGCTTCTATTTAAAATTAGATCTTAAAAAATTGAATTCCATTTGCATACCTAAAGATGAAGAAGGTCTTTTGCGAGTCAAGACAAAGTTGACGGCAAGAAAAGACCTAGAAAATTTTATAATATTGCTTCCAGGAAATGATAAGCTTGTTGAATACTTGATTACTGATATACATCTAAGGATGTCTCACGCTGGAGTGCATGTTTTGATGGTAAAACTGAGAGAAACGTTTTGGATAATTATAACTAGAAAGACCATCCGTAGTGTCCTGTCATGCTGTTTCAGATGTAAAAGACACGAAGCTAAAAGAATGCAGAGCATTTCTATTGCATTACCTAAGAAAAGAGTCAGAGACGCTTCGCCATTTGAGGTTACCGGAGTAGATTTTGCGGGACCGCTAATGTTGAGAAATCGGAAGAAGTCCTGGATCATCCTTTTCACCTGTGCAGTGTACAGGGAATGTGTCCATTTAGAATTCATAGTGTCGCTGACGACCCAAAGTTTTTTGTTCGGACTCCGTAGATTCATTGCAAGAAGAGGAAGACCGAAAACTATCTACAGTGAAAATGGGAGTAATTTTGTAGTGACTGACAATCTTCAATGGATCTTTAATCCTCCAGCCTCCCCTTGGTGCGGAGGATTTGGGGAACGAATGATTCAGATGCTGAAGAAGCTGTTACTTTGAGTTTTAGGACAATCTGCACTTAATTATGATGAGCTTGTGTGTATATTGTGCGGCTGTGAGGTAGTTATAAATTCCAGTCCCATCACTTACGTTTCCGAGGACTCAGACGATTTATTTACATTGACTCCGGTGATGTTTCTAAGTGGGACTACAGAGATTGGAGTGCCTGATTTAGATCATCTTGACAAAGTAAATCTCAAGAAAAGGTTAAGACACCAACAACAGTTAAGAAATATACTAAAGAAAAGATTTAGAAATGAGTATCTCAGTCAACTTGTTCCAGGATCAAATGAAGTTGATGGACGTCACAACATTATAGTTGGGGACGTTGTGCTCGTCGAAAATGACGGAAAACGCATGATCTTCTGATCTATGGGAAAAGTATTCGAAGGGTATCCAGGTAGAGACGGAAACATTAGAGTGGTTCGAGTGAAGACATCTTCGGGTGAGACCGTTCGCCCTATTCAGAGAGTTTTTCCTTTGGAGATTATCTTTTTATCTAATTATCTTCTTCAAGCGAATCCAGTGTCGATGAAAGCAAGGTTCCAGCAATGGATGGACAAAGGGACTGTTATCACCAGAATTGGAAGAACTGTCAACGTTCCTTCTAGATTTTTGGATTGAACTATTCATATTGAACTGATTTTTAACTTTATCTTTGTTTGACTGTCTGAATATGTTTGTTTAGATTAGTTTTGTTAACTTTAAATCAAAAGGTGGGAGAATATAAAGATGCACGCGCATCTAATTAATCTAATCTGTTATCATTTTATTATTTGTAGTTGTCGGGATGGCAACGTTGTTGTAGTATCGACGAAATGAAATGCGTTATTAAACAATTCTTGGAATATCAAATTTCTTGTTGTTATTAGGAGAAAGGTGAACGTGTAGTTCTTGCGAATCTCAATATTCACATTGACTTTCAATACAAGACGATTAAAATTACTTTTGTTTTTCATATTCCATTGGCGTTATTGAAAGCTTTACTCCAAGAGTCAAGTAACTACAGCTATTATTGTAAATAAGTATGTGGTTTCCATTTAGTAATCAATTCTATGAATTAAAAAAAAGTTCCATAAGGATTTGATTTAAAACTCAATGTCTGTTGGAGTAAAAGGATTTAAAGAATACTTTGATGATTTTAGAATGATATCACCTTTGATAATTTAAAAAAATTAAAATTGTTTGTCTTAAGGGACAATAGGTCGACTTAGATAAATGTGAAACATTGGTAGAAAGCAGTGATTTTCCTTTTTAAAATGCTGTAAATCTAACTACTGTTTTTTGAAAAATTGTAACCGATTGAGTTTGCTTTGTATACACTGATAACATTTATTTTTTTAAATAAGCTCCATTATTCTAAGTGCCGCAGAATAAAATTTTCAAGAAAAAAGGCGTTTACTTCAAACTAAATTACGGGGATATTAGAAATCACTCCAAAACTCAAAATCGACTTATCTGTACCAGTCACCTTGGAAACAAAATCATTTTAGTTGTTCTTACAGTAGAAGTACGATGAATATTAAATGGATTAAATGGATGGATGGATGTATCATCCATGCATATTTGGGTCCGAAGTAAATTGTAAAAGGCATGAAAAAGTTTAAACGATGTTAAAAAAATATTTCCCGTACGCTTAAATGATGCTTGCAGTCTTTTATAAAATAGAAGTGATTAGTTTAATTACTTTTTAACAACATTTAATTAATTCAAACCTAGAAACGCCGAGTAGTTTTGCAAGTTATTTTATAAAATCTCACAACATTGGTACAGTGAATTACCGATAATCCAATTTAAATTAATGCAACGTTTTTGTAACTATTAATTTTATACTAAAATATTTGGTGCATAATTTTTTTTAAGTGTTTCATTTTTATTTCCCTCTTATGATATGCAAGGGATAGTTATGAGTTCGAAACTCCATCCAACCAAAGACCGTCGTGTATGTGTTGTAAAGGGTGGACGTTAAATCTGTCGAGGCCTCAAAGGTCCTCGCGTTGGTGTTTTGAAAAGTTTTGTATGTTTTTACTATCTCAGATTGAAAAATATATCATTTACTGATTTATTAACTTTATGGTGTCTACAAGCAGTTTCAATACAGAAATTTTAAGTCATCTCTAAATAACTTTGACATCTATTTAAATACGTAGCATGGAGCGTTTGCTCGTACATTGCCCCACGTTATTTGTCCGCTTTGGGTCCTTTTAATGCTAAATCAGTGGTTTCGGTGTGTTGCTGTGTGTATGTATGTGCTTCACTATGTCCAATCTGCTGGGTATATTCTAATAAATTTTGCATACTATGAATTATTTATTGAGTGAACTTGGTTGGTCCATTTTATATATGAGCCGTTTTTTTTAAAAGTGTTATAAGACCTTTTTGAAAAAAAATTAGTTTATTTTCTTTAACAATATTAATAACTATCATAGCATAGTAACATTTAACAGTTTTATAGTGTTAAAAATATCATCCAAATTAAGTTTGACGTTTGCCAATATTTTTAAATTAATTTAACCCGTTTTATTCTATTCTCCTATTTAAAGGAATGTAGAAAAATATCATGTGGAAATCAGTATTTGTTTTTTGTGAATATTTTATCAGCTGGAACATGCTGTGGCATGTATAAGCTTCTGCTAGCATGAGTTATGTGTCGCTAAGTCTGGCACCTCCTGGCTGGAAACTTTGTTTATTCCCAGATTTAGTTGGCGTGGTTTGTATCTTTTTTTTTTGTGGTTGCAGAATTCCTTTTCGGTTTACTTTGGACACTTGGATGGACATTTTTTATGTAAGAGTACTTTTTTTTATCACCCTGTTAGTTAATTAAAGCTTTATTGTTATTAGGTAAGTTGTAGCGCATAATATTTTAACTGTCCTCAGAATAGGACAGTGGGACGATTGGCATGCAATCGACGCGTTTTTTCTGATCTTATAACTGAAAGTAAAACAACTTTTTCCCTCCTTAGCGTTTTACACCTGCTGAGGCATGTCAATGCTAAGGTTTCGGAAGTTATAGAAAGCATTGGAACTATTAAATCGTTTAAATATAGTTTATAAATAGTCTGAAACAGTTTATCCGAGGCAAGCCAGTACGTTTGGGATATGAACTTTCGACTCTCTGTGGAAGCGAAGGATATTGATACAAGTTTTCTCTCTATTACGGTTAAGAAATCTGATGCAATAAATGATATTCCTCTTGGTACCTGTGTTGTGATGAAACTGACTGAGAATATTGCTATACCTTCAAGCTACACTTTATATTTTTTATAACGTTTTTACCAGCATTGATCTTTTGAAAAGTCTTGATGAACAGGGTTATCGAGCCACAGAACCATACGAAAAAATCGGATAAACCATGAGTGTCCTTTAGAAGAATCTAAGTCTATGCGGAAGAAAAAGGCAAGTCTGATTTTGCATTTGACAAGTATTCCGAGATTTTCCTGGTGCGATGCAATGGCAATAGCACTGTCACTGTTGTTACAAATTTCAGCACTTTAGAACCTTTCTTTGACGTGAAGAGGCAAGTAAAAGGACACAAAGATAAAGTTAACGTGAAGATGTCTAATTTGATAAATTCGTACAACAAACATATGGGTGGTGTGAATCGACTGGTTGGCTGGACTATATGCAATTAAAATACAAAGAAAGAGTGGTACTGGCCACTTTTCATTCGTACACTGGACATGGCAGTGGTAAATGCATGGATAATACACAAAGCTGTCAACAAAAGTGATGCCCTTAACTTGAAGGAGTTCCGAAGAGCTATAACAACAGTTTATCTCAGAAAGACTGATCAGAACAAGAGGTAATCTGAGGATATCTTCTGTACCTTCTTATGCAAAAGAAGACATCTGTAAAGATGGTGTTAGCCTTTTTCTACTAAAGAAAGGAAAAACAGCGTCGTTGTCAACGAAAGGGCTGCAAAGGAAAACCCGAAACAAATTGTGGAAAATGCAACAATACACTTTGTCAGGCTTGCTTTGGGCCTTCTCAACAAGATTAGAGTCAAATACAAATGAAAATTGAGCTCTCATGTAGATAATAAAGTATTAGTCGAATAAAGTAAAACTATTATCGTAAATTGTTTTTCTCTAATGAAGAGAACACTAAAACATGCAAGTGCAAATTTCATCCCCTTTATCCCATTGTCATATTTAGAGGACGGGTCAAATTTCTTAAATAAAATATAAAAAAAACTTTCAAATTCTACTATATTTAGTTTATTTACGTTTAATTAACCTTAGAAAATATGATTATTCTCAAATTTGAACAAAATAAATCAATTGGTTTAAAACGGGTTAAGCGTAAACCCTTAAATATCTCGATGTATGAAAAAATGGACTTATACCTCTTTCAAAAATAACGGCTCATATGTTCTTTTGTATGTGTAAGTATTACATACAATGTATTTAATAAAACTTTGTCGAATGTATGAAACATTTTCTACAGCATATATTAACTTAAAGAATACATTATTTTATATCTTCTCTGGCTACATGTTTAGGCAAATTTGATGCTAGAACATCTGAATAACCGTATTTAAATAAACCTTAATTTGTCAAGTTTGTAGAAGCTGGATGTACATTGACCAATGCAATTACTTAACAATATGTTTATCAGTACTGTTGAAATAGTAATAATTTTTACAAAATTTAAAATCTAATACTTTATTTATTTTATGGTCTTTATTGAAAACTAAATATCCAAATTGAAAAGTGCTTTGATGTGTATCTTGTGTGTAGCAAAACGAAAACTCGTTTGTTGACCACTTGTGTGTGGTAATATTTTCTTTTTTAGGAATCAATTTAACATTTTGTTCGATTAGTATATGTAGCTATGTCAACTGCGAAATAGTGGGATAAAAGAATCAATATCTTCAGAACAACTTATTTATGCATCGAATCTAATTTTATTTGGTGTTTTCTGTGCTTATAAATTTAATAAATATTAATTGTTTTTCCAAACTGTAATTACTATTCATTACGAAACAACATCCCCACAAAGGAATTGATTTAAAGTTGCATCCCAATCAGAGGAAGGCATCTTTTAAATGGGACTTCGCGATGTTAAAATAATATTAATTTAAAAAAATGAGTTTAAGGACTTTTTTACTATTAAAAATCATTTTCATTATAGAAAAACAAGGTCAAAATTTGAAGCTGTAATCAAGCAACCTTTTATTTCTGTTAAACTTTCCGTTGAAAACAGCAACTTTCTTTTTAAAAATCGCTTTGAAATCAATATACCATTTCTTGAAAAATTGTAATTTGTTAAAATTGCTGCATATGCACTGATGGTATTCAATTTTAAAATCTGTTCTACTGTTGCACTTGCCAATACATGGAATTAAAAAATGTAGTTGCTTTAAAAAAATATGAGTCATAAATATCTTATAATTCTTTCCCTCTTTTTCCATACTTCCCTTAAAGATGACGAAATTCAAAACAGTCGCATGCCTCATTCAAGACTGCCAGAATTCAAAAATTATAAGTAGAAAAAACAAAGTGCTGGAGTACTTTAAAAATTGAGTTATGACCGTTTTACAAGTAACGAACTTGAAATGGAGCATTCCTGATATCTCCAAAGAAAGATCCCAAATCAACTTTTGTATTAGTTTTGTCATACAACAGGTTTGCGAAATATGTCAAATGTGCTATACGAATGGATAAGGCATGAAATTCGATTTGTGTGAAAAGTTATAGAAGTTAAAAAGATTATTATTTTTTCATTTAAAAGATGTTAGTATTGTTCTGCAAAAGAGAAAATTGATTGTTCTGGTCGTTTTCAATCCATAAGTGAACAAATTCAGCCCAAATAAGGTCGGGTAAATCTGCTCGTAACATTATAAGACAACAAAAAAAATCGGAAACATTATCACAAGCCACACACATGAAGCTGCAAGAATGTACCAATTTCCCAAATGTTCCCATGTTTGAACCAGACTATTCCACGCCACAATGCAAAAGACTGCCTAACTGAAATTCAAGCTAATGAAAATATTTATCACTTATATGGTGTCTTTCATTCGTGCATATTTTTGACACTTGTGAACAACCATTAATAAATTCTCTTAAAATTTATACGGTAAGTTCTGAAACACCCTTTAGATTACTTTAAATTTCGATTAAACTTTGCATGTGGTTTTTGTTTATCGCTGTTCGATTTATAGGTGTTGAAATCGACCCCATTTAAAAATTACACAAATGGCTTCGTATGTGAGTTGTTATTGTATCTGGACATTCGATACTCTGGACTTCCGGCCGTCTTCGACTTAAAGTGACTTCCAAACTATTGCTAACATTCATGTCAGGAGCGGGATTCGAAATCAGAACATGTTGTTTCGAAGGGTCATTGTGAAAGTTGAAGTAGTTGGTCAAGAGATTGATTCCTCAGAGTGATTGTTTTTAACTGAAGTGATGACAGTTTGTTACAAGTTTTGCGATAAAAACTCACCCATATCATTTTAGGGTTGTGATTTAGTCATGGGTAAAATTTTCATTGTGACTTCCAATAAACACCTACCACTTCATTGTATAATTGCTACCGTGTTATAATGACATATTTAATATTTTCTAACCTACAATCATCTTAATTCAACCCTATTTTGGTCAGTCTTGTAGAAAAAAGTGGGACCGTTGAGCAACCGATTTAGCCGTTAAGTTGGTAAAGCAAAGCTGGATACATTGCTCAGTTTACTTTCCATTCCTCAATCAACTCACCCTAATCATATTTTGGTCTAATTAATATAAGAAAGCAATGGTCGTTGAGCAACAAACCTATCCGTTATTGGTGAAGTAAATTTCGATACGCATTACTTAGTTTACTTTAGAAAACTGAATCACGTCACCCTAACTAAGCAAGCATATCCATTTTAAGCAAGTTAAGCTAAGTCGTTTCCTTTCTTAGTTTACTTCCCAAAATGCAATCAGAGCTAACCCTAATCCTATATGGGGCCATCGTTCCTTAGTAGGCATGTTCACTGCTATAGTTCGAGTTGAAGGCGTTACACGTTCAATTCGTCAGGTGCATTTTTCTCTCCCTGGGTGTATATCTCTCCCTTTCGTTTCAGTAAAACCTTCCCTGTGTGTATGTCTATTATTGGGGATGGTATGTCTTGTGTCTGGCGCAGGGCCAAATATGGCTCTTGTACAATAAAACCCCAACAAACTAATCCAAACACAATTTTGGTCTAGTTACTCCAACAACAAAAGATCACCGAAAGTCTAAGAACCAAAACTAAGCAAACCCCTATTTTTTGCAGTAACTAGACGAAACACTGAATATCCTCTAAAAATCAAAGCCCTCTGCATTGAATTTCCAAACGAAAATCAACTCCAAAGTCGACGACTCAAACTACGAGTGTCCTTCCCCAAAGCACCCTCACCTCTCCCCCCTCCCCCCCCCCAAAAAAAAAATATATATATATATATAAAAACAGCTGAGCCCGTCGTTCACTGTCACCAATAACGAACAAAATAGACGTTGAGCCACGAACTCAACTAAACCAAACCCTATTTTTCGCAGTTAGCCGAAACACTGAATATCCTCTAAAAATCAAAGCAATCTGCATTGAATTTCATAAACGAAAATCAACTCTAAACATCGAGGACTCAAACTACGAGTGTTCTTCCCAAGCCACCCCAACCTCACAATCCCCAAAACAGCTCAGTCCGTCGGTCACTGTTACCAGTAGCAAAAACAATCACCGTTGAGCCACGAACCAAACTAAACCAAACCCTATTTTTTGCAGTAATCAGTCGAAATTCTGAATATCCTCTAAAAATCAAAATGCCTCTGCATTGTATTTCCAAACGAAAATCAACTCCATAGTCGACGACTCAAACTACTAGTGGCCTTCCCAAAACAACACCCCCCCCCTCTCCATCCCCAAAACAGCCCTGTCCATCGATCACTATTACCAATAACAAACAAACTCACCGTTGAGTAATGGACCCTGCAAAACCAAACCCTATTTTTTGCAGTAATGAGTCGTCGAAATACTGAGTATCCACTAAAAATCTAAGCCCTCTGCATTACATTTCATAACCGAAAATCAGCTCTAAAAGTCGTCGACTCAAACTACCAGTGTTCTTCACGAAGAACATCAACCTCACCATTCCCAAAACAGCTCCGTTCGTCGGTCACTGTTACCAATATCAAAAACCAATCACTGTTCAGTCACGAACCAAAGTAAACCAAACCCTATTTCTTGCAGTAATAAGTCGAAATTTTGAATAGCCTCTAAAAATCAAATCCATCTGCATTGTATTTCCCAAGCGAAAATTAACTCCATAGTCTACGACTCAAACTACGAATGTCCTTCACCAAAGCACACTCACCTCACCTCCTCCCGCTTACAAAAAGGCTCTGTCCGTCGTCCAATTTTTTGCAGTAATGAGTCGAAATTCTGAATATCCTCTAAAAATCAAAGCCCTCTGCATTGCATTTCCAAACGAAAATCAACTCCAAAAGTCTACGACTCAAACTACAAGTGTCCGTCTCCAAAGCCCCATCACCTCACCATTACCTAAACAGCTCCGTCCGTCGGTCACTGTTACCCATAACAAACAAAATCACCGTTGACTCCTGAACCCTCCTAAACCAAAACCTCTTTTTTGCAGTAATGAGTTTAAATTCTGAATATCCTCTAAAAATCAAAGCCCTCTGCATTGTATTTCCAAACGAAAGTCAACTCCAAAAGTGGACGACTCAAACTACGAGGGTCCTTCCCCAAAGCACCCTCACCTTCCCCCAAACAGCCCCGTCTCTTGGCCACTGTTCCCACCATCGGATCGGACCAGGGTAGGCGGGGCAGATCGATGCCTCAGTTTCCCAAGAAGTTCGCAGAGGGCTCTGCCGGTGGCTCCCATCGGAACCATCACAAGAAGCTTCCGAGGCACAGCCCCAAGTCGAAAGCGATGCCGTTGCCAGTCGCAGCACGGAGGCTGTGCTTCTCCTGCTTGTTTGTGTGCGTTGCTGGGAAGAAGTAAATAAGGATAATGTGCTGCGAGTTCGGAGGACGGTAGTTGGCTGGAAGTCTCGGCGGCCGGTTGTTCCGGTGTGCTGCGCATTTTTTTAGTTGGTGGTGGTCGAAGAATTGCATTGACTTTTTGAGCAGGTGGTAAATTAACGCATTTCTGCCACGGAGAGAGGAAAGTGGCGATTCTCTTACCTTGCTAAAGGTAAGCATCTTTGTTTTCTTCTGATGCAACGAAGTCTGGAAAAGGGAACTATAACAATAATCATGTGGTTTTGAATTCTCTAAACTGTGTTTCAAATGGCTGAATATTTAGACACATATATTTTCCATTGTAAGCAGCAGATTTAAATTGGAGTTTTTTCACGGTTTTATAGGTTGTCGCATACAAGCAGAGTTTAGTAACGAAATATATGAATATATTTTTGAATATAAATTAAAATAGTTTTAAATTATTGAGTCGTACTCATTATCTTGAAGTGCGGCGATGTATGCTGAATATTTGTATCATTTAATCCTTATTGTCTTCGAGGAGAAATTCATTTCTGATATTGTTTCGGACACACTTAGAGCCTATTTTCATGATGAGGGAAAATGTATTGCCACCGTTGTAATCTGTATAAATATATATTAACGTCATCACTGCTTATAATTAATATCCTTCCCTTAAAACTTTTAATTAGTCTATTAAGTATATGATTTTTTTTCTCTAAGAACCCTCTAATTTCTGTCTATCCTCAAATTTAAATAATTATCGCCGATTAAGTATTGTCATAATCGGTATTTACATAAAATTTTATTTTTACCTATAATATATTCAATCATATTGAATATGATAGATTAAAAATTTATTAATGGAAAGCTTTATTACTCTTAAAACATTCTATTTATTTCTTTAACTTAATGTTCATGTGTTTTAATCCCGTGGAATATTTTTAAGCACATAAGTTTAATTTGCCTTAAATCGAAATTTTCAGGGTATTTTTGTTCACGTTCAAAACGTATTTAATATGCGCTGAAATAATTCTGACATTTAAATTTATCAAACATTTATACCAATGTTAGAAAAAACACGTAAGGATAGTTTAATAAAATATGGTTTAAACATCCATATTTTTAAACCGATAGAGAACTAAAAACGGAATACCGCATTATAGTTGATTTAATCGCATTTATTTTAAAAAGTGAATGTCTACTGATTAGAGTATGGCGCAATTTATTTACTTTTTAAGCTTATGGCTGATATTTGAATTTATAACTTAGAAGATAAATTACGTGCATGCACACATGTGTAAATAAAAATTCCAAAGGTTCCTAATTATTGTTTCTATTTAAATGAAACAAGGAAAAAAACCAATTATAAAACGAAACGGAAAAGCATAAATTACATAAATGATGTAAGTATGCTAAGAGAGAAATAACTAATTAGGTATGTGGTATGTATTAGGTATGTAGCTTATGTGACATTCCATTAAGTGCAATGTGTTCAAATTAGATTATAAATGAGACTTTAAATTATAAACCACAACATATTTTTGAAGTTACATTTATCTACAAATTTATGGATGTGTTAGTCTATGTGATTGTCAAAGAGTAAGAATGCGAAAAAATCAGTTTAAACGAATCGTTCAAAGAAACTGTAAAAATTACTGCATTTACAAAGAAAATGTAGCAAGGAATAAGACGAATAACAAATTTTGCTTACAGTAAAATTCAAATGACAAGATTGTATTTATTTTATAAGATATATTTTAACTATTTAAAGGTTCTTAATCTTACAAATAACTGATTAAAAGAAAAAAATAATTAATTCAGTCAAATTAGTGTTTGAGCCTTAAAAAGAAAGCAGGACTGAAGAAAAAGTGTTCCGGGAACTTCCCTTAAAGTCCCCAAGAATATCCCCCAAATCCAATTTACGGGCATTCCGGTTTTTGTTAAAAATTTGACCGCTATTTTTTTTTTGGATTTTACGTATTTTTTTATAAAATGGGTTTTATATGTGTGCAATAACGTAACGATGTAATATAAAATTATGAATTTTTTTCCCTGAACGTAAAAGGTTTTCTAAGGACACACATATTATAATACTGTTCAATTTTATAGCCCACAATAACAAATCAAGTCTGATGAAATACAGGGTGGTCCCGAATTCATGGTACAAACTTTAATGGTAGGTACAGGACATTGTAACAATGATTTATTGTATAGGAATGTATAGTCGCAAGTGACGCGGTGAGGCAAAAACAGGGGAAATAACGGCCGAAAGGAAAAACAAAGATTTTATTGAAAGCGTTGTTGACAAGTGTCATGTTTACAGTAATTGTTCAAAATTGCGTCCACCAGTATCGATACATGCTTGACAGCGTCGGTGGAGCGATTGGCGTACACGTTCAAAGATGCCTGGTATTTCACGCACACCTGCAGCAGCTACAGATAAGCGAGCGACGAGATCCTCATCTGAGTCAACTGGAGTCTCATAAACAAGACGCTTTAGATGTCCCCATAAAAAGTAATCGAGGCTCGATAAATCGGGAGATCGGGGAGGCCAAGGGACTGGTCCACCACGCCCAATCCATCGAGTACCAAACGTGGCATTCAGGTAATTCCGTACATCAATGCTGAAGTGTGCTGGCGCCCCATCGTGCTGAAACCACAACCGATGCATCATGTTCAACAGCGGCTAGACATCTACTGCCCTCTACCGGCAATGATACCAACCGATCACTCCATTTCTCTTTCCTTTTATTTCCCCTGTTTACGCCTCACCGCGTCACTTGCGACTATACATTCCTATACAATAAATCATTGTTACAATGTCCTGTACCTACCATTAAAGTTTGTACCATGAATTCGGGACCACCCTGTATACTAAAAAGTAACCCTTAATACTTCCAACAAAACAGGATCGGGAATGGTGTCCAACATCCGCAAATTTCTATTATGCCTCCATATTCGCCACCCCTTCAAGACCATCGTAGACTGATATCTCTCTAGAGAGACCGGAACAATTGGAAATTTTTTAGGAAATTTTTATCTAGATATTGAAATCGAATTGTCATCAATCGAAGTATACCGCCACACCAAAAACTTTTCTGCTGTAAGCAGGGTTTTAGGTTTGAATATCGAAAGTATTGTAATCAACCTGAAAATGTACATATCACATGTACGTATTCTGGTAATTCGTCAATTTTTTTTAATTAACGTCATACTAGAGCAACACAACGGGCTATTAACGACGGTCCGGGATCAATCCCCTAAGGAAAGGATCCGAGAACAGCACCACGTAATTTTGAACTATGGTCAGATAACGAGACAACACCTGAGCTGGCACGCCACTCTCCAAACTTCCACATCAACCCAACGTGAGGACTTTCGGCCACGACGGATTTAATATGCACCAGCTGCCTCTACACCATACACTTACACATATCCATGCACTGACCCGGATTCGAATCAGGAACCTTCCAGTATAGAGGGTAGCACCTCAACCACCAGACCGATTGATCGGCGTACTGATTCTGGATATATTTACTTATAAGTGAATCGTCAGTTCTATGGAATAGAACTGACGATTGGTGATGGTCTTATTTTCCAGTGTCGTAAAGTTACAACCATTAACATGCAGCTAAATGTGTGAATAACATGTATATTATATTTTGGATCATTACGGGACATAACACATATTAATTTTGAGGAGATTATAGCATAGGTGAGATTACGAACACTTCTCAAGAGGATTAAAAACCTCAAATGATGTGAACGTTGAAGGCGAAGATTCCATGTCATGAAAAATAAAAAATGTCCTTACAAAAAAAGCAGCATTCATCTTACTCTTAAAAAGGACATCTTCAATCTGCTGGGTGCCAAGTTTTCTAATCAACTGGTGGTGCAAACACCCTTTATTATAAAAATCTTCTGAACAAGCAGTAATATGCTGAAGAGTGCTGGTTGATAGGATATTAATATCTAAATCTTTTTGATCACTCAATATGACAAACGATATATTTATGCTTTTATCGGTTATGAAAAGGAGAGGAAAGCTAGTCGCATTTACAGCAGTCAGCAGATACAAAACCAATTAAACAAGAAATGGCACACAATGCTCTTCCACGCATTTCCCAGGTATAACTCCACCTCTTTTTGTTTAAAAAAAATGCAAGATTCTTTTTCAAACTTCTACAGAAAATACACAATCCGTCACTAAACGGATGAATTGAATTGTGATTCATTGGTATTGAAGATACAATCCGTCACTAAAAAGATGCCTTTAATTGTGCTTCATTGGTACAAAAAATACAATACGTCACTAAAAAGATGCTTTTAATTGGGCTTCATTGGTACAGAAGATACTATCCCTCACTAAAAGGATGCCTTTGATTGTCCTTCATTGGTATAAAAAAAAATCCGTCACTAAAAAGATATCTTTAATTGTGCTTCATTGGTACAGAAGATACAATCCGTCACTAAAAGTATGCATTGAATTGTGATTCATTGGTACAGCTAATACAATCTGTCACTAAAAAGATGCCTTTAATTGTGTTTCATTGGTACAAAAAATACAATCCCTCACTAAAAAAATGCCTTTGGTTGTGTTTCATTGGTACATAAAATACAATCCATCATTAAAACGACGCCTTTAATTGTGCTTTATTGGTACAGAAAACAGAATCCGTCGCTAAAAAGATGCCTTTAATTATGCTTCATTTTTGTATAGAAAATACTATCCGTCACTAAAATGTTGCATTGAATTGTGCTTCATTTGGGTATAGATATAACAATCCGTCATTGAAAAGATGCCTTGAATTGTGCTTCATTTGGGTACAAATAATACAACCCGTCACAAAAAGTTGCCCTTAATTGTGCGTCATCTGAAATTTAGATCAAACGCAAGGTGGAAAATTCTCCTTTGCTGTTAAACTGATTTCATCCCTCCAAGTGGTTATATCGTCCATCAAGATCTAACCAATTTTGATGATGACGATATATGTCGTCATCAAGATATTGCCTTCTTTTGATGATGTGATCAAGATGTAGTCAGTTTCCTTAGAGATCAAGTTCTGGAAAGTCAATGACAAGATCTCATCAGTTTTGTAATGACGCGACGCTTTTTCGAAGGAACCACCACGAAGGTTTAAGGAACAACCAATCTTCACGCAGCGAGATAAAGCAATTATAAGAAGAAGTCAACCAAACAGAAGTCAGTGCTCCCTCCCACTCCAGCTGCACCATATCAGCACTCATTGCATGTGTATTTTCAAGTGAGGCAGTGAAGGTATAAACAACTACCACCTATGGGAACTAAAGAGAGAGTTGGGCCAGAAAATCTTCAAAAATTGTTTTTGAGCAATTATGAAACAACCTACAACAAAAATTATGAATGCAAAAGAGGACTTGAATATCTTCTATGTGTGGTCAGTGTGCAGGTTATGGATTCAGCAACAATCCATTGGCGTTTGAGGAAAGTGATTATGAATCGCTATTGAATTAATATGTATAACTTCTAAAGAAAGGTATATTGACGATAACAAGAAACAAACTTAATTCCAAGGTAATAAAATTAAATACCTTACATAAAATGCTAGGTTTTCCTGTGTTTAAAGTGGCTATTAAAGTTTTGATTGGTTGGATGACGTTAAGAGTTGGCGGAGTTTCTAATTGGTTTGATTGGTTGTGTGATGTTACGAGCGAAACGAGATACGAAATATAAAATATCATTTCATTCGAAATTGCCATGGAAATAACATGGAGTATAAAACGATTGCCATACGCATCTCATTGTTTTATCAAAGTAAGGCCAGTTGGTGGGAAAAGGTTTATAGATAGCCAGTGATCAACAAAATGTGACAGATAGTAGTGAAAAAGATCTTTACATAGCCAGTGATCACGCACCGTCGTTTTTAAAAATATATAAATGAAGTTTGACCAAAACAAATAAATTTTGTTATGTACCCGTCGTATGACTGACCATTTATCCTAGTTGTAAATAAAATGTAAGTTACGTTTTTTTACTTACATGTAAACAAGCTCTATTGAAAAGGAATAGTTCACTGAAAGAATCTAAGTTCATAGTGCAAAAATTTCAGCATAATGATATTTTACATTAAAATGTCAAATACAAAATGGTGGGGTGATGGTCAAAATTTCACAATTTGTGATGAACCCATGATTGATTTTCGAGATTCTTCAAGAATGAAACATTCTTCATGAATGAAGTTTCCTAAACATTACCACATTAGTCCATTTTATACTGTAATGAACACTACTCATAGGAAACCATATTCATTTTACTCAAAACAAAAGTTATTTTGTTGGTCATTTTCCACCGTCGTTCCTACAAATTTCTTAAGTGCATGCATTGCGAAATAACGCATGTAGAGAAGACACACTGGAATTCAAAACTTAAAAAACAAACAAGACATTTATTGCAAATGTATCGTCATTTGTCCGTGGTTCAAAATTAAGTGATGTTGTCCTCGGATTTTCCCCTTATGGTTTGTCGCCGGACTGGCACATCACCAATAGACTGTTGTTCTGCTTTAGTATTACGTTAATTAAAATACCTACTTACAAATACATATTTACATGACGTTGACCGTTGAACTAATGAACTTTTTATCGTTCTTTGAAATAGAATACAAATTCCAGTTAAAGATAAAATCGTAAAAATTTCGTGTGAAAGTTACAGGAACAATCTATATAAATCAGAATGGAGTGTTTGTTTGTACATTGAATATTTTCGACCCATTTGAAGTTTTCTATCCGTTTTGGATCCTTCTGTTGCCAAATCCGCCTCTTACGAATTTGGTGTCGGTCTGTCTTGTATGTGCCCTATACACGTCCACGCGGTTTCATATCTTTTCATGGAAATTTGCATACAGAGTACTTATCTTCATTTAGTGAGTGAAATTGGTTGCGAAAGTCTGTCTGGTCCGAATTTCTGTTCTATGTTCGATTTTGTGTTTGTGCAGGCATCACATGAAATTTTTTGCAGATATGTGATTGCAATTTATTTTATTTTATACATTATCTATTAGTTTAGTTGAATGCAATATTAAACATTTATTTATTGTTATATTTAGATAAGTTTAATGCTAAAACACCTGAGTAAGTATACTTAAATCAACCATGATTTGGTAGTTTTGGAAAAATGGGAATTGTATAATGAGTATTACGATTACTTCGATGGCTTTACTAGTACTGCTAAAAAGACAATTATTCTTTTTTTTTTAAATTCTTTTAATGAAATTTTTAGCTTTGATGCTTCATTTATTTAATCTTATTTTTGTTCTTTGCGCAATGTAAACGATTTCCGAATATTTTGAGACAGTCGATATTTCAACGTGAATGAAACGGAAACTCGTGTTGGTGGATCTTGTGCTGTAATATTTCCTATTTCTTTTGCTTTGAATTAATATCGAATTTCTAAATTTTGTGCACTTTTTAGTTGTAAGTGATGACAAATGCGAGATCAAGAGATAAAAAGGAATCACAAATTTATATCTTTCGAACAACTTATTTCCGACATATTTTATTTTGCTTTATTTCGCTGTTTTCTGTTTTAAATATTCCTTATAAATCTTTAAAATTGCATTTTCTTTTCATAACACGCAGTACCACAGCAAAGTATTCGACTTAAAGTGTCAAGTAATTCAGGATAAAGCAAATATTAAGGGTAACTATGCCGTTATTGAAAGAATAATAATGTTTAAAAAATCCGAACTTTTCAAACATTAATATATTCTTTGTCATAATGACAGAATATGGCGAAATTCCACTATTTCGCATGCCTGGTGCAGGATATATATATATATATATATTACCATGAGAGTACTTGTTGTAAATCGTCATTTTTATTAATTGAGTTGAACATGAAAAGATCTTAAGAAAGGGAATTCCAAATCTATCTCAAAGTCGTCTTTTGTAGTAGTAACCTTAGTGTCACGTTTTGTCATTTTGTAGCTATGTCATACAGCAAGGGTGCGATATATGTGAAATGTATTACATGAATGGATATGCGTGTATAGGATTTGTGTCCAAAGTAAGTTGTAGAAATTATAAAGATGACGTAAGGTGTTAAAATATTGTTTTATTCTATGAAAAACGTTAGTCATTATATGTTATGATCATCTATTCAATCTAGAGTAAACCAATTCAAACCGAGTAATTTCAGGTATTTTGCTAGTATATAATAAAATTTAAATAAATTGAAACAGCGATAGCGAGTTCGAATTCGCACGCTCCAACAATCATGATAAAATGTTTCAATACGAAACATTACTTGCTACTTACATGAAAACCCTTTTAAAAGGTATTTTTACAAAACGTAAAGTATCAGATTTTTCGTCAAAACATTTAAGCGAAATTACAGTTTATGTGAAAATATATTAAAATCTCCAAAACTCAAAAGGTGATATTTTCTTAAAGTACCGGAAACTATTTTAAAGGATTTTTGGAAATATTTCTTCAAGGCTTTCAGGATACTTCTCTGGAGCATTTCTCAATGTGTTTTCCCTATTTATTTGCTGTGTTGGATTATATAAAAGTCTTACATTTATATACGGAAGCTGTTAGAAAGGAATACGTCATAAGAAATGAACTAAGTCAGACATTTCGCTTGTGATGATAATTTCTGTAATTATATCATAAAATCCAAGAACACCAAAATATCAAGTTTTTTGGTGTTCTTGGTGATTTTGTGAAAATGCCGGAAGAATCGCAGTCGAAATTTCACTGGGACATTCAGGAAGGTCTCCTAAACATTTTCCTGTTGGTTGCGCTTTGATTTTTAGAAAGTTTGGTCTTGGCTCATTTTGGACGTAATATGACTGGGCTAAGTAACATTGATTTGAATATTCTGTTCATTTTACGGAAATTTCGTATTTTCAGCTACATTATCGAGTTTTGTAATCATTCACTTAATAATAAGACCAGTAAATATCCGCAGAACAGTTCTTAATAAAGCTACGTCTTGATCATTTTAGAAACTACTGTAATAAAAAAATTTAGATTAATTTTCATTGCCAAAATGATTGTAGAGAATAACCGCTTATCATCTCTTTAACTATGGCTTAAAACCTTTTCACTCATGAATCTAATACCTAGTTCAGTATATTCAAATATGGAACAAAATTTGATGTTCTTCATAATTCTTTAATTTAGAAATTGTAGTGCCGCTAATATTTAATAAAGTTCAATATTAATGTTGGACTTTGTTCAAGATTCGAAAGTGTTCAAAATATCAAGTTTTAAACTGTCTATCCGAAGGAATTTCAAAGTATCTTATTTCCAAGTCTATTCCATTGTTATTAAAGTAACAATCACTGTATATCATTTTGTGTAGGCTAAATAACTAATGGTTCTTAAGATTAGCTACAAACGTATTTGGTTAACCTTTGTAGACGCATAATTAAGAGACCGTTCTGTGAAGTCAGATTTATTGATTTCTCTAAGTAGACTTGACGGCAATTTCAAATTGGGGAAACGATCATTTTTTTAAACCCTCCATAGCCTTCGATGAGATAACTCCTCTATAAAGATCTCGACAATTTTGTTGGTGACCATATATCTCGCTATCAAGATATTGCTGATTTTTCTGTGATGACGAGATCAAGGTGTGGTCAATTTTATTCTTATGACGATATATCTCGTCAATCGAGAACTGGTCAGCTTCTCTAACGACAAGATAATTCCTCGAAACAACCAACACGAGGGTTAAAAAATCCACCCAAGTACACATTAGCCTATAAAGGAAAATTAGACCGCAAAATCAGCTGTCAGACAGCAATTTGTGAATAAATAACAATCATTTTAAGGTTTGTATACTTTTAACAGCCAAATATAAAAGGTAATTTAGTCTAACTGTAGAGTATACCAACTTTACAAGGAAATTTAGCTTGTGAAAAGGATTATACCACATATACAAACTAATTTACCTTATAAACTGGATATACCAACTATACAGGGCTATTTAGCTTACAAGCATGGTATTGTAAATGCAAAGTTTTACCATAGTATACCAAATACTAAATACTATACCAAATATACATAGTAATTTAGCCAACATGTAGGTATACATGTTAGTCTATGTATTGGGATATGTAATACCAATTAATGCTAGATAAATTCAATTGTTAAAAGGAAGTTGTGGTGTCCGTCTTTTGCATATCATAAAACTTACGAACTGCAGAATTTTTGCACAAATGTAGCTTGCATATCAGGAACATGTACCTTAGGCTTCGATATTAAAATTTGTAGATTTTAGTTTTAAAAAAATAAGTGGGGGGGGAACCCGATAAACTTATTCCTTTTTCTGTAGGTTGATTACGAAAAAGAGCGGATTCTGCAAACACCATGAGTTAGATTGCTTTATCAGTAATAGTGGATGAACAGGTTTTTACAAATAAATATTTTTACAGTATCTAAATTTGATTACATATGTTTCAACGTATATTTTATTTTTCGAAAACATGAACTATTTACGAATATATGAAATATAAAATAAAATAATTTAAAAAATTTCATAGTGGTGAAAATTAATCTTAAAGATCAAATTTTACCACAGTTGCTACTACTTTACTTTCATTTCGTATGAAAAAAATCTTTATATAATCAAGAGGAAAACAACAACTGCAATAAAAATGTAATATTGCTTCTCGGTAAATGTCATAATCAGTGTTTTCTTTTAATTAAATTTTGAATTCTGAGCAATGCATATGAATTGAGACAACGAAACGTGTTCATATTTAAGCATTTCCAAGTTTAATATACTGTTTATAAATAAATTATTGCTTTTATAGGTATTTTTTTCTGGGTATTTTTGAAATCACTCCACTTCTTAATAGATTCAAAGTTGAAATCCGATACATTAATACCATCTTTCGAAATTCAGAATTCTACATTTGAATGATTAAAATCTCGTTTTGTTTGTTAAACTACTACCACATTCATGTGATCCATTATTTTATGTCATAAATAAATTATTCAGGAATTAGATTTTAACTAATTACTCTTTTTCTGTCTGATAGCGCCAAAATTATTATTTAATTTCTTGATGGTATGTGCGTATTTCTGCTAATTTATGTGATCTATTATTCCATGCTATAAATAAGTTATTTAGGATTTATATTGTAATTAATTACTTCTTTGATGTCAATACCGTTAAAGACAGTTCATTTCTTGATGGTATTGCCTTGATGGGTTTGTGTATTTCTACTAACGTCCCTCAAAAGTCTTTGGTTTAAAATATGTAGAGCCTTCTGATTTATAAAAAGAAAAAAGCATTCCTGATAAATATTTTAAAATAAAACTGTTAGCTAATTAGCTGTTATAATTATTCCCTTTTTAAATTTTGATATGATTTTCCGTTACAAAAAGGTAAGTGATAGGTGTAGGTGTTTATAAATAACGTCGAACTGAGTTTCTTTTAGAACAAGAATACTTTTGGAGGTGGTTAATTAATGTCGCTCTGGAGTAATATGATGGGTGCTGGCAACGGTTCAGGATCAAAACCAAAGGGACAGATCCGAGGACAACACCACTTATTTTTGAACAAGGATGAGTCTGTACAAGACGCATTTGATTCAGTAAACTACTTATTTTTCATATTTCAATATAAATTCTTGGGTTATTTTGAAATATGTATCAGCGAAACGTTTGTTGAAAAAAAGAAAATTATGTCAAAAAAACCTGTTTTCTGAAAAATAATAAAAAAAAATCGAATTCATTTGTTTTGTTCAGTGCAAAGAAACGAACCACCGGAAGACGAGGATTTTACTTCCGGTTACCCAGTGTGGAATACTTACAGGAAGCAAGTTCTACCACAAAACACCAAAAACCATTTAGCTTTACATAAAAAGCCTTTCAGACGAAAGACGTGTAATTTTAAAGCAAGCTCTTTGGTGTTTCATGTGGCAGAAAATGGAATTTTTGAGAAATGTATTTGCTTTAAAAGAAATTATTCGTGAACATCGCATAAAATGCATTTCTCATTCATTCGTAAAATTCAAAAATCTCGCATCACTGATGCAAGAGTGCCGGAAGTCAAAATATGGATAGGAAAGATTGGTACAAAACTATTCGCGTAGGTTTCTCATTTGAACCTGAGCAACGCCAGATAATATTCTGCTTATAAGAATTCAAGTACGCTGGATAATTCAGCCTGCTGCGGGAAAATTTTAGCTATGCATTCGGCAACAAAGCGTGCCATTTAGTTTCTAAATCTTCATCTTATATCATGCATCAAGAGGAGGTAGATTGTTTTTGGCCAAACCACATGGAATTTACAAATATCCACATACCTGAATTTCTAGGACATGTCGTATTCCGTTCGTTAGGCTTGTCATATTTAACAATCATTTTCTAGAGTTCACCTCCTTTATCTCAAATCCTCTATGATCAAATATTCATCTAGTAATTGAATGGCTCTACTCTACTCCAAATAGTCACCATTGTGAGAGTGATTTGAATTGAATTATTCTTGAACTATGAAACGTTTCGTTTATTTGTAAAGCAGAATATTAACAGATATAGATAAATAGCTTGAGTCTTAAGATAAGCATTAAATATTTACAAACAGTACAGGAATGCAATGCAATAAAATAAATATAATACGTACACTCAGGTACAAATGAAAATTAATTCCAATCATCATATGGAATTCGAGATGTTTATATGCCATTCAACAATTCTATATGTTTTTATGCTATTCTACTCTTTGCTTTGTTTCTTTGTTATTCAACAATTTGATGTGTTTCTCAGAGTTGTATAACTATTTTATACTTATACATCAACATTTTTATATAGTTACATAAATTTAGTACATATTTATTATATAGTTATATAAATTTAGTACATATTTATTATATCGTTATATAAATTAAGTACATATTTATTACATAGTTATATAATAAATGTATGCCTGGCATTTTTCTTAACAAATGCACTGAACTTATTTCTATACTAAACCGTTCAAAATAGATTTTAATAATTATTATCTTTCAGAAACTTCACTTATAACAAAATACATTTTGAGGTCAGTATTCCAAGAATTATAAGTCTTGCTTTAGCCTCTTACCTGATAATGAATGAAAAATTATCTAAACTTTGTCCAGTAAAATTAATTATACATTTAAGGTTAAATAACAGTAGATGTTGTAAAATATCACATACTCCTCATTAGCAATTTAAACATATTTAAAGTTATTTATACATAATATACTAAGACTTGTTAGAATAGAAATACAAAGAGGTCTAGAAATCCCTTATTGCAATTCAAATGCTTATTATAACTTTTTGCGATGTAATCGTAAATGATTGCGGAGTGAAACATATACTTGATACTCTTCAATGTTCAATCATAGAAATTCGAAAAAAGAAAAAAAAATCAAAGATAAATTCTTAACCTATATGTGATAGGTTGATTGGTAAACACAAATTACATAAAGCGCTAAAAGTTGCCAAAGTAGCGATCAACTACATTTTAGGGCAATCTCTAAATGTGTGATGCGAGGTTATTTGGAGAGCAGAAGTAAAACATTTGTATGTCTGGTTTATTGGTATACGTAGTAAATCCCTCTCGTTTGATTTAATATTTGCTTTTTGCGCTCGAGCAATTTCTCGTGAATGCATTTAAATATCTCTTTAGCCAATTAGCTTGAGAGGATAATTTAAATATAGCTTTAACCAATGATCGAACTAGTGTAAAGTGAATTATCTACTCCATGGTCAAGTTTGTCTTAGTATGAATGAAATTTCATTACAATTGAGCTATGATATATTTTAGGTCGCTTATTTTCTTTTACTCAAATTCAAACATATAAATATTAGTTTACAAAGGAAGATAACTTAGAATTTAACAGAGTTTTATGAGGATTCGAATTTCTTAACATTTCTATGCATAAATATTATTTACTCTTTTTATATACTTATAGAAGTTAAATTCAATGTATTCATTAAAATTAATAACAAATTTAATCGTTAACGATTTTAATTTAATTTCCTGATAATCTAATTCAACCATTCTGGAAGAAACAAAATCATGTAGAAAGTCTAAATACCACCATTTGCGGCAATCTGTCAGATGAATTGTTAGTAAATTTACTTACAAAAAAGTTATTATTTCATGTATAAGAATCTTAATGATAGCACATCAACGCGTTCTCTAGTTCGTTCTTAAAAAAAAATTATAATACATTGATTGACAAATTTCAATTTAATCTTATTTTCAACAACTAAATAATTGGACTGTCCACAGTAATATTGTTCATTCACTCCAAATACATGAAGGTACGTCAAAGTACAGGAATGTATCTCCAAAATACACTAGAAACTTTTTTTAATTTTTGACTTTAAAAATCCAGTTTTTTTTACCATAGGTAATAGGTGTATTCTTAAAATCATTTCGGAGGAAAAATCAGATTGTGTAAATAATTAATTATCTAATAAAGATTTAAAAGCTAATTAGAATGTTTTTTGTTACGTGATATCGCTAATTTTAATTTGTTCAGAAAGACGATTCCTGTCGTAAATTATTCCTTGCATAATATTCTTCATGTTTTGAGCCTTCATCAAGTTGGTAGAAGAAATAGTTTTTTCAAACGATTTTTAAATCAAGGTAGTGTAAAATAATCACATTTTTTTCAAGAATTTCAACGTTTAAAAATCAACTAAAAATTAATTTCTTGACTAAATATTCTGATTGAAGTTCTAAACATCCACTGTATTATATAGATCATAATGATGCACAAATAATTATAACAGGTGAGTTCATTGTGGAGGTACCGTTTTAAACAAAGCATCCTATTGTAAAAACCTAGTTCTTTAGAAATCGAGTTTAAGACTAAGGAAACATGTCTGTTAATGGTGACAGGTACCGAACAAAAACCCTTGTAACTAAAAATTTATTTCGAATATTTGCAAGATCTTGGCATCGTTTAAAAGCTAAGAGATCGGATAATATTTTGAATTAATAAAAATAATATTGATATTCTAGTCGATTTTCGTGATTTCTAGTGTATACGTTCACCTTAAACATCAAAATGTCCTCATATCTAGTTTTAACCAAATGAATTATTTGAATATTTACACACAAGAGAGATAACTGTGTTATATTAGAGAAGCTGTTAAAAATACGAAACTATTTTGTTTCAACGAAAGAAATTATGGAATAAACGTTAGTTTTGCCTACTGCGTTAGTTGCTTATAAGTATAACTGAAATGCATCGCATTTAAGAATTGAGATATTAAGATTAAACTTTTTCAAACATCGAATTCTTATTTTTTCCATTCAAAAATGTCATTAACTGATTATATATATTCAAATAACGTATAAAAGATAAATATAAAAAAAACTTACGAAATTTCACAACTGTATGAAAATAGCAACGAGCAATTTAGGAATTCATGACAATATGTTCATTTTATAACCAAAAGAATTGAGCCATGCCCTGAGGAATGAAAAGTAGTTGAATATAAAACTATCGTCTTTTACAAGTCTAAATCCAATTATTAAATTTAATTTTTTCGAAACAAACTCATAAAATGTCTATTGTAAATTAAAATGCAAACGAACAATTCAACAGTTAATATTATATTTACTTATTAAAAAAGTTAAAACTAAACTTAATCCACACCTGAGAAATTCTGTTATTTACAAATCTAAATGGAATTAATAAAAAATACACATATCGGCTTACAAATTAAGTAAAAAAATAGTTATGAGGACACAAGGGAGTAAATTTTTATTCATTATGTTTTAACCTGTTTCTCAAGAATAAATATAACCTCTAAGTAAAAAAAAACATAGTGAAGTTTTATAGTCTAAAGATCACCAAATTCTGGTTTAGAAAAGAATAATAAAAACTCATATTCTGAAAGTTTTATATTAGCGTGATCCATCTAAATCGACGATATAAGGCACTATTATTTTGTATTCAAGACTCTGATAACAACACGGAACTGCAATTCCTTCTCTAACAAAGAAATTTCGGAATAAACACCTGCTTCATATCTCAGGTCTCATCACTTATAAGTCTAACTCATATCCAGTCGCCTTTAAGAAATGACTTATTTCAATAGAAAATTATATAATGTGGATATCGATCTAAAATCCTTACCCTCTTCTATTAGTAAATACAAAGCAAACAAAGTACTAAGCCTCAAATTTGGCGAGATTAACATCGGTATCTCATTAAGAGGTTTCCTGCATCACAATACGCCCCTCTGTTGCATCATCCGAAAAGGACGTAAACAGTTTACCGCAATTAAAAGCTTTACGAGTTTTATTTCTTTCCATTTTGCTGGAATTAATTACATCGGCATAAAATCCTTATGGTTAATTTAACAAGTGAGACGGCTAATTTGAGCCATTTAGGAAGCAAAAACATTGTGCGTGCACATTTCCCCCTTTGGAGTTGCATTGTTTTAATTAATTAGTTACCAGAGTAAATGTATGAGAAGATCTAATTAAAATATCATTTGTTTATCCTTCAAGCATTCATACTTGTTTAATTAGTGGAATTTTGGGGGGGAAAAAGGTTGCTTGCTGATACAACTGGTCTTTGATGAATTTTTAGCTTTAGATATGTGTATAGAGAGGTAGATTCGCTTTCCGCAAAGCCTATATAAAGGTAGTTTTTGTAATATTTTCAATTATCATTTCGTTTGAGACTTTGTTTATTCAATTTGACTTTAAAATAAATAGAGTTATTTAACATCTTGGCATAGTAAGCTTTCTTTCATATACGGTTACAGCTATAATCAGATTATTCGTATTATTTTTTAGAGGTTCGTTCATATAATTCGAGCAAGATTACTTTACAACGGTTCGGTGGTTATTAAGTATTTATGTTTCAATATTGGTACAGAAATACGCTTAAGCAGTTTATCTATTCTTGATCTTTTACTAGACATTTTAGATGATGCTCTCAAAGCATATTTCAATTTAAACCAATTGAATTTTAATGAAAATGTGTATGGTATTACCTCGTCGGCTTACAAGAGAGGCTCTCTAAGTGAAAAAATAATTCCGAGTAAACAAAGCGGAAAAATTTCTACTCATTACGCTAAACTTAATAAGTATGTTTCTCCAAAAGAAAATTCACATTTGTGGACTTTCCAGTCCCAAGATCACACAGCATTGTAATCTAAACATGCTAAAAACTCATATCGTGCACATACTGACTTAATGTGTTTAATTCGTAATCTAACGATACATTGGCGTTTAATGAAACATAAATAGAATATTTTGGTATGTTAAAAAAGAAGTTCAAACTGCGAATGTTTAAGCAATCCTAAAAAAACATTAATGCTTTTTATTGCCATTATATGAGTATATTTTGATTTAACATACACTTACCAGTTATTCACTTCTTTACAAGAGCGGTCCTTTTGGCTCTATGTGTAGCTTTCTGCACATTATAATGTAATTGCATGTTTTATTGGAAATAATAGATTAATAGATGAAATTCATGTTTTTAATTTGCGGTGGCATACATCTTAAGAAATGGAATAATAAATACTATTCCATTTCTGTATCGTCGACTTTCAAGTGAAACACATTTATTCAAACTTTTCGAGTTGTGAGTTTTTTAGCTGTTCTGAACTAGAATATAGTGAAGTTTAGACTTGTGATTTCCACAAATATTTTTTTCTTAGCTTGAAGGCATCTTTTTGAGAAATAATTTTTGTTAGTATAGTAAATGAAAAGTAGAACTTCTTAATTAGTGTTGTCATATCTGTTTTTATTACTTAGTTTCACTGGTAAGCGAACAATATGCGAATACATATTGATTAAGTACAATGTGTAAACACGCATTGTTTAACCTTTACACAACTGCCAGTACAGCAGTTGTACCTTGATCGCGCCGAGAAAGTATTTAAGCTACGGCCAGTACAGTAGTTGTACTTTGAAAGTTATAAGAATCGCGCCAATAATGAATTTAGTCCACGGCCAATACAGTAGTTGTACCTTGAAAGTTAAAAGAATCGTGCCAAGAAAAAATTTAGACTACGGCTGGTCATCAGTTATACTTTGAAAGTTGGAAGAATCGCGCCAAAAAAGTATTTAAACTACGGCCAGTACAGTAGTTGTACCTTGAAAGTTATAGGATTCGCGCCAAGAATGAATTTAGTCTACGGCCAATACAGTAGTTGTACCTTGAAAGTTAAAAGAATCGTGCCAAGAAAAAATTTAGACTACGGCTGGTACATCAGTTGTACTTTGAAAGTTGGAAGAATCGCGCCAAAAAAGTATTTAAACTACGGCCAGTACAGTAGTTGTACTTTGAAAGTTATAATAAACCCCGCCAAGAATGAATTTAGTCTACGGCCAATACAGTAGTTGTACCTTGAAAGTTAAAAGAATCGCGCCAAGAAAAAATTTAGACTACGTCTGGTACAGCTGTTGCACCGTGAAAGTTGAAAGAATCGCGTCAGTTATATCTATTGTCGTAGTCAAAAGGTTAATATGACTATATTTTATCAGAGCCTGCATACATCAATAAATTGCATTGCATAGCCTGAAATTTCCATTGCATTCCTTTAACCTGCATAGTAAAAAAATTTTCGAGCATCATTTTAAGAATTTCACATTTTCTATTTCAATACTTCTAACACAATCCACATTAATAAAGACAAGCTGTATTAAATATACCTTTCTATGTCAGATTGTACTAAGTTAACTTCAAAATGTGACTTATGATACTAAACCGCCTTTATAATTGACTCACTGAAGTGACTACGTAAAACAGAAACCATTCGGAACAACACCTTCCCAAAATTAATAAGTTAACAGCAGTAATTACTTTCGAATTCTATTCAACAGGTAGCGTTCGTTTACATAAGTGCTCCAATTTGCAAGACGCTTCTTTTTCGAAAAACAAATTGTCTAAAGTAGAAGACAAAGTATCCCTGTTAGAGAAATCCCCTTTTTTCTCTCGCAGAAATCCTCGATGTTGCTGCTTTCCCTAAGCGCTCAGTATGTCACTCTGGCATCAAGCTGAAGGGGGGAGGGTTGTAGCAGACGAGAGAAAATCCAAATTCTCCGGAGACTAGCTTCTCTTGTTCTTTCGAATACAAAGTGTAAACAAAGGCCTCACAGCGGGGCTTCCCGTTGTTTACCTTTCGAATACTTTTGTTTGATTCCTGCGTTCGAGAACAAGGGAGATCGGAAGAATTTAAGAGCATTTTGTAATACTTTGCAGCATTCGCAAATCAGACGCTGGTCCTTACTTCGTATTTCTTTTTCACGTATAACTCGACTTTTTTCTAAAATAATATTGAAAAGGTTTGGGAGAAAATACAGTTTTGTTTTTAATCTGGAAAGCCATGGAATAGTTTTTACAAGCTGGAATCGTCTGAAATTCTCAGTCGTTCTTATTATTCTGTGAGTAACTTATTCGTGAGAACAATTCTAAGTTAATGTTAGTTTCAGCTGTTTGGGTGTGAAATAATTTTGAAATTAAGACTAGGAAAACTTTGTTTCAAAGAGGAGGTTATCCTCAGAAGGTATATTTATTAGTTTTGACAGTCGTTCAAATGATGAGGTTATGGTGTTATGAGGGTATGATGATGATTTTATTTTTATAGAAACGCAAAAATAAACGAAAGATCAGGTGTAAAACCGAAAAAAATGAATGAGAGGGATTTTTAGTAAACAAAGCACCGAATGACAAAGATTTTACTTTTTGTGACCCAAGACGAAATACCTTCAGGAAGCTCTTTCTATCAAAAAGAATTGTCAGCTACATTTAGCTTCTCAGAAAAAGCTAATAAGATAAATTGGAAAACTTTTCTAAGAATTTTTTATTTATTCGAAATTTTTAGAGGCAGATTGCTTTGGCAAAGTTTTCAAAGAACTGAAAATAAACAGAAATTACATTATAGAATGTTTATTCAAGCAATAAAAAATTGCCTACGCAGTGAATATTACTTGAATATACTATATTATTATACTGTTTTAAACTTTACGTAATATTCAAAGTAATTTTCTTGCTTGGCACCTTTTAAAGTCGTAGATATTGACATCCCATAATTGTGTTTAAAATTAAAGGATACGAAGACAAGCACAATTTGTCAACGAGACTTAAAGATTCAAGTAAATTTATACTTCAAATATATAATGATTGCTCCAGTTTGATGTCACTTAAATTCCTACCTACCAATATATGCTCCGATACTGCTGCGAAGGTCTAGATTCTTTGCAGAAAAGAAAGGTTGATAAATATTCAGCATTTCGATATTTTAAAGTACTAATCTCGAATTGAGCTTAAATTTAAGTGACTTTAACATGTCTAGTATTTAACTCTTGTATAAGGTATTAGACCATCTATTTCATGTGAATAATATTTTATTTAAAAGCACCATGAGTTCAAAATTACACGAACTTAATATGCATATTTTACGTGGATTGTGCTCGAATCAATTGAATATCGCGTTTGATTGCAATCTTATGCTTGACCAATGATAGAGAAAGAAGATTCCCAAAGAGGAAACGTACGATCTATAGCTAGAGGAATTTGGTTCATACACTCAAGTTTCAGTCATTTACATAGGGTCACGGATCACTCCAGTTCTGAACGAGAAGTTCTTCCATCTAATCATGTATGATTTAAATCTATGATTGTAATCTATCCATCTACGATTTATGTAGTGGCCTAACGCAGTTGCCAACTCTTGCGCGCCTATATAAAGCAAGCATATTAGGTGTTTATAGTATTTATATAGAAGAATGCCATCCAAATTTAATTTATTAATCCACGCTATCAGATTCATGGATTTCTCAAAATGTTAGTGCACAAAACTTTATTTTACCGACTCTAATAAATAATACACTATATGGACAAAAATATTTGGGCACTGCAGAAATTCGGAGGAGGATCCATCTTAGTCTGGGGTTGCTTGTCATGGTTAGGACTAGGCCCATTGCTTTATGAACCTGGTAGCATCAACGCTGACGTGTACATCGACATTCTGGATAGTTAAGCCTTGCCTACACTATGGTAATACTACGGCCATGATGGTTGTTTCTTCCAACATGATCGAGCTCCATGTCATCCTGCAAAACGAGTGCTGGACTAGATTCCTGAAATGAGATGAATTTTCTTGACTGGCCTGTTCAGAGCCCCGATCTCAATCCGATCGAGCACTTGTGGGATAAACTGGAGATACGAGTACGACACCGCCACGTATGCCAATCTTCACAAAAATCTCTTCTCACAGCCTTACAAGAAGCATGGATAGCTATTCTTGCTCAGACTTACAGAGAACTTGTGGAAAGATACCTCACGTGTTGCTGCTGTAATACAAGCAAAAAGAGGGCCTACCCGTTAATAAATAGTCGACTTATAAAGCACGTTTTCTAAAAAAACATGCAGCGTCCGAATACTTTTGTCCGTAATGTGTACGTTAGGAATGTTCTTCTTGACTAAACACGAGACCTCTTAAAATTTCAAACATTCAGATGAATTCTAAACTTACATCCATATTATGTTTTCTACAAATAAGGCTGCATTCCGGGAAATGAAAGGGCATACTTGGAAGAGCAATGAAGCAGCTTTGTTTACACATTAGACCCATTAAACACATTGAACAGAAATTCAAATTCTTACTCTGTGTTCAGATCTGAACTCATTGCTATCGAGAGAGGCCTGAGCTATGCTAAGAACATTGTGGAACCTGACTTTGTGGATATTTGAATCTTAACAGACAGCCTATCCTCAGTTCAACATCTAAGTAACTGGACAAATGTTGGGGACAGGGCTAGCATTTCCATCCTGAACCTAATTTCTAGACTTTCAGTCAATTCCAAGGTGCACGTCCAATGGATTCCCTCCCATATCGGTAGAAGTGGCAACGAGATCGCGGATTCCCTGGCAAAGACTGCTTCTTCAGAGACTCTCCAGTCAGATATGCCTTTTACATATAGTGAAGCGTTCTCAGAGTGCAGGAAGACGTCTAAAGATCTTTGGAATGTCCCTCCAGTACATGACTGGTACTCGAGAAGTCGCCCTGGAGGCGCCCTATTCTTTGAGGGCCATAGAAGCCAGCAGACTTGTATATCACGTTTTGCCAGTGGAAACTCGAGGAGTCTCTCCCACGATCAGGGCAAGAAGGTTTCAGGACTTGTACCAAGTGCAGAGCTGATCAGGCTTCGCCAGCTCATATTTTAAATTGTATTGACTTTACAATGGACAAGGTTTTTTCGGAACCTCTACTTTTCGTGGACTTTTTGGAGGTTTCTGGACTCGTGGACTTGGTCTAATTTAAAGAGACCATGTCGGGGATTAGTAACAACAACACATTGAACAGATGATAACAATGCAATAGAGTCATACTGATCTGGAACTAGGAAATACCTATAAAGCTCTATAATACCCGGCCATCAATTACAGTATTCCGCCATACATATTCAGATAGTAAAATGAAAAATGATTGTCAAAACTTTGCATAAGTCTTATGGATTTTACAAATAGACAACTTATTCGGAGAACCTGATTCATTGTTCTCGATCTGTTATAGTAATTTTACAGTACGACCAATTTTGACTCAATAAGGTTTTAACAACGATCGACAAACCTGTGATTCAGGGTTTTTCAATTAACTTTAAAAACCTTTTTAAAAAGAGTCTCACCACATAAATTAATTTTTATTAATCAATGGTAATGGTAATTTTAGCTAACGTCAGACTAGAGCAACACAACGGGCTATTGACAACGGTCCGGGATCAATCCCTTAAGGGAAAGATTCGAGGACAACACCTCGTAATTTTGAACCACGGTCAAATGACGAAGTAACACCTGACCTGGCACCCCACTCTCCAAACTTCCACACCAACCCAACGTGAGGACCTTCCCCCACGACAGATTTAAGTTGCACCAGCCGCCTCTACACCATACGCTTACAAACATCTTTGCCCAGACCCGGATTCGAACCAGGAACCTTCCGATCTAGAGGCTAACACCTTAACCACTATACCGGTTGGTCGGCTATTAATTAATGACATCCATTTGGTAAATTATATTTCGACTACGTCTTGTGAATAATTCAATATTTAAAACCGTAAATAACTGAATTTTATATGAATTAATTTCCATAACTAATGTTTTAAATTTCATGTTTTGTGTTTGGCGCATCTTGATCAGATGTTGTCATTGAGTCATGAAAACCAACACAACCCACCAATCTACAAAAAGCTGAATGAATCAATTCTCCACGAACAAACCAAGATCTCTCCGTTGTCGGTTACATCATGCACATTCCAATGATAGTTCCAAAGAAACAGGATCCCCTTTCATTCGAACAAAAGTATTTCTAAAAGCTTTATTTAATTTCATGATCAAAAGTGGATTTCATCTGACGGAGAAAGCAGTGCCGTTTCTTGGAGTACGACCCACAGATCTGAGATTCTAAACAGAGATAATATTTCCATCCGACTCCAAACGAAGCAAACGTAGAAAAAGGGACATAAAATTTAATTGAAAAACTTTCCGATATCCAATACTGGCTGGAGGGGAGCAGAATGTTGTCTTTCAATCGTTCATGGAAGTAGCAACAAAAATAAACGACTATCCGAAGCACATTTCATCAAATCTCTCCAGATAAAATAATGCCTGTTCGGTAATGTGATTTCTTATGATTTTATCCCTCTCTTCGTACGACCCACAGCGCTTTGGCGAAAATCCTTGGAAAGGGCGATAATTTCACACGCTCGCCAAGTAACCTTGCGGATATTTTCCCGATTTTCCGATATGGATCGCGATCCATCTTCCGAAATGCGAGGGGGGCTTCCTGCCTCACCCCGCTGCTAAATAAGAAATACTCCGGAATGAGATCGCATGTTACGGAGATTCCGAAAAATCCACGTAGATGACGGACCGCTGTAATCAAGTTGGAAGTGATATTTCCTTCTTCCTCCAATCGGGTACGTTGTGATCCTACTGAGCACTTTGACTTTTTCGGGAACAGGACCTTCAGCATCTGTTGGCTTGCTATCGGAAAAAAAGGAATTTGCGGATCTTAGTTTCTGGTGACGAAACGGAGCTGTCTTTGAGTTCCTCCTGTAGAGTGTTAGACTTTTTTAACACTGGAGTATTTTTCAATTTAGGTAGAGATTTATAAGTTTAGAGACTGAATATTTATTGAGAGTGTCTAAACGTAAACAGACAGTACACGAATTTAAAATAGATTAAGTTTTAAGTTTAGAAAAGACTTTTATGTTACGTGAGGAATATTTTTTAACCCTTAACTGCTGTGTCACAACCCGTCTCGTAACCAGTGTGGAGGGGTCTCTCCGACTTGGCTCACTAAAGTGCGCATAAAGTTGATTAATATAATATATTAATGAAAGATTCTTTAGATAATAATTATTTATACATTTTAAATTTATATAATTCAATTCTTAACATGAAATACATTTTATATTACTATATAAGTTAAGTAGATTCCATGTCTCTTCAAGCTCAGCTTTTGGACCTAATTTTGCAGGACGCGTTTCAACCCTGAAAACTATAAAACTACATTGTGTTTTGGTGTTCTAAAGGTGATATTAGGTCCCCTCCCCCCTGGCATCCCATTTGAAGTTATTTTTTCCTTAGAAATATTATTCTTGTGAAGACGCACTAAAAATGTCTTCATCTTCAGCTGCCTAAATTTTCGAATCTGTTTCGTGTTGCTTTCAAAAAAAATTATCCGAAATTTCACAGTACCAGTACTCTATTTCCGACCCATTATCAACAATATCCTGAATTTATTTTTGTGTAAGATACACAGGTCGATTTTTAGTAACGTTTGTTTCCATTTTAGGCACTCTGCCGAAATTCCCTACTCCAACTTAGACGATTTCATTCAACAAGAACGGTAATACAAATGCTGTGAAGGGGTCTAAGAGACAACGCGGGAAATAATTAAAATAGTGTAAAACACGAAATGGTGGGGGCAGCCAAACGTGCCTTGCCAACGAGCCAAACGTGCAAACGCCAGTCTTGGAACGTGGCTTCTGTTGGACGTAGTAGGAAGATACTGAGAAGGACATGGACCAATAAGGGACAACTTTAAAGGGTGGAAACGACCTGTCAAGAATGACTAGGGTCTGTGAGACCCATTACAGCAGTTATAGGTTAATTTCTTATGTTTAATCCCTGACCCTTTCGGCGGTACGAAGGTATAACTGACGGCTATTTGTGAAGGATCATACAGTGGGCAGGATATTCCTAACAGGGATATTTACAAATATCCATGCGCTTACAAACTGGAATCATACTCTGGTTTTACTGAGTGACGACAAACGCTATGATTAATATACAACTTAAGTGGCTTGGGTCAATAATAATAATGAAGCAGACTTTGTACAGAAGTGGGCCTTTAGCCTCTGCTGACTTACTATCAGAAAATAGGATTTTTGGATCTGTCTTTGGTGACGAAAAGGGTGCTGTGTTTGAGTACTTTCTGTAGAGTGTTAGCTTTTTTTAACACAGGAGTTTTCAATTTAGGTAGAGATATATGTTTAGAGACGGGATAATTATTTACTGAGAGCACCGAAATGTAAACAGATAGGATCCGAATTTAAAGTAGAAAAAATAATTTGTTTAGAAAGAGAGAGAGACTTTAATGTAGCGTAAGGACTATGTTTTTATTTTCTTGTAATTAATCACTGACCCTTTCGGCGCTACAAATGAATAACTGACCGCTGTCAGTGAAGGATCATCCAGTAGGTAGGATACTCCTAAAAGGGACATATACGAATATCCATGCGCTTACAAACCATAATTCATACTCGGGACTTACTGAGTGACGACAAACGCTGTGATTACTACACCAGTTAAGTGGTTTCTGTAAATAATAATAATAAAGCAGGCTTTGCACAGAAGTGGGCCTTTAGCATATCTTGACTCGTTAATATTAGTTAAGCCATTTTTTAAAATCCATTTTAGCTATCGATTTATTCAACAATAGTTGCAAACGGCGTCACATATCACCGGCGGTGTATATGACTATAAATAAATAAACGGTATCGGTGACTGCAGATTATTACGGTCTATCAGAACATTACCGGAATTCGTCAACATGGTATTTTAATACCATGTTGGCGTCACATATCAGTAATATAGATAAGAAATAAAGTTTAGCTAATATTAAAATACCATGTTGACGAATTCCGGTAATATTCTAATTGGCCGTAATAATCAGCAGTCACCGATACCGTTTATTCATTTAAAGTCACACACATCGCCGCTGATATGCGACGCCGTTTACAACTATTGTTGTTGAATAAATCGATAACTGAAATGGATAAAAAATATAGCTTAACTAATATTAAAATAACGTGTTGACGAATTCCGGTAATACAGGGTGGTCCCGAATTCATGGTACAAACTTTAATGGTAGGTACAGGACATTGTAACAATGATTTATTGTATAGGAATGTATAGTCGCAAGTGACGCGGTGAGGCGAAAACAGGGGAAATAACGGCCGAAAGGAAAAACAAAGATTTTATTGAAAGCGTTGTTGACAAGTGTCATGTTTACAGTAATTGTTCAAAATTGCGTCCACCAGTATCGATACATGCTTGACAGCGTCGGTGGAGCGATTGGCGTACACGTTCAAAGATGCCTGGTATTTCACGCACACCTGCAGCAGCTACAGATAAGCGAGCGACGAGATCCTCATCTGAGTCAACTGGAGTCTCATAAACAAGATGCTTTAGATGTCCCCATAAAAAGTAATCGAGGCTCGATAAATGGGGAGATCGGGGTGGCCAAAGGACTGGTCCACCACGCCCAATCCATCGAGTACCAAACGTGGCATTCAGGTAATTCCGTACATCAATGCTGAAGTGTGCTGGCGCCCCATCGTGCTGAAACCACATGCGGTTACGAATGGCGATCGGAACATCATGCAGCAGTTGTGGTAACACTTCTTTCAGAAAAATAAGATAGCTTCCGCCAGTGAGCCGCGTGGGTAGTAAGTATGGGCCAATCAAAAAGTCGTTCACAATACCAGCCCACACATTAATACTGAAACGTTGTTGAAACGCATGTCGACGCGTTGCATGTGGATTATCGGTTGCCCACACATGGGAATTGTGCGCATTAAAGACACCCTCGCGTGAAAATGTCGCTTCATCTGTAAATAGCACATAATCTACGAAATCCGTCTGCAACGCACATTGCTGTATCACCCACAGGCAGAAGTTCACGCGGCGAGGATAATCTGCCGGATTCAATGCTTGTACTTTCTGAAAATGGAAGGGGTGTAAGCGATTTTCGTTTAACACTCTGCATACAGTCTGATGACTCACACCTACGTCACGCGCAACAGTTCTTGTGCTTGACTCGGGTCTATCAGCCACAATGTTCAAGATGCTTTCTTCCAGCCTTGGAGTGCGTACAGCTCTTACTCGACCAGCGCCATGTCTGTTGACGTCGAACGCACCTGTTTCACAAAGTTGACGATGTAACCGTTGAAAAATTCTATGATCCGGCATTCGTCGATCAGGATACTCCGCGCGATACATTCGTAACGCAGCTCTGCCGTTACCATTTGCACGGCCGTACATGTAATGCATGTCTGCTTTTTCTGCATACGTAAAGTCACCCATCGTCTACGGCAGCACAATTGTGAATGGCGCTTTTCCCTACTGCGATGCATCATGTTCAACAGCGGCTAGACATCTACTGCCCTCTACCGGCAATGATACCAACCGATCACTCCATTTCTCTTTCCTTTTATTTCCCCTGTTTACGCCTCACCGCGTCACTTGCGACTATACATTCCTATACAATAAATCATTGTTACAATGTCCTGTACCTACCATTAAAGTTTGTACCATGAATTCGGGACCACCCTGTATTCTGATTGACCGTAATAATCAACAGTCACCGATACCGTTTATTTATTTATAGTTTGAAACTCTAGTGATTATCCACGCTTTGTAAGAATACTGTTGGCGACGTTTTTTGGGATGATTCCCCTTTTTCATAGCCTCAAACAATGAACAAAAAATAAACAGCCGCCAAAAGTAAGCTCTATTGTTTTCAAATATTTTAGACAGCTTCTTATATTTTTAAGTCCAAGAACCGCAAAGCCCTAAATGACAATATAATATCATAGCGAAGAAAACGGTTTTGTTTTGACTAATGGTAATTTTCCCAATCGACTATGCCGATAATTCATTAAAGTTTTTAAAGCCCAGTTGATTCTCCACGTCTTGCTATATTACTTTTGGTGACATTTTTTGGACGTTACTACCCTTTCATAACCTCTGACCTTAAAGAAAGAACACGAAAATTAATTTACAAATGTTGCACAAAGTTAAAGAATTTTTTTTATTATTATTCAACCCCAAAATCCTGTCTAGGAATCAAATTCTACTCCTATTGAATGAAATTATAATAATCTATTTTTAAAGATTTAAAAAATAGCGTGATGAAATATTCTGACCAAGAGAATAAAATATTTAAATTCTAATTGGTGAATTAGGGTATGAACTTACATTGGTTTTCTGTACTGCTACCAAATTAAATATAATAGATTGTTAAATAGTGTTATGTATATGCAATTTTCTCTTATTTTAAAGAAACGCCCGGTAAGAGATAATTAATTTTTATTACCAAAATAGTTGCTTTCAAGATGGGAAATGTCGCCATAAACTATTTTAATAATAGAAATCAAAATTTTTATTATCTAGTTTTAAGTAACATTAAGAAACAACAAATAAATAAAATCTTCTCATAACAGATATTTGAGGAATGAAGAAAACTGCTGCAACCAGAACATCTTACAAAGTAATATTCAAATATTTAACATATTGAGAATTAAATTTTGTCACGATTGTTTTATTAAATTTGATTGAATTTAATTTCTCATTCTATTCACGAATCGAAGTAATCGAATCGGTGATGATTCATGCACAAATGGGATAAGAGGTGTGTTTAAAGTTGCAATAGAAATAGAAATATTTCATCATCGAAACATATTATTTTTAAGTGAGAAATGGCTCTTTGAAACAGCATAACTTCTTATTAAGAATTATATTTATTTTTATTCTTATTTCTATAACACGCGCGCGCGTTCGTAATATTTATTTCTTAAAACCTAGTATTAGTGCCTTAAGATACATCTTGATGGAAAATACATTGAGGAATGTTATTAAATGTGGAAAACAGCAGAAAAAGAATGTGTTTATTTCTTTAAAATTGATATTTACTTATTTTATGATTTGAAACAGCAGTTGATAAGAAGTACATAGTGGATAAGAAGTAGTAGCGACTACCTATTAACTATCTTATTTTGAACTTTTATGCATAGTGGATAACAAAAGTAGTAGTTGATTTCGGATAGTAAAATTTTTTTGTTTTTGCTATTTTCATGAATTTTATAAAGATGTAGTGTTGAAGTTACGATTTAAAATTTTACCTTGAAAATCTGTCTCTTTACTGCAGCCTCTTTAAAAAATAGTCGAATAGTTGTTAAATGCTTTGCTAGAGATACTTAAAATGTAACGGAAACCATGAAAATGTGTTCAGCCACCTACAGTAAAATTTACAAATGTGGAATAAAAACATTAAAATTAATGTCTGTAAGATACGTTTGCATTTTGTCTTGCACGTAGATTGTTTCGAGCATAAATATTACTGGTAGCGTGAGGAATTTGTTTAAACTAGAACCTATTTCATTCTATTCGGCTCATACGTAGATAGACTTGCAATGTATTTCACTATTTCAGGATACAAAAACTCGTGATTTCTGTATAAAGGTAACAATGATACACAAATAATTCAAAATAGGTCCAAATTTACACAATTTTAATCTTTTAAAAATCAACAAGACCTTGTATGTAAATCAATACTTTTTGCGTTGATGACATGATGAACCGAAATCTGTAGTGCTTCCATTCAAATTTCAGCCAAAAGATGTTAAAATTTATTTTAAAATAAATTTTAATGGCGCGTATAAATAATGCAATTTATCAATGTAATAAAAGCATCACCAACCGAACATTGATTTGACTTCTCTTACTCATTTAGGTCTTATTTGCACACATATCCAATAACATTAATTCAGCTTCGAAAATTGACTGTTAAAATTTCAATTTATCGTTGAATATTGCTTTTCGATTTGAAGGAAGCTCAAGTCAAAGTCACAGTGGCCATTATAAATGCACTGTTTGAATTATACAGGGTGGTCCCGAATTCATGGTACAAACTTTAATGGTAGGTACAGGACATTGTAACAATGATTTATTGTATAGGAATGTATAGTCGCAAGTGACGCGGTGAGGCGAAAACAGGGGAAATAACAGCCGAAAGGAAAAACAAAGATTTTATTGAAAGCGTTGTTGACAAGTGTCATGTTTACAGTAATTGTTCAAAATTGCGTCCACCAGTATCGATACATGCTTGACAGCGTCGGTGGAGCGATTGGCGTACACGTTCAAAGATGCCTGGTATTTCACGCACACCTGCAGCAGCTACAGATAAGCGAGCGACGAGATCCTCATCTGAGTCAACTGGAGTCTCATAAACAAGATGCTTTAGATGTCCCCATAAAAAGTAATCGAGGCTCGATAAATCGGGAGATCGGGGTGGCCAAGGGACTGGTCCACCACGCCCAATCCATCGAGTACCAAACGTGGCATTCAGGTAATTCCGTACATCAATGCTGAAGTGTGCTGGCGCCCCATCGTGCTGAAACCACATGCGGTTACGAATGGCGATCGGAACATCATGCAGCAGTTGTGGTAACACTTCTTTCAGAAAAATAAGATAGCTTCCGCCAGTGAGCCGCGTGGGTAGTAAGTATGGGCCAATCAAAAAGTCGTTCACAATACCAGCCCACACATTAATACTGAAACGTTGTTGAAACGCATGTCGACGCGTTGCATGTGGATTATCGGTTGCCCACACATGGGAATTGTGCGCATTAAAGACACCCTCGCGTGAAAATGTCGCTTCATCTGTAAATAGCACATAATCTACGAAATCCGGCTGCAACGCACATTGCTGCATCACCCACAGGCAGAAGTTCACGCGGCGAGGATAATCTGCCGGATTCAATGCTTGTACTTTCTGAAAATGGAAGGGGTGTAAGCGATTTTCGTTTAACACTCTGCATACAGTCTGATGACTCACACCTACGTCACGCGCAACAGTTCTTGTGCTTGACTCGGGTCTATCAGCCACAATGTTCAAGATGCTTTCTTCCAGCCTTGGAGTGCGTACAGCTCTTACTCGACCAGCGCCATGTCTGTTGACGTCGAACGCACCTGTTTCACAAAGTTGACGATGTAACCGTTGAAAAATTCTATGATCCGGCATTCGTCGATCAGGATACTCCGCGCGATACATTCGTAACGCAGCTCTGCCGTTACCATTTGCACGGCCGTACATGTAATGCATGTCTGCTTTTTCTGCATACGTAAAGTCACCCATCGTCTACGGCAGCACAATTGTGAATGGCGCTTTTCCCTACTGCGATGCATCATGTTCAACAGCGGCTAGACATCTACTGCCCTCTACCGGCAATGATACCAACCGATCACTCCATTTCTCTTTCCTTTTATTTCCCCTGTTTACGCCTCACCGCGTCACTTGCGACTATACATTCCTATACAATAAATCATTGTTACAATGTCCTGTACCTACCATTAAAGTTTGTACCATGAATTCGGGACCACCCTGTATAAATGTGTAGTGGCAGTTGGAATACATACATTGGAATTTATTGTTAGTATTAAAGTTTAGTGTGTATGTAATGATCTTTCTAACAGAAATGTGAGAGTTTTTGGTGGAATATTTGAATTAAAGTACAGATTTGGGTCCACCTTAACAATAGTCAAGTGCAGTGCTTTGTTTCTAAAAGGGTAGTTAGTATTTAAAAAATCCTAAACGACCTAAAATGTGACCTCACAATAAAGCATTTTTTATCCTACTGTCACCTTTATGAAGAAACCGGAAGAAATCATACATTTATTATGTCATAAACAGTATAATTCATTAGAAAATAGTCTTGAAACAGGAAAGCATGAAATAGGTTCCATTGTGACCAAATCAATGGAGCAAACCATGATATTCAGACTTAAAGCAATCTGAGGATAAAATGGAAATATAAACAAAATCTTAGAATAAAGAACTTTACAAATGTTTATTTAAAAAAATTTAGTATTAAAATTATGCACTTTGGATCTGTGTCACAAGAGAGTGAATATTCACCTTTTTATAAAATTGTAAACAGCACTAACAAGAAAAATGTATATTTATTTTAGTACTAAATTTGATTTCAGAATTCTTTATGGTATGCATGAAAGAAAAATTATTTAAAAATTCACCAACAGCGTGAAAAACAGCATTTAGTTGCACACAAGAAACAATTTAAAACAATTTTACTCTCAGTGCATCAACTATAATCATCAAGCATTGAATGTTACTTTCAGTAAAGATGAATCTTTTAAATACTGTATAGCACTTAAGTTAACCAGATTGTAAAAAAAGCTACAAAGTAATGTTAATGAAATTTCATTAATTAAAAATAACGATTTTACTTAATTTTTTTTCATTGACATGGCTTATACAAAAAGGACAAACTATTGCAACATTGATGGAACTTTTTAGAAAACTCTTCAGTGCAGGACTTGTTAAAGAGGACATTAACGATGTTGATGGAAGGAAGTTATTGAACGCAAAGCAAAATGCGAATTCAAAAAACTAAATCGATAGCCGTTAAGCGTCTCATTTTGTTAAATACACACATTAGCACGTGGTGTTTAAAAGGACTTCACGCTTTTTAATCACGTGAAGAGTCCTTTTAAATTTTTACGTTCACTTAATTAGCGATAATTACACTGTAAAAACAAGTCCGGAGTCTGCAATTACGATTTATGTTTTCTTGTTTCAACGGAGAAAAGGGGGTTTCATTGCGATGTAGGATTGGGTTAAGGAGAAGTCAGAAATCAGAATGAATGAAATTTGTTTAGAAAACGGGGATGAGGCACAAAGCTAATATGCTTCTAACAGATCCCATTTCTAAGACAGACTTAAAAGCATAAGTAGATAAATTTCAGTTTATTTTATGTTTACTACATTTACAATGAATGTATAGTTGTTATTATATCTAGTAATTGTTTTCCTTCAAGAAATCTTACTCAAGTTGGCGAGGTTTAGAAATTTGGAGAGTCGGGATGTCAGTTCAATTGTTAACCTCCTTTTCTCACCGTGGTTCAAAATTACGAAGTGTTGTCCTCGATTCCTTCCCTTCGGAATTGATCTCGTACCGTTTCTAATGTACCTATGTATCGCCAATGCGACGTTATTTCAACTGCCTACAAACTTCCCCTTGAGAAATATAAAAATGAACTTCTTTATACAAACCGTTCGAAGAGTTCACACACATGATTCCACCTTCAAACTTTCAATCTTCTCTGCCATAAACTGTAACACGTTTTGACCTTCTTGGACAATAAAGAATTCTATTATAATAAACAAATAATGGAATATTTTGAAAGGATTCTATTCTAAGCAAACTAGGAATAGAATGATTCTTCAAAGGATTATATTCTAAGTAAATGAGGAATAGAATATTTTGAAAGGATTATATTCTAAGTAAAGTAGGAATATAATGATGCTTCAAAGGATTCTATTCTAAGTAAACGAGGAATAGAATGATGCTTCAAAGGATTTTATTCTAAGTAAACGAAAAGTAGAATGATGCTTCGAAGGATTATTTTCGAGTAAAAAGAGAACGATTTAATCTTACCAACAGATTCTATTCTAAGGAAAGAAGCAATACAAGTTTCCAAATGTTTCTATTTGAAGGAGAGGACCGATGGAATCTTTCTTAACGTAGAAAAAAATCTATGGTAAAAGCAATGCTACACTACTCGAAAATATCGTGACCTTCAAAAAGATTAAAACTCCTAATTTAACTTCTGGTAGTCTAGGTAAACGTCAATACAAATTTACATTAAGTGAATCGTTTTTTATCAGTTTTCCTCACATCCCTAAGCGGAAAATGAACCGATAAATATTTAAACTACCACTGAGAATCTATAGTCTCACAAAAGAAAGGTCAATTTAAAAAAACATCGTCTCGTTTCAAATGCTCTTAACTTTTTTCTTCACAATAGTTAATTAACAGAAATTTAAGTATCCCTTGAAAAGGTTTATTGATAAGAAATAGTTTAAATTTACGAATGGAAATTAGAAAAGCGATGTCATTAAGGTTGTTCTAGCTTCTCGAAACTGAAACGAAGCACATCGATTATCTTGTTAAAATGTTGATTCAAAATCCTAACAGACGGTTTATATTTTTAAAAACCAAACGACCTACGTACTTTTCCAATATACACTGACGAGCCAAAACATTATGACCATCCCCACATTTTTCAATGAACTCGTTTGGATGCTATGGAGGGCACGTGATGAAGTGAGAATGGTATTTAATTGCTGCTGGAGAAGGTAAGTAATCATTCTAGCACTTACTTTTGCGAGTGATAGGAAAGGCTGCTGATCTAAGCGAATTTGATAGAAGGCAGATCGTAATGGCCCAAGGACTCGGAACGAGTATCACCGAAACTGCCCGACTGGTAGGTTGTTCACGATCTGCCGTTATTAGTATTCATGAAAAGTGGATAAATGACGGTGACACCAGAAGGAGATGCCAAGGTGTTGGTCGTCCACGCGTCATCAAAGAAAAATGACGTCGGAGACTGTTCCGCTTGGTAAAGCAATATCGGAGCGAGACAGTGGCTCAACTGACAGCCCAATACAATGCAGGTCCAAGCGCCAGTGTTTCTGAACACACAGTTCAGCGGACACTTTTGGATATGGGACTGTGCAGCAGACGACCCACACGTATGCCTCTGTCTGACCAAGCGTTATAATCAACTACGCCTACAGTGGGCCCGGGAACATCGAGACTGAATCATGGATGAGTGCAAGAGAGTTGCCTGGTCAGATGAATCCCGATTTATCATTCATCACGACGATGGTCGTGTCAGGGTACGCCGTCTGTCAAGCGAACAGTTGCTCCCCTCATGTACATTAGGTCATACACATGCTGATGGTGGCGTTATTATGCTTTGGGGACGTTCTCATGGGTGACTCTGGAACCCGTACTTGTTTTAGAACAGACCATGAACGCTGCGAATTACCTGAACATCATTGTGGATCAGTTTCACCCTTACATGGCGTCTGTCTTCCCAATAGGAAACGGAATCTTCCAGCAGGACATACTGACATACGAGGAGCATACTGATGAATTCCACTTAATGTCCTGGCCACTTGACTTAATCCGATAGAGCACATTTAGGGTGTCATGGAGCGGCAGCTCGGAGCTCAAACACCACCATGTCCGAATATCTTGACTTTACGTGATCGCTTACGTGATCGCATTTGGTACAACCTGTCTCCAGTCATGTACCAGGAACTTGTGGCATCTATGCCCAGGCGAGTTGCAGCTGTTTTGCAGGCCAAAGGAGGCGCAACGCGTTATTGAGTAGTGGCCATAATGTTTTGGCTCTTCAGTGTATATATATCCTATACCAACACACCCGAAATTGACCCAAACCAACCGTTCCCGGAATAGAGGATTTCCGAAAAGCCCTCTTTGGGCGAATCAAAGCGGGGAATAAACTAGTGTAATAGAACAATTCCTAGAACGAATACTATTTCGGTGCCTTCCAAATACAAACACTTCCCATCCAAAGACAACTTCCGGTTTTTCAAATGAATGGTTTAACTATAATTACAGTTGGTATTATAAATTACATCTTGAAAGAAATTTCAATTTAAAATCTATCACCTCATTTGAAATGCTGTGAACTATTTCCTTTTCAATAGTTAACCGCCAAAATTTCAAATCTTCACTGAGATAGTTCATTAATTAGAATAGTTTAAATTAAGTGTTCCAGGTATACGAATGAACAAAGGAAAGCGTTTCCTTATGGACACGTGTAGCTTCAGGGAATTCTTTAAGTACCTGAAACGACGCACTTAAAGACATCGTGTTCAGAAGTTGATTCAAATGCAATACCCCGCAAACCCTTTTTCCCAAACCCAACAACCATCGCATATCTTTCGTGTATTTATCCAGCACCAACATTCCCCAAATAGCCCCAAATCTCCAGTTCCCGGAATGCAGCGAGGTTCCCAAAAAGCTATCTTCGTCGCAATCAAAACCGGGAATAAATTAGTGTAATAGGACAATTCCTTGAACGATTGATATCTCGGTGCCTTGCAAAGACAAACACTGCCCGACTTCCGATCTTTCAAATGAATGTTTGTCTTTCGTCGAATTGAGATTTAGGGGACTCTCGTGTGTCGTTCCTCAACTGAGCCTCAACCATGGACGATGAGTGTCGCGCGTATCGGTTATTTACATTGTCGGGCAATTATTTGACGACCGAGTGTCCCGATATACCCTACGTCTGGTACTCGACGGTTGGAGTATCCGGCGAAAGGGGGTCGTGCTACAAGTGCGCTTCGTCATGAAAGTGTGTTTGTATTCCGTATGGACTGGAATCGGATGGATGGATTGGAAGAGGTTATTTTCATTCTTTTACTGTGGATGTTTTCACCGAAACAAACAACTCAATGTACGTGTATTTTAGTGTGTTTTGTTTAGTCAATACTAACAGACTAATCCGGCGTTACTTGGGTTTAATTGGTTAAACGTTGATTGAAAGTGTCAGAATTATATATGTTCTATTGTAAAAAAAAAATGTTTTTATTTAATGTAATTTAGATAGAACAAACTAGTTTTTTTAACTCCATTTTGACATTTTTAGATCCAACAATCTACTTTCGACAAAATATGCTTTAAAGTTGTTTTGAGTGTTTGAATGCTATATATATATATATATATATATATATATATATATATATATATATATATATATGTGTGTGTGTGTGTGTGTGTGACGACTTTCTACAAGTCTCACTACTTAGTTCTCATAAAATACGAGCAGGACAGAGAGCAATGAAAAAGACGTCTTTATTAGACCAGTCATGGTTCGAGTGCTATAAGAGATGGCGCAACAAGTTACAAGTTGCGTATCAACAAATTAATTATTCCTTGATCAGCAATACTCAAACAAATTTCAATGCCTTATATGGTATCATTTGATGGGACATCTTATAGTAAATAGATGGGAACAGATGACAGATGGATCACGGCGTGGGAAGATGAATTTAGCTTAGCTTGCAAAAATTAATTCTTTCTGATGCAATGGGCTGCGAAACTGCAAAAGGCACGTGAAAAAATACTCGGAGGCGCCAGCCAACCTTTTTTATGTTATATGTATATGTTATATGTTTTTTATTTTTTAATGTTATATATATATATATATATATATATATATATATATATATATATATATATATATATATATATATATATATATATATACAATAATGGACGGTACAGCAAGATCTGATGGTATAAAGGATAGAATACATGATTTAATAGGAGGATGGTCCCCCCACGTGCTGCTATTACACTTACAACCCTCCTGAGTATACTTTCAAAAAGGTTTCGATACACAGTTAAGGGTATTTGCGTCTATCCCTACTGCAAGAATGTCAAGAGCTCAGCTGTAGATTTCGGACGTGGTACCCTGCGTCGCCTTAACACGTATCACAAATATTCTATGGTGTTTAGATCGGGACTCTGAGCAGGTCAGAGAAGAAGTTTTACATTCATACCTTGATACCACCGCTTGACAGAAGCTGCAATATGACATGTAGCTTTGTCTTCATGGAAGTAACATTCGTCCAGTCCATAAAATTGCCAGAGCGTAGGAATAACCCGACTTCCCAAAATGTTCATGAAGGCGTCGGCGTTCAATTGATCAGGAACAACATGCAAAGTTCCCTCGCCATACAACGAAAGACACCCCCCAAACAAGTAGTCGGATTTTTATATTATTATACCGTAGTATACCAATGAATCCATGTCTTCAGCGATATTTAGCACATAATCCATAGGGGGCATCCTGGTAGGCAAGGGGCCAATGTCCGATTCCGTAAATTTTTAGTTTTATCCATAAGTTATTTCAAGGTAATAAAAGAGTTAGAAACTAGATACATTTATGGGGAGATGGAATAATTTTTTTATTTTACAGGCTTTGAAATATTATTGAGTTTGTGACAAGGTTACTATGATTAAGTGTAACTTCATCATTGAGGATAATAGTTGACAGAGTTAGTAAAATACATCCATGTGTTGAGATATGAACGATCATGAAACTCAAGCAGCTAACAAACATAGAGCTCACTTGGACAATTCAGGATTGCTTCCTGTGCTCGTATGATGTTATCTTTCGTTCGCATGCTTCCACATTGCCAGTTTCCCTAACAGATGTTTGTAACACATCGTGGTGCGCACAAGTTATATAAAGTCAACGGATAGCTAGACGACTTAGATCTCCGTATACCATTCTTGAAATTTATTCTCCATTACTGACTACCATTTACTTCAAAATTTAGTCGTGTCATCGTATTTTGTAGGGACCAAATAAGAGATTACATGATGTTGGCTAGTCTGTAGAAATGATAACATCTCTTAAACACCCCGTATAAAATTCATTTTAGATTGAGGCAAAAGGAAATCTAAATAATCCATCTTTTGAAGTTTTCAACACATGAATATAATGGACACTCGACTACACAATTTGAGAGATTAAAAAAAGTCTGAGCCCCGTAAAACCAATGTTTTAGAGTGCTGTAGTGTTTTCGGAACATTATTTTATGAAGTTCTAAATTATAAAGCGTATATTTTCATAATATAAGCTATATATTGAAAATAATTAACTGAAGAAGAATTAATAAACCCTTAGAATATGTTGTTTTATTTATGCCTAACGAAACAGCTGTCCGAGTCCATAGATCCGTACACGGTCAAAAGGTTCAAATCTAGACCAAGACATCCGTTCAGATATTCTCTTGCAAGACCAACTCAGACCAGAAGATGACTCTGGGGGATGGTTTAGGGTAAGTTGGAAATGCCTTATAGCTCAAAACGATGAAGGGATATCGGCTGTATTTGCATATAAGACTAGAAAGTGCATACTGACCTTTTGTGTCACCAAGTACAATTGAGCTCGACTCCAATGTGGTCTCTTGAACCAGATATAAGATGTCAGGGCATTCTAAATTTTATAATTTGAGCTTTTGATGTTGAATAAACTCTTGATAGGTCTGCGGCAAATAACTGTTGATAAGTTTGTGACAAAATTCTTGATGTCAGTGGCAAATTACTCTTGATGGGTTTGTAACAAATAACTCTTGATAGGTGTGTGAAAAAGCTCGGTCATGGCAAGTCATTGTCATGGTCTTTTTTTAATTTGAGATCTGCATGAGATGAAATTGATTGATGAATTCGGTGATTAGAGCACGCCTTGTGTGAAATTGCTTTAAATGTCCACTCCAGATTTGTCTAATTTTCCTCCAATGATTTACATATACACTGTAGCTTCTCCTATCTGGAAGGACCCAAATACAGTAAACTCTTGATTATCCATGGAACTGAGTGGCGCGGCAATCGCTGATCAGCGAATTCCACGGATAATCGGCAAAGTGGTTTAAAAGGGCACAAAACATCACGAAAAAGTCTTTTAACAATTTTAATTTGCAGTAGTGTGCCTATATATACTAGTATGAATTAATAAACAGTAGATTTCTGTACTTAAAAGTTTGTTTATTTACTTATTCACAAAAAAATCAGTTATTTTGTGTGTTTGATTTTGTATATTCAGTGTTTTTTGTGTAAAAACACTTATTTTTTATTTGAGATTGAAGTCTTTTCTCCAACATTTTGTCACAAAGAGATGAATCCAAGTGAAAAAAAGATCTCGGATAATCGGGAGTATCTGTATGACAATCGAGGAAAATAACGTATCTTAAAGCTTCAGCGATGGCTATTAGTTCCGAGTTAAGTTTCCCCAGAGCATAGTAATTCCAATTAATGGATTCATCGTTGGCATACTCTGTGAAAGATGAAAGAGACGAACTAAGGCCCTATGCACACATCCGGTTTTTCAACGTGCGGCGACGCTGCGGCACTAAAGCCCAACTATGCATATATAACCGTGAAATGACGCAAGTACTCATTTCGAGCCATTTACGATTTATATTCTATCGAAGAAAACGTGTTTATTTCGCTTACTTGGTATAAAAAAAAGTATATTTTGAAATAAAATAGACGTTACTGGATACAACTATTTAATAATTATTATTTATATTCCATTTATTTATGAAAACAAGGTACTTGAGACCGGAGAAGCGTGTGCGGCGAGCTGCGGCGCCATGAACTGCGATACAAATTGCACGCAAGTTGGACGTGCGGCTCCGCAGCACTACTCAATTAGATCTAATGTATTTCAGACCGCACTTGCGTTGCCGCAGCGGCGCCGCAAGTTGAAAAACCGGATATGTGCTCCGGGGCTGTCAGCTCTACTCTGTCCATTTGATCCCTCTATTAATTAGTAGTATATTATTCCTCCATTCCATACTTCAGTAGAAGTACGACAAATAATAGTGTGTTTTTAGTTCACATAAAACCTGATGAAGCCATTTCTCTAAACGTCCAATCCCTACAAACATCCAATTCCAGTCTCTCCATCCAGCGCAAAAGCCATTAAGTTCTTAAGATAGCATTCAAAGAGGGGGAAGGTGACGTGAGTAGCTGTTCTTAATTACAGAAATTAAATCACTTCCAATCCTATAAATAATGCGCCGCTCCAGATAGCCGTAATTAACTGTTTGTCGAAAGCGTGTCAGATGTTACTAACCTTCCCCAGCGGTAATCGCTTCTTCTGTAATGAATAAGAAGAGATTAACCTGGCTCTTCGAATCACAGCTCTACGAGTTACAGAGACGATTAATAAGGAGAGCAGGAAAAGCAATGACGGTTTAACTCATCATTCTCTAAATTAATTAACGGAATTCTCTTTTAGAACGTGGCACTACGGCGATGGATTCATATTTTCGCAAAATGCAGCCGTCCACTGGGGACCTTTTAAAATGTTTGCAGCTTTCGTTTCGAAGTCGTTAATTAAGCGAGCTTAATGAAGCTCTACCGAATACCACGGTATTTCTTAAAGCGCTTATTTTAAGATATTCCAAAGAAAGCATATCTTCGGAAACAATGAGTAGTTTAATATTCAAAAAGGAAGTATTCTTTCAAAAGTAATCGAGTCCAGATTGAATACGATTTCGAAGATACGCGTCCATCTTGCTGTAAATAATGATTGCATTTAAATGGAATTAAATATTTTTCTGGTGAAATGCAATTCTATGGATGTGTTCAATTCATCTGAAACGTCTTATAAACGTCGCGATAAAACTTTTGGATTTTGTTGATCACCATTTCTTGTGACAAATAGCTATGCTAAAACATAAAATGAATGTGCTTGATTCTGGTAATTGAATTTCCTGAAATGTGTAGCGTGCTTTATAGATAACGAACTGTAAAGTTTATGGCTTTTATATATATATATATATATATATATATATATATATATATATATATATATATATATATATATATATATATATATATATATATATATATATATATATATATATATATATATGTATGTATGTTAAATTAAATTTACGCGTAGGTTTAGTTTCGTGAAAGTATTTCTCAAAGTAATTGTTAAAGTTTGAAGCATTAGTAATAAATTGGTTTTGTTTCATATGTAATCAATGCTCCTCCAAGAATGCTTGGAGATTTCCTAAAAACATTTGGATGGTACTGCTAAATTGAATGAATAGGTTTTGGACCGATTTGAAAAAATAATATATTCCGCAACTATAAACATTCTGACTGTTTTATCCCTTTGAAACCTTTCTTAAGAGATTGCACTATACAACCCTAATAAATTTTAAGTTATAGTTAACAATAATTACATTTTAGTCATCTAGATCAGAAAATTTAGTGTTTGTAACATATAATTTAGTACAATGATACTGTTGATTTGTTTTAGAAAAATAACTAAATCATAAATTGAATATTTTGATGATTGTAATATTATTATTTCTGATACATTACGTATGGAATAAGCTTAAAAAGCTTAGTAATGCAAACGATTAATGAATTATTTGTACATTTTATGTGGATTCTTCTAAGTATAAATTCTTCATTGTAGTTGTTGATTATTGACTAATTATAAAGTTAAAATATTATTTGAAAAGTTGTCATGTTTTTACATAGTTGTAGGATATCGAATTAATTTTTTCTAATTAAAATGCAACTGCAATCAGATTTGGAGACGATCGGTTACTTTGTACTTTATATGAATATTTTCATGTCATAGTCAATTACATCAATTATGTACGATAAATAAGAAATAAGATGTGATAATAGCATTTCGTCTATTGTTATACATCTGTTATGCAAATTTGATTATGTTTTTGAAAAACTATATATTTTATGCTGTAAATTTTCAAATGAACTGTTTCATCATAGGTAAAATAAAATCTCAATAAAATTATTAAACAAGTATATATATATATATATATATATATATATATATATATATATATATATATATATATATATATACTAGGGAGCTTTAACACTTAATGCACCCTAAACTAATAGCCGCATCAGTAAAAAATATTTTGCATCTTGTTCCCTGTACAATTTTAAGTAAATCGTGTTAATCTCCAAACTTTACGATCTGTACTTCGTACTTTCTCGGTAAACCGTCTGAGAACAGAGGGGAAAAAGCAAGCCTTTTTTCCTCGTCAAATAAAAAGAAATCGTTTTTATGGCAATGGTTGCTACGATAAATTTGATATCTGACAAAGCCGATAGTCAAAAATACTACCCTCATATGCGTGCGAAATTAGCTCCGCGAAAAAAAAAATACGAAATTTGTGTCACCAACTTTTGACTGCATCGAATTTATTTATGAACCAATTTTAAAAATAATTGCACCGTAAGAAAGAGTACATTCTGAGGTATACTGCGATATTTTCAAAATTAAAAATTAATAGTAATAAGATATGGATATGACAGTTTTAGTTTTGTAACGGGAATTAAGATCTGAAAGTTCCGAAAATTGTATGACCCACTTTTAATTGCATCGATTTTATTTATTAACCAATTTAAAAAATAATTGTACCATCAGAAAGAGTGTAATGTAATGTATTCAATGATGTTCTCAAATTTAAAAAATAATGGTTTTTGCGGTAGATATAACAGTTTTAACAAAAAATAGCGCAAATATCCAAAGATTCCGAATTTTGTATGGCCAACTTTTGATCGCATCTAATTTAATTATTAACCGATTTCAAAAATAATATTTCCGTAAGAAAGAGTACATTCTGAGGTGTGTATTGGGATATTTTAAAAATTAAAAACTAATAGTAATAAGATATAGATACGGCAGTTTAAAAAAAACGAAAATGTCCCGATTTTTCCCGAATTTCAAAAAAATATTACAAAGAACCAAATTGAAAAAAAAAAAAAAAAAAAAACTCGACGAGCTGCAAAAATTTACGTTGAGAGGTACTCTTAAAAAAAACTCACGGCTGAAGACTGAAAACTTGTATGTGTTTTGCTCACTCGCGGAAGAAATTTCGCTTTTTCAATTTTGACACTTAATAAACCTAAACTAATAGCCGCATAGAAAAAAAATCTTAATTATTGTCCAGGGAATACGATGAAGAACAAACCATGTTAATTTCGTTTTTTTACGATCAGTACTTTTTAGGGAAACCGTCTAAGAATCGAGCTAAACAACACAGTTTTCAATCCTGCGGCGGCGGTAACTTTTTTTAATATATATATATATATATATATATATATATATATAGTGAAAAAGGCCTGCATTCTTTTTTTTTCTTTCAGAACGCATTTTATAAAACGTTCAGTAAGCGTACTTACCGAGCCTAATTTTAAATTTCATCTTTTAATTGGAAAGGAACGTTCAACGGAATGTAAATTTAGTTAGAAAATTTTGATGAAATTTTAAGGTATGTAATTTTATACGTGAATGAAGACTAATTAAAAAATATTTTATGGTCGTTGAAAGAAAGTTCAAAATCAAATAATCAATACTAGGAAACAAAGTACTTAACCAACATTTCTGCTTTCCTGATCAAGATGAGGTGGTGGTTGAGGATCAGAATATTATCCGATATCCGATCTTGGCATGAATGTTCGTAGCGGTTTGGAATATTCTTTAACTATTCGAGGATTTCACACGCATCTTCCACCTTGCAACCGTAGTCTTATCAACTTGACTTCTAACCATCTTGGATCTTCTTGACCAATATAATCTTTCCAAAAGATTCTTTTAAAAGAAAATGAGTAGCAGAATCTTCCACGAGATTATTTTTAAAGGAAATGAGTTGCAGAATCTTCCAAAGGACAATTCAATAACAAAGAAATGAGAAACGGAATTCTAAAAGTTGTAAAGAATTTATGGATTCTTTAGAAATATGTGGTTACTTAGTCATTAAATGTGTTGTGAGATAAAAGCAATACTACACTACTCGGTTATCTCGTAACTCTAAGAGGGATATACCATTTAATGAGCCTTATGTACCAAAAAAGGACAGCACACACACACACACCAAAACAACCCTGCATTTATCCAATTCCAATTTCTTTCATAGAATCGCATTGCATTTCATCGAAGCCGAGGTTTGAAAGATGACCCACCAACATCAACAAAATAGACAGTTACGACAAAAGAAAGCGGCGAATACTATTTTCGTCTCAACACACCAAGCAGTAGTTGAGATTTCAAAACCCAGTAGGCGAACAACGCGGAAAATCCCTCTCCGTAATTAAAGAAATCCCTAAATCAATTACCTATAGTGCTCGAGCGGAGGGAGAGGATGGGGACATAAGCTGATCAGTAGGAGGGACACGTCCCGGGAAGTTAAAGCTTGTAATCACGTCCTTGGAAGCTGCTTTTCCTGTAAGTACTGCTCTGCTTCACATCCGCCGGTGTTCCCTTTTCTTGGGGATTTTTTTTTCTCGCGAGTTTGCACCTTTTTGGACGAGAACGCTTGTATAAACTGCAGCGCTTGGAGAGAGCGCATTGAGGAAGGATGATGGGTTGTAGGAAGGGTGGAAGGCTGAGATGTTTGGGTTTTGGAGTAGTTATTTTGTGGGGGAATAATGTATCATAATGTATTTTCAAGCTGCGAAAAAAAAGTTGTTTCAGATTCCACCGAATAAGTTAAAGCTAAGGATTTGGACTTCTTTTTTTTTTACATTCATAATTATTTTTCTTTTTATCAATTCTAATCATTTTCTATCTTTTATTGAGCAACCTTTTCGCTTCGATTTTTTCCATCGTCTCCAGGACCGGCTTTTCTTCTGATTCTCCGAGCCCCCATACCTAACTATCTAACTTGAGCAATAGGAATTTTCGACTGACGCTTGCCTTTCATCGTATAGTTTGGCGTGAGAAGAGATATCATTTGACGACTTTCTGCTTCCCCCAAAGCGTTCACACCTCACGGTCGGCAGGGTAGGGGTCTGACGGACAAACGTAGGATCGTCTAGAAGGTCAGTCGCTGACAGCTCGTAAATGGTGATCGATGCAGCGATCACTTAAAAGGGGGGTAACATTCACTTCTACCATGAAGCTGGTGTAACCGATATTTTAGTGATAACAAAACAAAATCATGGTAACAAAAGTCAATCTGCCGCATCGTAAAGGTTGGTTACATGAAAATACGGGACTTAAATAATGACCATCAACATAAATACACAGTGCTTTGAATTTCATTAATTTCTCAATTACAGAATTTTATAAAATTACCATTTCATATATTATCCAAATGTAGACTAAACTAGTGCTCAGCGTGCGAGATTCTGGATTGAATACTTACTGGTTCTATTACGAGGAAAGACGTGGATGTTTCTACGTATAGAATGAATGTGTACCACTTCTATAAGTGGGATGTGCCTAGAATTTATGGTACATATTTGAAGTTGAACCCATCCCATTATGCACCAAGTTGACACAAAGTTGGTAACAAATCCTTCCAAGTAGTTCCATTATAAGTAAAATTCAACTGGTCGGACATTGAGAAAAACAGGCATCCAAACAGAAATTCAAAGAGCTAATATGCATATACCAATCAAGTAATCTTAGGAAACTTTCAATTTAATATTAATTAACATGAAAGTAGATTGATAAAATTATAGGATTGGTATGAAATAAGCTTATAGAGTAATATACAGGGTGTTCGTAAATCTTTTTATAAAAAATAAAGAGGTGATTGTACCTATCAAGACGGCCGATATATACGATGGAACCTACGATCGCAATCCTCTCAGAGTGTCAGAAAAGCGTAAAGTAAATTATACACGTTGAAGTTTCAACAGTGAAAAAAAGAGACAACGAAATTATAAGCTGAACAATCTCATGCAGATCAACGAAAGGCTCAAATGAGATGCTAGAAGTAACGTCCAGGGGTTTCGTTGCACAGTTTACACTGGCGAATGAAAGAGTGGAGTAAACTCACGTAGATTCCTGGTGTAGTATTTATATTGTCTGCTGCAACAAGGGACACCTATTATGAAACTGGAAGTATGTAAATACTGTCAAACTAAGGCGATTAAAAATTTTCACAAACTTGGCAGTCATTTCTGCCATTTAGTGTGTTGCGCGTGGCGAAGTATAGCCAATCTGGGTCTTGCGAGATAAACCTCAAAGCAAACCTAAGTGATATTTATTGTACCCTCTAGTACCCTTGCAATACCGCTTTTGGAGATATATCCCTTGCGAATAAGGATTAATTTTTCATTCCATACTTTCCCCTTAATGTTACTTCAGAATTTGTAAAGCATATTGTAGATGTTGAAAACTTTTTACAAGTGGATGTGTTTTCAAAATACGAAATTTACTTTATACACGACCCTGTTATAGAACTAAGAAACTTTCAACAAAAATGTTTTCCCATTACTGAAATTAGTGTACAAAAAAAGACACCTTCTAAATGAAATATTCTTAGATTTATTTTAAGAATATTCTATAAGAGTTATTCCACTAATATTCTGAAAGCTATTCTATGAATACTCTAAGAGTTTTTCTAAGAATACATAAAGAGTTATTCTAAGAATATCTAAAAGAGTTATTCTAACAATTTTAGGAATTATTCATAGAATATTCTCAGAGTTATTCATAGAATATTCTCAGAGTTATTCATAGAATATTCTCAGAGTTATTCATAGAATATTCTCAGAGTTATTCATAGAATATTCTCAGAGCTATTCAAAGAATATTATAAGAGTTATTCACATAATATCTAAGAGTTGTTCAAAGAATATTCTAAGAGTTATTCGAGCACTATTTCAAGAGTTATTTTAACAGTATTTTAAGTGTTATTTTAACAGTATTTTGAAAGTTATTTTAATAGTATTTTAAGAGTTATTTTAAGAGTATTTTAAGAGTTATTTTAACAATATTTTACGAGTTATTCTATACATAAGAATTTTGTAAGAGTTATTTAAACACTATTGTTATAATTATTCTATAAGAATATTCTAATATATATGTTAACATTATTCGAAACGATGTTTTAACAATTTTTATAAGTTATTCTAAAAATATTCTGTAGTTATTCTAAGACTATTCTGGAGTTATTCTAAGACTATTCAAAAGTTAGTCTACCAGTTACTAAAATTTTGTTTCCTGATACCACTTTATCTACTATCTCCCTAATTTGAAATAAAAAGCCTACGAAATGAACTATTCAAGTATCATAGTTATTCCCCACTTCCCATAAGCTCGGTAATCCCTATTATAAAATGCAAATACTTTTTATGCATGGCATCGATCAATTACTTTACATAGAATAATTGTTAATTTTTCGATAAACGATTCCACTCTCAAGACTTTACTTTCCTTGTCTACACTGTATCCAATATCTATTTAAAAATGACGCTTTTTTAAAATACTTGAATAGTTATCCCCCAACGACCATCGGCACTACCGACATCATCGAACTCACGCGGTAGGCATCTCTCATTTCTTTCTTCGAAGAAGAAAGTATTCGAAAACTGCCCCATCTTCCTTTCTTCTAGGCAAGTAGCGTGATGCGAACGCCGGAGCGATAGGAATCTGCTGCGCCATCGTGCTCCAGGGCATCTTGCATTCTTCCCTTTTGGAATTTTGTTCGGTTATTCGATTCTGTTATGATTCTCCTTCATTAGTAGCCCGAGGGGGAGTTTTGAATCACCCTTACACACCCTCCATTCCCAGTCGGGTACCGGCCTTTTCCGGGTTTTCCTCTGAAGTAATGGTGGGTTTCTTCCGAATCTTTACTTCCATGATTATAGCGTTAATGGTATGCTTTTTCGATGTGGGTTTGTTGAATCAGTATAATAGCTATGCAGCTTTCCTCTTGCGTTAACCTTTTGATTACGGCTATAGATATAACAAGCGCGATTCTTATAACTTTCAAGGTACTACTACTGTAACGGCCGTAGTCTAAATTCTTCCGTGGCGCGATTCTTATACCTTTGAAGGTACGGCTGATGTACTGGCTGTTGTCTAAATTCTTTCTTGGTGCGATCATGGTACAACTGCTTTACCGGCAGTAGTCTAAAGGTTAATATGCTGCAGATGGATATTGAACAAAATTCAATTACTTTTTCATAGAATAATACCAACACTACCACATTATCTCAAAGGTAAGAAAGGTACTTCCCATTCTTAAAAGATTGGCCGGAGTCAAATGGAATTGCAGTAAAACTACTCTGACTATAACCTTCAAGATCAATATTCAAACGGTTCAGAATTACTGCAATGAAGTGCTAATCTCTCCCTAGGTTAAAGTCCTGAAACTCCTTGATACTTTCCCAAACGAGCCGCTACGCATGATCACTGGATGAGTTATGATTGCTCCCGTGCTTGCTATGCCTTTAATCTGTGATTAACAGCCATTGACTAATCTAATTGAGAGGAATACAGCTATTTTTTGTAATAGACTAACTAGACTCTCCGGTACTTCTTTCTGATCGGATTACGACTGTGACAGCGCACGTAATCAAAAGACTCAAAGAGGCTTCATCCAATGCGTTCGTGAGGAACGTCTAATATAATGTCATCAATGATGTGTCCTATGAACGTTTGTCCTTTGTGAGTCTTTTGTACTTTATGGTAATCAATATCAGATTGGACTTGGTTCTGAATGTGAGAAAACGTGACCTTTAGTCCTGTAGCACTTCGCGCTAAGGCCTTAGAAACTATTAACACCCGTTTCTCGTCTACACTGATGGGTCCCTTATAGATTTTTCTCAGGGCTCTGGCGCAGGTGTCTTTGGTGAGCCCTTTTCCTTTTATCTACTCACTGGCTCTTTTACAACTCACTTCGATGGTGAAATTGAGGCTATCCATACAGCCCTCCAACAGTTTACTGTTCATCTATCCCCTCTTGATAAGGCTGTAATATTTTGGGATTCTACCTCTGCTCTTCAGGTTTTGTCAGGAAACCAGTAGAATAGAAGTTCCCGTGTACAGAGCTGCATGGAGCTCCTGAATGGGATTCAAGGAAAAGTTGCTTCCAATGGGTACCATTCCATTGTGGTCATTAGAGAAATGAGATGGCGGACCTTCTAGCAGAAAAGGGAACTGCTATTTTTCAAAGCTCTTGTAGAGACCTGCTACTCCATTCTGCTAAACTAGAGATAAGGAGAATTTACAAACAATAGTTTCATTGTACCGCTACCCATGCTGTGAGGGATGCGTCCTGCTATGTGCTTCTTGGGTCTCACTGTATCCCGGATTCGCTTCGTGCCTCTGCTGTGGCCGAGTTTAGACTTATGACCGGACACGATTGTCTTGGTGCCCATTTGCTTCGTTTTAATTTTACTAATTGACCTGACTGCTGCTCATTTTGACGAGTGTTCTGCACTTACTGATTTAGATCGTTTTGTTCAAAAATATTTTAGACCTCGTTGCCTAATAATGGTCAATGGCCTGGCATTTTTGAAATAAAAATACCAACAGAAGTTTCGGTCTGCAAATAATACTTCATTTCTTATGAACATAGGTAGAACTTTCTACCATGAATTCTGGGCCAAAATACATATGGTCAAATAAAGAAAATGAGATAGACACATTTCTCATGTTTTTCAAGCAGTAATCTTCCGGAAACATTATATGATATCGGTTAGTTTAACTACAATCATAGTATTCTTAATGCAATAAACACTCTTCTTTTATCTTAAACTACATAACATAGGCATACTATACTTTTGCAATTTCCAGATTTTCTCTCTATAAACTTTGAAATATACTCTCATTTAACAAAAAAACGACAACATTTCGCCATGTTACCATCTGGTTCAGCCTTTAGGTATATATATTTGAAATCAGAGCAGAGCATCTTCAAAGTCCGTGCCTCTAGTTAAATTATCATCCAGATCGTTTAGCCTATTTGTTTCTGGAGTGGAATTGCCTACATTGCTGGTAAATTTTTATGTTCGTTTCAGATCCTTCTTCAAAATAACATACTGTTAATAAATTATGATTCATTTACTGTCAGCAATTGATAAGACCTTTAAGTATAGTTATATGATATATATATATATATATATATATATATATATAATTTTTGTAAATAAAGATTAAAAAAAAACGTTTTGATATTCAAGAATCCAAAACAGTTTTTGAGGAATAAATTATACGTAAGCATATTTTAAAATACCAAACTTACAATAGAAAGTATGGTTTTATTATTTATTACAGCATGGATCTAGTAATTTTTATTCGCTATGAAAATACTTTGATCCCACTACAAAATGTTGAAATATCTTTTGAAAATAAGTATACCTTAACATCTTCTACACTAGTATATCTATTATAGGCGAAGCATACACAGAATAGATTCGAAGATTTGATCAAAAAAACCAATTCCGATAGCCGTTAGCCCGATAACCATTGGAGCCGCTGTAGTCTCTCAAATTGCTATTTGGAATTTCAGAAAAATGCTATGCAGACAAAAAATATCGCCTTATGGAAAGTAGTTTTCGATATCCCCATGATCTATTCACTACTCTTACCAAGAAAAGTGTACTCAAAGGAAAATATTTTTAGAATTCAAAATGAAATCAAATAGACCGATGCGCATAGAAAGTAGTTTGTTCCTCAAATGCGGTAAGAAGAATAAATGTGAACTTTTTGAAAGTTGGTTTTTCTTCCAATAAATATTTAACTTTCCATCATAATTTTCTTCATGGATAAAAATCGTAAATCAAAGTTTATTTGTAAGCAAGAAGTGCGATACTGTTATAGTTTTATTCTGTCGCAAGTGAAAACACATTTCGAAGATATGAAATTAGTTTTTGTGCCAGAGTGTTTGAATGTAAATGTGCTACTAATTAATTAATGATTGATTTAGTAATGATGTACGTGTTTGCTAATTACAGTAACGAAACTTGTAGTTTTGGAGTTGTCTACATGGAATTAGAGCGATTTTTAGGGAAAACAAACAGAACAAAAAGTAATTGTTGTATTTCCACCACTCAAATAACCTCTCGTGATACATACCATAAAATATAGTTTATCGCGATTTTGGCTACATTTAACAGTTAATATATCTTTGCTTTGACCAATCAACCCTCATACATCAATTTAGAATTCATTCTTTTGAATTTTCCCTGACGGCGTATGGAAATTGTATTAGAAAAGCAAGTCAACTTTACATTTGTAACACGCACAGAAAACACATTCCTTCCCAGCAACCAAAATCCATAACCTACATTTGACTTGACAGAAGAGGCCTCTCGTAGCAGTCATTGCGTTCTTCAGCCACCCAATAGTTCCGGGGTTTGAACCCAGGTTTTTCAGCGCAGTGGTATTGAGAATTGTATTGGTTAGATGTAAAATTAGCTTTCCCCTGGATGGTCCCTCATAAAAATCCACCAGTTCACCCCTTGTAGTATGAAAACCATAGAGATCAATTGTGCACTTTAAAAAAATCTTAATCGTTTCAAAGTGCAATTCATCGTTTCTTGCTATAAGATAAGGTACCGCATTTTTTGCTATAATCCAAATATACAATTTTATTCCAATTCCATGGTTCCCCGAACCTTTAGCTATGTGAAGTTTTATAAAGCTAGACTCATAATATCAAGTAAATTCCAATATAGTACTATTTCATCGTAGGAGAAGAAAAGCGTCGAATATATGATTGTGAGACTTTTAAAGATCTATAACGCATTATGTATATATCAAGCTAAGTTTATCTCAAGTACAAAGAAAACATTGTTTCTAAATAATCTCAGAATGGAATGAACCAGAAGTAATAAACCAAAATTTTGTACACCTAGGTTTGAGAAACCAACGCTTAGGTTGCACTGGAAATCTATAAACATTTTAACTCATTACTTTTTCAATCATGAAATAATTAAAACAATATTACTTTGAAACTAAAAGAAAGAATGTTTTAAGTGTGTTGTGTAGGGGCTATTCAACAGATTTGTAATGTAATTATAACTTTGATCAGTTGATTACTTTTGACCATATAAGAAACTAACTGAAACCCCTTCTTTCATTAGAAGCTCTAAATTTCAATCACCCATATTTTATCATAGATTATAGCAAATTAAATGTGTATAGTTCTTGAATTCTTACTATTTCGATCCAGAAAAATAAGAATCTGTAATCAAAAATATCCGTTCACCTGTAAAAAATTTGAATTGATACAAAATCCAATACAAATATATATGAGAACCCTCATGCAAATAAAATCCATATTTACTTCTAGTAAACGTTATTTCAAGTCAAGTGACACACTCTCTTTTTCTCTCTCTCGGGTTTGATTGTACAACTACTCCAGGGGACACGAATAAGAGGTGTTTGGATACTTTTTAGAACGACTATACATGCTATAAAATAAAAGTACAATTTAAGTCCCAGTGTTCATTGTAACTTATTCCCATATTCTTAGGACTCAGCGAAATATCTTTAAGGATTATAAGAATTGATGTGATAGGAAATGTAAAAGAACACGTACTTAGGTAATATGATGTGGTTTTTGTCACGCAAAACCGGCGATGACTTTGCTTTATTTAGTTTTTAAATTAGTCACGCAGTTCAGAAGACCATTTTAGAGAGGTGAACTTCATGAGTGTTTATGAAGCACATTAGGTGTTCATAAATTAGCTTTGGTGAAATGTTTAAGTACGTCGTGGATAAGAATTATTCAAATTCTACGCTGCGCAAATGGATTTAGATTCAAACTCAGTGAAAGGAAAAGGCGGTGAAAGTCACGTAATTTGTCTGACGTACTTTAAAGTCCAAAGCAATATTCTGTCTTCCTGTCTGGAATAGCTTAAAGTAATGCAAAGAAGTAACTAATTCTGTTTTTCGATTAAGATAATTAATGTAGAAATATCTTTTTTGCAGTCTTACAAGTGTAGTAGGACATATAGTAGTATAGTTAATATCCATTTCCTCCATCGGTCAATATTTGTATAAGATATCATCTGGTGAATTAGCTGTGGGGTATTTTGAGCAAAACGTGATCACATATATATGTTGGATTAAAACTGCAATACGAAGATGGGAAAATTAATTAGCAAGACAGAAGATTTAAATCAAGTTCTTTAACAAAAATTCACTCGTTTATAAAGCTGCTGAGGGCGTCTAGACAGAAGGATTAAATCTATATAAATAAGAATGGAGTGTTTGTTTGTACATTCAATATTTTCGACTCATTTCAAGTTTTCTATCCGTTTTGGACCCTTCTGATGACGAATCCGCCTTTTTCTCGTTTGGTGTCTGTCTGTCTGTCTGTCTGTCTGTCTGTCTGTATGTTGTGCCCTATACACGTCCACGCGGTTTAAGATAATTTCATGAAAATTTGCATACAGTGAGTACTTATCTTGATTTAGTGAGTGAAATTGGTTGCGAAAGTCTGTCTGTCCGTCTTTGTGTTCTATGTTCGATTTTGTGTTTGTGTGTTTGTGTAGACATCACATGAATTGCATTCCAGATATTTAATTGTAGTGTATTTTATTTTATACATTATCTATTAGTTTAGTGAATGCAATATTAAACATTTTTTTATTGTTATATTTAGAAGAGTTTCATGCTAAAACACCTGAGTAAGTATACTTAAATCTTCCACAATTTGATAGTTTTCGAAAAATTGGAATGTAGTTTGAGTATTACGATTACTTTTATTTGCTTTACCAGTAATGCTGAAAACCAATTATTTAAAAAAAAAAATTATGGTGAAATTTTAGCTTTGATACTTCATTTATTTCGAGTCTTATTTTTATTCTGTGCTCAATGAAAACGATTTCCGAATATTTGGGACAGACGATATTTTTCAACGAAACGAGAATGATTAAGATCGCGCGAGCAAAGATATTTTTTCTGATTCTTTCGCTCTGAATTAATTTCACATTTCTAAATTTTGTACACTTTTAGTTGTAAGTTGTGGCAACTGTGCGAGATCAAGAGATAAAATTGAATCACAAATTAATATCTTTAGAACAATTTTTTGCGACATCTTTTATTTTGTTTTATTTCGCTGTTTCCTGTTTTAAATATTTATTATTTTAATACATGTGTTTTCCTTCTCATCACACGCAACAGCACAACAAAGTATTAGACTTAAAAATGTTAGGTAAGTCAGTATAAATTTTCAGTAAATTTTAAGTGTAGTTATGCCATTATTGAAAGAATAATGCCGTTATTTGAAGAATAAGTAAAAATATATTGTTTTGTTGACTATGAGTGCGAGAGCACTCGCCGTAAATCGTAATTTTAATTAATTGAGTTGAACATGAAAAGAACTTAAGAAACGGAATTCCAAATCTCCCTCAAAATCGTCTTTTATAGTAGTAACCTTAGTATCACCTTTCGTCATTTTGTAGCTTTGTCATACAGCAATTGTGCGATGTATGTGAAATGTATAACATAAATGGATATGCATGTGTAGGATTTGTGTCCAAAGTAAGTTGTAGAATGTAGAAAATATAAAGATGGCGAAAGGTGTTAAAATAAATTTTTATTCTACAAAAAACGTAAGTCATTATATATTTTGATTATCTCTTCAATCTAGAGTAAACCAATTCAAACCGAGTAAGGTCGGGTATTTTGCTAGTTTAATATAAGTTGAGAACATAAGCTTCGTTAGATCTGTTTGATTAAGAATTGAGTTTAAAATGTAACTAGGGTATTTTTAAGAAGCAGTGAAGGAAATGAAGATAGAAGGTACTAATACCTCATGGTGGCTCTGTTCGAATAGGTCGAGGGGGGAGGGGTACTTTCTTTGTGTACGGAAATATAATATTAATAAGGAATAAATAAAAATTACGAAAGTTAATGTTAGAGAGTACGTGAATATTTCATTTAAGTATTGATCTACAATGTATTGCATATAAACTAAGAAACATCGGAGATGATGAATAGTCGTAATACATCTATAAATCCGTAAGGGAACAGTAAACTTTCAGTCACAATCGATCGAAAAAATGACATAGGTAAATTTCTCGTTAAAAACTTATTTACATTATATAAAGATATAATATACTATTTATATAATGTGGACAGAAAGAGCAGAAAAATTCAATTATGATTATTCTAACAGAATTGTACATGCAATAACATTAAAGGCATGATAGATAAGTAAAGTAAGTAAACAAAAACGCGTTTTTTTCTTGTTTAGATTTTTGACATTCTCCTATTTTAAAAAGTTCCCTGTTCATCTGGTTTCTTGCTTGAATTTTTTGATAATATACTCCTTCAAATCTGTTCTATTTATCTGTGCAAATGGTAGTATATTCATACATCCAAATTTTTTATTTTAGTTATAAAGTGTTTCTGAACCTATGCTTTTTTTTTGGTAATACTAGGGGGTTCTGCCCCCTGCTCACTTACGCTCGCCAACCCCCGGTGATCGCTACATAATCCCATGTGGGTTGTTTCGCAAACCAACACTCCTTTCACAGATGCCATTTGGTTTGCTTAAACCAACATTACTTTCGCAGAGTGAATCTCCTGGACAGCGAAACTATATGAATAATTCGTATTATCCTGATTTTACTTTCCGGTACATGACGTCACAGCGAGGGCTTCGCTAAAAAATAATTATACCACAAGAAAGAGTACAATGTAAGTATTCAGTGATGGTCTCAAATTTAAAAAATAATGGTATTTGCTGTAGATATAACGGTTTTGACAAAAAGTAGCGAAAATATCTAAAGATTCCGAATTTTGTTTGACCAACTTTTCATCGCATCGAACTTATTTAATTAACCAATTTAAAAAATAACTATACCGTAAGAAAGAGTACAATCTGAGGTATACTGCGATATTTCTAAAATTAAAAACTAATGATAATAAGATATAGATATTACAATTTAAAAAAAAATAACGAAAATGTCCCGATTTTTCCCGAATTTCAAAAAAATATTATCAAGAACCAAATTGAAATTTCTAAAAACCTCGACGAGATGCAAAAATTTACATTGAGATATACTCTTTAAAAAAAACTTACGGCTTAAGACTGAAAATGTGTATGTGTTTTGCTCACTCGCGGAAGAAATTACGCTTTTCAAACTTTGACACTTAATAAACCCTAAACTAATAACATCATCGGAAAAATATATTTATAGTTCTCCAGGGAACACAATGAAGAACAAACAATGTTAATTTCATATTTTTATGATTCGAACTTTCTAGGGAAACCGTCTAAGAATCGAGCTAAACAGCACAGTTTTCAATCCTGCATCGTCGTCGGGGGCGGTAACTTGTTTTTAATATAGAGATATACACTGACGAGCCAAAACATTATTGCCATCTCAACATTTTTCAATGAACTCGTTTGGATGACGTGGAGGGCACGTGATTAAGTGAGAATGACATTTAACTGCTGCTGGAGAATGTAAGTCATCACTCTAGCACTTACTTTTGCGAATGATAAGAAAGGCTGCTGATCTAAGCGAATTTGATAGAGCGCATATCGTAATGGCCCAAAGACTCGGAACGAGTATCACCGAAAATGCACTACTGGTAGGTTGTTCACGATCTGCCGTTATTAGTATTCATGAAAAGTGGATCAATCACGGTGACACCAGCAGTAGACGCAAAGATGTTGGCCATCAAAGAAAAAGGACGTCGGAGACTGTCCTGCTTGGTAAAGCAAAATCGGGACGAGAGAGTGGCTCAGATGACAACCTAATACAATGCAGGTCCAAGCGCAAGTGTTTCGGAACACACAGTTCAGCGGACACTCTTGGATATGGGACTGTGCAGCAGACCTCCCACTCGTGTGGTTCTGTTGACCAAGCGTCATCGTCAACTACGCCTTTCTAGAATACTACCTGCACAAACTTTATAACAATTGGATTACAAACTACAAAGAATTCTTTTGAAAGTCTACTTTTCTCTTAAGAGCATAATATTACTACTTGAATAGAAAGAACTGAACAAAATTTGAGTCTATGTGTTAATTTTATCAATCGAGAAGTTATAACACTTTGTAATGAAATATTTATTGCTCTTTATTCAATGTGTTTTGCACTTTATATTCGAAGGGGACTTTGCGTACCTGGCATGATTAACCAAGCGTTTGGTGAAAATGAGGTTTTTATGATACAAGTTAGTGGTTATTTCTCTGTCTTGACATTTATATCCTAGTTACTAGATTTCCTGCATAACGGTGATATGTCCAAAGTTGTTGAAAAATGTTGGCTGTTGTGTATTAATAACAAGATTAGCCCTTTTGTAAAGATGATGACTGACTGCAATAGACATGTGTTTTTAGGAATACATGTTTATTGCAGATAATTAATTTTTCTTAAAAGTTCATTACCAATTCTAGTGATGATTTCAGTTCGACTGATCCACATAGGGATGAAGAAAATGACTACCAACCTTAAAATAATGATTCACCATCCATAGATTAAATAAATGAAGATAAAATAAGGATCGCCAAAATGTATATAACCAATCTGTAATTGAAAATACGGCACAGAATATTTTCTTAACTACGATTGCTGTGACAAAAATGGTAATAATTTGAAAAAGCAGGTAATGTTCTTAGTCGCATAAACAAATAATGATACAATATGTCAGGTTTCCTCAAATGAATTTAAATTATTATCAAACGCACACACACACATACTGTACCAGTTCATAGTCAAACCATGGCGCAGCTTTTGAAAACTCCATACACTTTACCATTCTACACGATACCAATTAAATATAAACCACTGAGCCCCCAGTGGAAATACTAATTTCAGTTCTGTCATAGAGAACGGTACCATTGTTATGCACAATCCGATTCTGCTTGTTAGCTAAGATAGGCTGCTGCACTTGCTTTCTATGTAGAGACCACTGCTTTGCATGGTCCCTTAATTATCGGATGAGTGTATTTTATATCAAGTGATGACTTGGACTGTCTTCTAGATGAGTTATCTGCCTTTGATTTTCCCACAAGGAGTTTCATATTCATGGGAAATTTAAACTTCAAGTCCCTACTTTGGAGCTATAACAATAAAGACGGAAGAGGATGGAATGTGGTCGAATTTTACACGCTAAATAGATTATCCATACTAAACTATCCCGACTACAGGCCAATCTGCATTCCTATTGCACATTATGCTAACTCCTGGAAAGGTCTGTATCTTGAATCATGTAGTGATTGTAAATACGTGGCCGTAGTGCTAAGCCTAAATTCACAAACTTCGACTGGAGTCTTCCTCAGAACCAAATATAGACTAGTAAACTTTCCTGAATACTTCAGAAAACATGCATGTAACGTGAAAGATTATATGCGTTCTGTAGAATCCGTCAATGATAATGACGATTACTTCAGAACTCTCAATTCAACTGCGGCTGAAGATATAATCACTCAAATAAAATATTCAAGGAAACAAGACAGGTTATGATACCATGGAAAATCCCTTAAACAAAATGTATTTCTCGAGCCCGAAATTCAGACCGCATAAAAAAATTATTTCTAAAATAATTCTGTGCATCAAGTTTATTGAACATCATATCTTGTCATTGCTTTTCACGACCGCAGGATATATACAGGACCTTCGGTGAAATAGGGGTCGTCATGGTTCCAATAACTGGATCAGGGATACTAACCGAAAACGTTCGATTATTCTCAAGGAAAGGGATGGTCTTAATCTTGGTTGGAGTTTTATCCCTATAGGGAATATTTCAATACCGAAAGGCATTTCCGATGTCTGTTCGTCGAACACATTGAAAGAGACTACCGTTGTAAGTCTTTTGAGGTTCTCTGGGGCAGACACTGAGGAATTCTGGCCGGAAGGAACCATTTGATTCCCGAGTTACGTCAGAGGGGATGTCCTTGAATGGGATTTGTGAGGAGGAGGAAAACGAATCGCTGGGTGAAAGGATAACTTGAGCGTTGGACACGAACACGAAAAGCTGTATGAAGGTCCTTTGATGTCATTTCTTTAAAGAACACATCCAAAATGTATCATCTTAAGTGGTAGTAGAGAGAAGATATAACAATAGTCATACGTCTTATTGCAGAGAGAGCAACGAAGCACACTAATCTACAGCATCAACACCAACTTGCTGCAATTGTATTCTCAAATTTGGACACAAAACTAATATTGAGCACCTATCGTACCATTCAAAATCATCATTTTTCTGAACCTTTTGGAACACTGACGTACTACCAAATATAGCAAATTAAAACCACAGCAAATGAGAACTATAAGATCATGACCCATTTAGTTTGTCTATCAACACAAATCAAAGTCTGGTGGGGAAAAACCTGTCTATGTCTACTTCTATAGATTCACAATCTTATTTCATCTCCATTCAAGACATCTACTCTGTTAAAGTAAAGTCCTTTAAAACTCTCTCCAAAATATATATTTGCCTCTAAAAACAACTATACGTACTCTTATTGTCTACAGATCTATAGTAAAACTTCATTTAAATTAAAGTACACTATCTTCAATTTTTTTTTATAGATTTAACTTTCGAAAACTATACTTTGATTACAACAACCGTTTTCTTCCATCTACATATGCATATTGATAATATCATAATGAATTTAATAGCATAGAACTTAATCCTTCCTTAGAAAGATCTTTAAGACTAATATTATTCGCAATATTTTTGGAATGAGACACGGTAGAATTCGTGTCAAAAATTTCATTTCACGCATCGTCCTCACCAAACAAATTGCTTATAGACATGACCTTTCCTGAACTATAGTCATCTTTTTAAACTTAAAAGCATTCCTTACTATCTCTCTGGAGAGCTTGGAGACGCAGATCATAACTATTTGAGTCATTTACCTAGTAAATACCATTTCCGAAACAAACAAAATCCAATGGCTAACTAACGTTTGTAGAAGTCCAACATTTGTACAGTATTAAAAGGCCATAGCATTTTTCAGAATCAGCGAATATCATTACTTAATTACTATTACGTAATCTCTTTTCCTATATTCAACTAGTTACCACCGTCCCAGCCTAAGCTATTCGGTGTTTCGCCACGTAATTTTGAACCACGGTCAGATGACGAGGCAACATCTCAGCTGACATCCCACTCTCCAAACTTCTACAACAACCCAACGTGAGGACTTTCGGCCACGACATATTTAAGGTGCATCAGCCGCCTCTATACCATACGCTTATATACATCTATGCCCTGTTCCAGATTCGAATCAGGAAACTTCCCATCTAGTGGCTAACATCTTAACCACTATACCGTTTGGTCGGTTTCCTTTTCCTATATATACCCACTGTATTTCAAACGTAACAGTGGTACTTTTTGATCTCTACTTAATTCTGAGATGGAGATCTTATGTGTATTTTTTTAGCACTAAAAGCTTTCTCACTCAACTTTTTCTTAAGTTGGGGCCTACTGATCTTTATTTTTGAAATGTGTCTTTTCCTCGTCTTTCCTTGTAGACTAACTAAGCTTTTTTGTGAATCGATTGGAGAGTTCCATGTATGTATGTAATCTGTGGCTTGTCACCAGTTGTGGCAATAGTTTTTAACATGTATCAAATTCAAGAATTATCACAAATAACTATATTTTGTAAACACAATCGCGAGAATTGTGTTTAATTTTCGCATTCTTAAGAGCCTAATCTATAAAATAAATATTTGCGTAAAATAAAAATGATTTCCGAGATCATAACAAAGTTCGTTTTAAATGTGGCATGCTACACTCATGCCCTGCAAAAGAAACCGAAAGATTTTAAGACCTTATTACCATTCATTCCTCAAATCTACTCTAATTATTTCAATGGAATGGTACCAAAAGGATGAAGATGATAATTAGAGAGATGTTGAATAGATTTTGTAGTTTTTCCTTCTAAGTAAAAAATGCTTAAATTTTAATTGTCAGCTAACGTTTCACGTATTCATAGCCTTAAAAACTGACTTGTTTAAGGACAACAATGAGATAAATCACTAAACATTGATGTTGGTTGTGAAAAGAAGGAATTTATTAAAGTTCCTGAATACTGCACATTTATGTAAATGTCCAAATAGCAGGACAAAAGTATTTTTCACGATATAGTGAAATATGAATAGCATTTCACAAAAAAATAGAATTACAGAATTTTTTTTTTAATTAAAAATCGCTCTATGGAACATTTTGTGTCGTTCGTCACGTTGCGCCAAGCTCTTTATATACTATATATTAACGCAAATTGGAGGTAGTTAGGTTTTATAAAGTTTGATTACATAAACAAATTAACTTTATGAATGTGTTAAATGTTAAAAAGTACTGTTGGTACTCGTACAAATATTTATAGAAACATTTTAAAAGTTTAAAGCAATTAATTCATAAATCGTAATTTAATCCTAGAATATAAAACTGCATTTAAATATGTTCACCAAGTTTATGATTTTAGCAAAAACTGTTTAAAACTTTTTTTGTATAATAAAATGTAAAACTCAGGTATGCAAAAAAATGCAGTTAAAGCTTAAGTTTTAACACACTTTGATCTATCACACAAATAGCTTTATGGTGTTGTGGGCTCGTTTTTTTCGGACCTTTAAAGTACATATGTTCTCAGATTTTTAAAACTCAGGGTTTTGTTTTTAAAAATCAAAACGTACTGCGGCCGCATAGTGTAACTAGGTTCAGACCATTCACTAGCTTAAGTATTATTTTCCTTGCACTCTGATAAAATTAAAATTCATTTAAATATTTGCAATCAACTCATACGTTAATTTGGTGTCACTACTAGATCATAGAAGTGGTATGGTGTATTTAGATTTGCCTACCAGCAATGATTTTTATGGAGCTAAATACAGTCTATATTTAAAAGTATCAAACCCATTGCCTTTTGAAAAAGAATAAACCTATTGCAATAAAAGTTCTCCAACAAACAATACTGATTTCAAAACACTTTCTTCCCATTTGCAATTACTGCATTTGCCCACTAACCGTAAAACACATTTTAATAGAATGTTCTCATTTTAATAGGCAACGACTTAAACATTTTAATTCATATGCCTTGGTTTTAGAAGACATGGTTGGAGAGAATCCTCATCCAAATATTTTTAGCTTTTTACATGACATTGGTTTCATCCATCACATATAATATATATAGTATTCATTTTATTACGTCATGTCTTATTTCATTTTATTACTATATTATGTAGTTTATTTTTTATCCTGAGTTTGGCATAATATGTCCCGAGAGGACTCAATGCCACAAAATCTTACCCAATCCAATACATCAAAACACTTTTTTTTTCTGCTTCACAAAAACCTACTAATACACAACACCTATATATACCTAACACAAAAAACCTAGGACTACACAACAACATACTACTACTAAACAGCTACTATATACTAGAGGTATAATGCTGTATAAAGATTTGCCTACCAGCAATGATTTATGGAGCAAAATCTAATCTATATTTTAAAATATGAAACTCATTGCCTTTTGAAAAAGGAATACAAACCTATTGCAATATAGGTTTTCCCATTACCAATACTAAACCCCAAACACTTCTGCTTCACAAACACCTTCTACTTACACAACAGCTACCTATCACAGAAACCCAACAACTACACAACAACCTACTACTACTAAACAACTACTACATACTAGAGGTGAAATGTTGTATAAAGATTTGCCTACTAACAATGATTTATGGAGCAAAACCCAATCTATATTTTAAAATATGAAACCCATTGCCTTTTGAAAAAAGAATAGAAACCTATTACAATATTATAAGTTCTCCCACGACCAATACTGCATACAAGAGAGATATACTACTGCTCTACAGAAAACCATATTCTCTGTATTTAAGAATCAGGAAAAGGCGATGTCCAATACCGCAGTTGGACAAACCATAATTTAAGTCCCCTTCGTTCGATAGATCGCAGCATCGAACCTTCGCGTGTTCCAGAGTGTTCTGGAATTGATTGAGATCTCTTGAAGGATAAGCTGTCCGACATGAAAGATGCGCTTCATAAAAGGGACCCCCAACAACACGGCCTGAGTGACAGATGAAAAATGCAACATTTCTGCCACAGATGGCGTGGCATCTAAATCATCCCCTTCCACATTGATCCAGATACAGGTCTCTTAATTACGGGTGTCTCGACATGGGAGTCTACTTTGATGAAGTGGGGAGAAAGTCACTGAAAGTTCGTTACATTGTACACTTTGTTCGATGCTCTAAGTTAATGCTGGGGATTTCTCTTCGATGCCCTTTGGACTTGTACCATACGGCTCATACTGCTTCAATCACGTATTTGGGTCTGCTTCAAAGGTTAACATAAAATGTTGGAGTCAATTTAGACTTTACGCTGATGCTAACAAGTTTGCTTTAACCGAGTTTCAGACGGTTTACAATAAGATTGTTTCGTGTCATTATGATGGCACTTAAAAATGAGTACAATATACAGTTGAACTCCAATTAACAGGATCAATTGGGACCAGACTCCATCCGGATAGTTAGATTATTCATGGAAAAAGGATATTCCATAGTAAAAATGAATTTTGGTATAGTATGAAATTTAATTTAATGACAATGAAAACTGTGGTTTTACATTTTGTTCTTACATACTGTATTAAAATGTATCATTGCTTGAACATATCGGTCAAAGTCCGTTTTGCTGTCTTTACTCGTTTTCGTGCAACCAAATCTCGTATGCGCTTGGTGGGGAGTAGCTATAGATGGTCGCACTCAGGCTGCAGCTCCATTCATTTTGGCGCTCTGTCAAGGTACTCAAATGCCTTACTAGCTGAGAATTACGCGTCTGGTAGAGTAGCCATGTTGTCGTCATCTTCCGGGTCATCAATGAGTTCTCCCACTCTTGATTGAGTTTATCGTCACTGAGATAATTTCGAATCCAGTGTCATTATAATCACATACCAGCCACTCGCCTACGTCCTCTGTACAGTACTCGGAAGCTCCAGGAATGTTTAGTATGATATTTCTAATATCCTAAACTGACACTTCGTCTACTTGGTTTTTCCATTCACCGATAAGAAACTTTTAAAATGCGGATTTTGCCGATTTTTTTTTTCTCAAAGTGAACCGGATAATTGACGATCTGGATAACAGAAGTTGGGATACTTGTAGATCTACTGTACCTGAAGGCTTTAATTTCTCTCTATAATATAAAACAAAACGTATTTTTTTATTGATATCCACGCGAATTTCTGTTGCACCTACGTTAATGAATATACAATTATGGACCGGACAGTGAAAGAATCCATGCTTTAATAGGGTGATGCTCTCCACGTGCTGCAATTACATTAGCAACCCTTCTGGGCATACTTTCAACAAAGTTTTCATACACAGCTATGGGTATTTGAGTCGATTCCTGCTGTAATAATGTCGCCAGATCAGCTGTAGATTTGGACGTGGTTCCCTGGTTCGTAAACATCGCTATAACTCGTCCCACAAATGTGCGATGGGGTTTAGGTCGGGACTCTGAGCAGGCCAGGGAAGACGTTTTTTATCCATATCTTGATACCACTGCTTGACAGAGGATGCAATATGATATGGAGCGTTGTCACACTGGAAATAACATTCGTCCATTCCATAAAATTGCCAGAGGATGGGAAAAACCTGATTGTCCAAAATGTTCATGTATGCGTGGGCGTTCAATTGACCAGGAGCAACATGCAAAGTTCCCAGGCCATTCCACGAAAAACACCCCTAAACCAGTAGTCGGATTTTATACAAATCTTCTGGCGTCTGGTCTGTTTTTGTAGAGTACTGTATATAGGAGAGATTTTAAGGTTTAACTTTAAACAATCGGTTCTCTAATCACCTAAAAAGTGGTTTTAAATTAGTAGATATTGCTCTCTCGAGTAGGTGACGTGAAATATAAGCAGACTGAGCATTGCTACTGTGAAAAGATCAAAAATGTAACCAATATGTCCACTAATAGTCACGAGAGGCATCTGTGAGAAGTTTGGATTCGGTAGACCGGTTGGAAGAGCAACGGATTGGCAACAGGTGGTTGCGATTTCGATTCCAACCCCATAACGTCGTGTGCAATTGGATCTGGTGCACATTAAATCTGCCATGGACTCAAATGTCCTCACGTCAGCGGGATGTGAAAGTTTGGACAATGTGATGCTAGGTCAAGTATTACCTCGTCATCAGACATGACTTAAAATAATGTGGTCCTCGGATCTTTTCCTAGGGGCATTGATTCGACACCTCGTCAATAACCATTGTGTTGCTCCAGTGCGGCGTTAATTGAAATACTTACGTGAGGGAAATTGGCTTGTTTGACCGATTTGACTTGATCTGTCGATTCGCGGATTGGTCAAAGTGACATAGAAGTAGACTTTAGTGATTTCACTATTTTTGCCGTCACTCTATAGAAATACACATTCGCATTTCTATCCTGTAATAATATGTCATACAGCCAAAAAAGATGATAAGAAGTCCTCTCATCTCGTGGACAAGTGAATGTTCGTTTACACCATGCAGATGAAAGTATATAGTTTAGGCTAGTTAGGCTTATAGTTAGATAGTATATAGGATAACGTTATTATTAATTTCTGCAACATGATCCTGTGTGAAGTTTTCCATAGAAAGGTTTGCCATTTCTCTCTCTACTTTTGCATTTCGCTTCGGGATTAATCCCATAACGTCACCAGTAACCCATTTTGTTGCTCCAGCGTGACGACGTCAATTCAACAACCTGAACAACAAAAATACTTATGTGTTTCCGACCCACACAAGCAATCATTTACAAAAAGGCCTTTCATCTCTAATTACAACTCATCTTTTCGCACTGCACTTTGTTTGATTAGATGTGCACTCCTAAACGTCTCCTCCACAGATCGTCCTAAATCGTTCATAAAAATCACTGAACAACGCCGAAAGTTAAGAAAATGTCACCTATTTGACACAGGCTCTCCCCAGCGAACTGAAAACAAAATCACGTCCTCTCTTTTAAAAGTTTTCCGGAATATTTCGCTACGTGAAACCCGGTATTTGGCGCTGTCCCTCGCGGCAATTATCTCTTCAAATGTCAGTGAAATGTTTCGTATGCAAATTGCCGTCGTCCGTCGCCATGGCAACAGCTAAACATAATCTGGATCAAACGCCACGGAAGAGACTTTGACACTGAATAGCCCCTGTGGGAAGGTACTTCAAAATTTCCGACGAGGGATAATTTCATTATATTTCACGAATTAAATCTAATTATGTGGAATTTCCAACAAAACACCAGGGGGTGGGCTTGTGCATAAGTGGTTCGTTATTGCAGTGAAAGAAAATTAATTTTCATGAGCTGTTAGGTTTTTGTTGATTGGAGTTATCATTTGTGCGTGGTTGTCGGTGATTTCCTTGAATTTATCCATTGATAGATGGTTTCGACGCTCAAGGCGTCCGGAATTTGTTTGATTGGACATTGTGTGATGGCTGACTCGAGTTTTCAATTCAAGGACTTGTTAATGAAGAAATAAAACAATTTTGATGGTTAAAATATTTTCGCAAGACGTGTAATTTCTTATATAAGGGATAAAGTTTCAGTTACTCGTAATATTAATGGAAAATGGCGAAATTTTAATGTCTATTATATTTTACGGTGATGTTATTTAACTGTGCTACATTATCTAAGGAGTCTGTAGAAGTCACGTCGAAGTTCATTTGGTGTTAGTTAATTCACACACACGACCAGTGATAGTGAACTGTATTAATTTTATTGTTAAATCATGATTTCAATCACCAATGGACAATTTTCCTTGTGAAGAAATGTAACACAAAAGGGTATTGAACCCCAAAGCGAAATCTCTCATGGATTGCGGAACACGCTGCTTTTTCCCCACACACTCAGAATACGAATACAAAAAAGAATCATGGCGTCGCCTAAAAAACTAAGATATTCCCTGGCCTTTTTTCTGAATGTAAAAAAGAACATAGTTCAGCTACTGTTACTCGTTTATACATATTTCTGTGTGATCCATCTAGAACATTCCATCTAGAATATTCCTTGTAGAACTATATAAGATATTACCTGACCTTTGTTCTGAATGTAAAAAAGAACTTAGTTCAGCTACTGTTACTCGTTTATACATATTTCTGTGTGATCCATCTAGAACATTCCATCTAGAATATTCCTTGTAGAACTATATAAGATATTACCTGACCTTTGTTCTGAATGTAAAAAAGAACTTAGTTCAGCTACTGTTACTCGTTTATACATATTTCTGTGTGATCCATCTAGAACATTCCATCTAGAATATTCCTTGTAGAACTATATAAGATATTACCTGACCTTTGTTCTGAATGTAAAAAAGAACTTAGTTCAGCTACTGTTACTCGTTTATACATATTTCTGTGTGATCCATCTAGAACATTCCATCTAGAATATTCCTTGTAGAACTATATAAGATATTACCTGACCTTTGTTCTGAATGTAAAAAAGAACTTAGTTCAGCTACTGTTACTCGTTTATACATATTTCTGTGTGATCCATCTAGAACATTCCATCTAGAATATTCCTTGTAGAACTATATAAGATATTACCTGACCTTTGTTCTGAATGTAAAAAAGAACTTAGTTCAGCTACTGTTACTCGTTTATACATATTTCTGTGTGATCCATCTAGAACATTCCATCTAGAATATTCCTTGTAGAACTATATAAGATATTACCTGACCTTTGTTCTGAATGTAAAAAAGAACTTAGTTCAGCTACTGTTACTCGTTTATACATATTTCTGTGTGATCCATCTATAATATTCCATGTAGAACATTCCACCTAGAAAATTCCTTACAGAACATTCCAAGCAAAATTGAATCATGTGAAAAATATACAGGCTACAAAAAGTCAAGAGGACAGGATGAAAAATTCCGAATTACTTTTCAAATTATTACGATTAAACAGTCTTTTTCACACAGAATCTTTCAACACAGAATTTTTCTATAAACATTATCAAGTACTTTTCTTTTCATAATATAGTTACGTTAGGTTTAACTAGAAATTATTGCTTTTTAAATAACATTTAGGTATTGCTTCATTCAAACAGAAAACAGATTTGTTCATACAGATTCGCTTAACTATGCTTATAGCAATCAAAACCTTTAAGCACTTTAGTGCGTACAATAGCTTCAACAAGCGAAATAATCCTGCTACATTGGTTTCTTACTCTTTACCTCAAGTCTAATTTGTTACATATGACATTTTCTTCTTTCGTTTTAGTTTCATTTTTTCCGTCATAGATTTCAATTCACAAATTTACATGTATTTAAAATTCTTTAAGTTCATTTCATCCATGATGGTTTATTCAAGTGAATTTGGACCGAACTAAGTTTTAAATGATATCACGAGATCCTCGAGTAGTATATGTTTTTACTATCCAATATTGTTAGCTGCATGTTATACTGTACAGAATCGCCACTCCTATTGGCTGAAAGAACCCTTGAAATGACTCTATTGATCAAGAAGTTAAAGATTGGTTAGAAATCATGCTAGATAAAAAACTACATATTACATGATGGAATTATGCAAGCACGATCGATTCTCAGACATAACACGAATTGTGAAGATTAAAACGTTAGTACTTCTTATTATTTATCTGTTTAAGAAACCTGTTTTCCTCACACATTAATTACATTAATATTCGATATCATTAATTCCCACAACAGATGTCAAAATTAAGTATTGACGGACGTTCACAAGTATGAGATTAAGGTTTTAAAGGATTAAATACCAGATAATACTGCATAATGCTCAGCCTCCACAACATAGTACATTGTCTAGTTCAAAAATACTCGGAGCACTGGAGAGCCAATTTTCTCTAAATCCCCACAGGAAATCCCCTGAGCCACTTTCCATCATCTCTCAACAGTCGCCAGACCTTGGGGGCCTTAAGTAAAATGTCGTGACAGTTTTCTTTCACCTTAACGGTGTCGCTAACGTACAGGATAATATGTATGTTTTGAGGTATTGATTACCCACGCTCAACAATAAGGTGCATTTCTGAAAAGCGTGTGTTCAATATAAATATCCATTGGTAAAGACATTGTTGATAAATGAAAGATAGAACTCCTTTATTTGCGATGAACTTTCCCTATATGGTATATGCATTAAGTACAACAAATTCTAGTCAGGAAGCACTTTTTTGGCAAATCAAAGTTGCGCTCTCCATGTAAATGATTGCTTACATCTCGCGTGCACAAGGTGACATTGGTTTTATCCATCACATATAATTTTATATAGTATTCATTTTGTTATGACTTGACTCATTTTCACTTTATAATATATTATATATCTGATTATCTTGAGTCTGGCATAATATGTCCCAAGAGGACTCAATGCCACAAAACCATATCCGATTCAATCCTTGCGTGCAAAAGTATGGTGTGTAAAGAAAATACGTTTGTGTGAAGTAGCAGAACTTTCTAACTCTGAGTTCTGGTCCCATAAAATGTAAACAGCTTATTTTCTCTGGGATTTATGGGTAAGTGCAACAATTGCCAGGGCGTTGCCTCAAAAGCACAAGAGTAAAGTTTAATACAGAATATTACGCAAGAATAGTCCGACTCTGATCGAAGAAAGACAAAAGCTGTCTTCCCGTGCTGAGCAATTGCAAGAGCACACAAGAACGTGAATTGGAGAAAGCTCATAAAGCTGTTCGTCAGCACAACAAACTTGGTGAAACAGATTCACAATTTGGTTTGTCTGAAGAGGCACAACCTCTAGGATTACGCCTGGTAGCAAAACCTGTATCTTATAACAAGTCAGAACATATTCAATAAATAGTTGATTTAGGGATACTGTTTTAAATATGTTATCATGTACTTTTAAAAGTAATATGTAAAAACCAACAATTCAGTTACCAAACTTGAAGATGCAAATTGAAAGGAACAATACACCGGGCTATTGGCGACGGTAGGTGATCAATACCGAAAAAAAAGTAATGAGTTCCTGTATGATTCAGATTAATTTGGATTGCCCCGCTTACTGGGGTGGGGTGGATATAGAGGTTTTTGAACCTTCCCTCGAATTTACAAATAGAACAGTTCGAACTCACCATGTTCATAGTTGAATTCACGTCGCATTGAAGCAATTCAAAGGGTAACTGGCGGTGGTACAGGATCAATCCCGAAGGGAAAGACAACAACACCTTATTTTGTACCACGGTCAGATGACGAGGTCAAACCTGAGATAGCACCCTACTGTCCAAATTCCCACACCACGCCAACGTGAGGACATTTGAGGTCACGACAGATTTAACGTGCATCAGACCTCATGTATGGGAATGATCTATGGTTGGATCGAGTTTCGAACTCACCCCCCTTCGTTTGCTAATTCGTAACTCTACCAATCGGCCTACAAACTCGGAGATGCTGCCATATTGATAAACATGGCAAAAATAACAATCCTCATACATAAACAAAGTACAAAATTGTACTCAGAGTGTATCTTAATGTGTATCATTCTTCAATTTAACAATTTCTTTCACACGTTATTTCCTTCTTCCGATTCGGCATCCGGTACAAATTGCTTTGCTTGAATTGGGATTCCCACGCAGAATGGTCCGTTTCACGGTGCGTTTGAGACTCGTTGGATGCTGCTATAAAACCATCGACAGAATGGGGCATTAAGCAGGCCGTAAAAGATGGTGGGCGGTAAAGAAAAGTGGTCGAAAACCCCAAACACCGCCTTGAGAGGCATGGAGAAGTTAATAAGTTATCAAGTGCACTACCTGATATTGGAAAGAAAGAAAACGTGTGACAGGGAATCGCTGAGTTTCTCCAAGATGCTTTTTCAACACCTCCGATTGCTGCGTCATTGGGAATCGTGATTCTTTTTTATGAGCCCTTATATTTGTGCCACAGAAGACTTATTTTAAAGCGATTTATCCTAATTTAGCTTAGATGGATTGTGTGTGGAAGTTTCGAGAGTGGAGTTCTAGTTCACAGGTGTTGCTTCGTTATCTGATCATGGTTCAACATTACGTGGTGTTGTCCTCTGTTATTTCCCCTAGGGGATTGATACCGGACAGTCGTCAAAAGCCCGTTGTGTTGCTCTAGTACAACCTTAATTAAAAATTATTAAATTATCAATAATATATCGTTGGCGTGGTGTGGAAGTTTCGAGAGTGGAGTTCTAGCTCACAGGTGTTGCCTTGTCATCAGACCGTGGTTCAAAATTACGCGGTGTTTTCCTAAGATATTTCCCTTATGTGATTGATCCCGGACTGTCATCAATAGCCAAGTGTGATGTACATTAAGCTACCTACTTGCTATACTACAATGTAATTTATTTCACAAGCGAGCAAGTCGCAATCGTGGTCAAGGTCCATATTTATTATTAAGATTACGTTCGTTTTATACCTCATTGTATTATATTATAACTAATATGTAAATGGAACTAGCTTTTTAATTATAAAACATGCATCATGTAGGTACTCATTATTTGGCAAAGGAAAACAAATCTTCGTTGCCATTTTAGACAGCTGGAATGAAACAAAGCAACTTGTCTACCATAAAGTATTTCAAGGTAGAGATGGGTTACACTGTTATATATACTACTGAATCGTAAGTTAATATTTGTAGTGGTGGCTAAGCTCGCTACACCATTCTCAGCTTTCTTTTCACACGGCGTATCACATTCATTCAGCTGTTAAAAAGCACAAAAGAGAATCAAGAGGTCACAAATATACACGCTTATGGAACCAAGCCTTGATATTATTAATACATATCTCACGAAATTGAAAATCAGTCAACTAATTACAACATCTATTTAATTCAGACATCTAAACTCTACAGAGGGATTACCATAGGAACTCAGCTACCGATACAATATTGAACTTACGTTAAAGTTGGATAACGTGTCTGAACCCCGACCTACTTTCCAATTGACTGAAGATTTGCTGTCTCTTCACGCTCCACTTTACTGTTTTCCTTTATCCCCATAATACATCCTAGTATTATTTATATACCAAACACCAGTAAATAGCTAGTAGTAATGCCAGTCACATGTGCACAAACAAGCACATTGTCTTGAAGATAAATATTGATGCAGACAAGAGCTATATTCCATAGATACTAATGATTAACGAGGTATAACGGAAGTAGGGAATTATGTCAGGCACAGCACAAGCAACCGAATGGAGGGAGGATTTGCTTTTTTTTTCTGTCCATTAGTGCCTTATCTATCTCGATCTGCTAATGGTATGGCACGTAATTCCATGATTACAACTTATAGGGATTGTGTATTGCCATTCCCCACCACGTTATCGTCTATACCCTTAACATCAGCATTCACGAATCGTATGTCTACGCTTACTTACGGAAGTATTCGTATCTGCTATTAATTGTATTATTAACAATTAATCATCGACTTTTGTGCCTTTGGGGATCTCGTCAAAATATACCGGATGTTTCATCCTGGTATAACTGGTTAGATAGGTGATTGTTTTAATCAACGTCGTACTGAAGCAACCCAGAACAACACCACGTAATTTTTACCACGCTAAGATGACGATGTCACACCTCAATTGTCACCCCAATCCCCGAAATTTCAATTCCGAAATTTCTATGGCGAAGCCACGAATTTTGTTTCTTAGTAGAAATGACGATTTTCATGAGGACACAAACAACCTTTGATTAGCAACTCGATTTTTCCCGAAGCATTGAAACTAAACGCGTTTCTATAGATACGCCAATTTTGAAGATTTGTGCATTTGACAAAGTGGTAACTATATAATTATTCAAACAGATACAATAGACTTCTAATATGAATTTAAAATCTGAGCTTAACACTTTCGCTGCCGATCTCGCTCAAGCGCGTGGTGTGGAGTGATGTCTCAGTAGCCAGTCACGTGTTTGCGCGGGAGAGCTGCGCCGCTTTATTCACCGCTTTAATCGGCATTATATGGTACTAGCTGCAATACCCGGCTTTGCTTGAGGATTGAATTAATAATATGTTGATTGAAAAGTCATCAATTATGTTTCATAAAAAAATGTTAGCATCATTTAAGTGTATTGAAAAAAAATTAATATCCATTTAAACTTCTCCATCGCTTCTACAATTTACTTCGGACGCAAATATACATACATGTTGTATAAATACATATAATCCTTTTCATATTCAACGCACTTCTGCTGAAAGTTTTTTTTTTCTAAAGTGACAACTACAGAAGTTGATTTTGAGTTTTCGAGTGACTACGAATATTCCCGTTCTTTCATTTTCAGTAAAAGTAGCGAAGTTTGGCGAATAGTTTTGCACTTAATTTTCCTGTGAATACGTTTTACTTGTGCCATTCTTGCACCTAGTATGCGATATTTTCGAATTTCATCGTCAATATGAGAGGTTGGTAAATTAAATTCTTACGGCATTCGTGACTAATTTAGGTTGAAGCAGACGCAATTTTTCTTGAAAATTTCATTCAGCAGTAGGTGGAATAACGGAACTTCTGTTGGATATACAATATAAAGCAGATTTGACGTTTGTCGGTTCTTTATACAAATCCACCTTTCGACCAATCTGTACCACATTTGGTACACTTATATTTTAAAACCTTGTGGGTATGATAGGCTACATACTAACCTACGTTCTATTTGTCCAAGGGAGCTAAAAATTTATGCATTCGTGAGTAATTTAGTGGGAAATAAACGTATTTTCCCATGAAAATTCCATACAGCGGAATGTGGAATAACGGAGCTTGTGGTAGAAATAAAGATTTTATAGCGCTTTTACAAAACGAAAAGCACTGCATTCAACAAATGATTCACAGGTATCTAAGTTGGATTAGAACAGCTTCAATATGTTTAGTAAGCAACTTCGACTTTCTGTCACTTGAGACAAAAAAATTTCATTATTTCAAAAATACAAATTGCGATATCAACAAAGTCTTGTTTAAGATTATTTTTTCCAACAGACATACAGTTTTAAATTGAACTCTTATGCTTATTATTCACAGAAATTTTGTTTCTAAACGAAAAGTACGTACCTAGTAAGAATATGATATATGTATTTACTTGACTATGAAGCACAGGTTTCAATAATACCCAATGAAATACGAAAAACTAATGAAATTTAATTGATTTGAACTGTCTTTCAATGAATAGCTGTATCAAAATTTTGAAATACATTTAATCTAATTTAAAGTTTTTTTTTATATTTTATTTGTTATTTTAAAATTAGAACTTTCGCGCTTTAAAAATATTTTGATGTGTATATTTTATTTATTTTATGATACAGCAATCTACACACCATTTCGTATTAAACCAGAGAGATTTAAAGAAAGTTGGTCGAAATATACATATAGGAATTATCTGTGTCTAGTGATATTCTGCAGGAAATAAATAAGTCATTAAAATCTAACACTTTAATAATATTTCTGCAATAGGTAATATACCGGAACATATAAATCCAAACAGAAACAAAATTGAAATCCTTTAAAAATGCAAAACTCTGATTAAGAAAATTCTGTTCTAACGTGTTAAATTTCGACTTTCTGAATATATTCAAAAAGAGAACAATTCGACAAAAGACGAACAATATTGATAAAAACAATAACGATTTACAAGCAAAAAGAATCCTCAAATATGACCGCAACATCTCGCTGTCAACTCAAATCCCAAACAAAGAATTCTAAATTAAATTAAAAGTTAAGCATTAAATCGGACGTTGCCGGATACCGAAAAGCAAAATTACGATTTTATGATCAATGAGTTTTTATTTTAGGCATTTTTGTTCCATTATAAATTGTAAGTTATATAAGATTAAATGCTTTAAATATTTTTTCTTCATCAATCAAATATTTATAAATATTATTTTCATCATGGGAAGAAGTAAAATTCAGTTCAAACATAAATATTATAATTTAATTTGTTTTAATAAAAAAAAATTTCGATCAACACTGGTAAAGCAATCTGAGCTGCGTACAGCAATCGCTTTATACTCAATGTTATTTCTATAGCGATTTAGAATTGGTTTTGTCTTAGGCCTTATGTCAATGTTAGACAATTTACTAGCCGAATTTTTCAAAATCCTTTCTCAGTGCACCCCTACGGTATAAGAAGAATCACCCTGCAAAATTTCAGCTTCCTAGGACTTGTAGTTCTTGACATACAGTGATGAGTGAGTGAGTGAGTTTGTTAGTCAGTGAGTCAATGAGTGAGTGAGTTTGTCAGTCAGTAAGTGAGTGAGTGAGTGGTATTTGAATTACAAATATATAGATGTGCGTCTGCTGGCATTGGCGTGGAATAAAGGTTAAAAAAAAAGTTGTAATTTTTTTTTTTTTTGGATTATAGCTTTATTAGTTATTTTAAAAGATATTGTAATAAGGGTTGTTGAGACGCGATAGTTCTGCCGGGCCTTCACGCCCCCCCCCCCCCCAAAAAAAAAAATACAATCTAGAAAGCCTCTAACAGATGATGAAATTGCAAATTTGTTAGCTGAGCTTTTGACAATCTATTCTGGTATTTTTGTGGTTCTGGTATTGTCTTCTGTGTAAAACCTATTTCTAAGAGGTGCGGCAGTGACTATCAACACATCCTCACGTGACCTGCAGTCAACGCGTTAATTTATTTCTTTTAACTCGACCCATCTGGCCACACCGAATTAAACTATTAGACGGGTCCATGTTCTAACAAAGAGCGCTGAGGAAAAATTCTGTTACACTTTGGGTGCCGTGGATTTTTGTTTAAAAAAATAAGTTTGGGAATCACTGGACTAGGTTTTTGGTTGCGACTACCTTCGTACATCTGGTGTGTCGCACCAACACAGAAAAGATTAAAAATTCATCGATTTTCCAAAGAAATATACAGGCATATGGACGGAGTCCGTGTCTTAAAACGCAAAATATTAAGTCACGGGGATTACTAATTAACCCAATCCGATTAGCTATTGAGATACAATTTAGTGTTTTCAGTCGCGCTGGATAGTCTCTTTCATAAAAGAATATTTTTTCACTCATTGTGATTCATGCTTCCCACAACCACGTGACTAATGTTCGAATCGAGCGACCGGAAGTAACAGAAAGAATGTGCATACGCATCCTTCTTTTTCATTTGAAGGTCGATGATTAAAGATAATGTGCAATGTTATTGTTAAGGTATAGGGGAAGACGGGGTACAATGAAACAAAATTTACTAATTATTTTTTCCTATCCACAATTTTGCATGCACAAAAATATAATTAATGCATACTTTTAGTCTTGTATTTTCCCCATTTAAATAAATTTTTATTAGGTTCTAAACAATATCTTTATGCTTGGAAAATAACAAAAAGTAAATGTCTCGCAGTGTTTCATTGTACCCCGTATGAAGGGGTACAATGAAACACATACTGGGGTACAATGAAACACTCCAAATGATTCAAGCACACACAATTTTCACCCTATAAAGTTTATTTTAGTCACATTCGACTTCATTTGAATTTATGATTTCTACAACAGAATATATTTCCTTACGTTTCAGTTTCATTTTATATAGTTCATTCAACATAATCATTTATAAAGATACTGCTTGTGTCACACATGTTATGTGTGGATATCTCATTCTTAGTACTTTTGGTGATCAGCTGGAGATGGAAAATAATCTGAATCATCGTCATCTTCAAAGTCTGTAGGAGGTAGTTTGTTTTGAAAACAATGCCTTCACCTTTTCCTCTTTTTACTTTCTAATTGCTTAACAAGAACATTTTGTACTGGCGTGGTTAGAAGAAAACTTTTTTTTTCTGTTTTCCTACTCTTCTTTTTTTGGATCAGCCTTGGGGGAAGGTTTTATCTCTTCAGGAGAAATGTATTTCCTCACAGGTTTAGAGCCAGTGCATGGTGCATGAACAGTTGCTGAACAACCTGCAGTAGGTGATTCTGATCTACTAATGGCAAGATCCACCTCTTCTGATTCTTGGATTTTGTCTGTCTGGTCTTCAGTTTCATTAGTCAGCTCTTCAATCTGACACGTACGAACACAAATAATCTTCTTGACAAAACATTTCTCTATTGATGGGCCATATTTCAGTCGCTGAAAAATCTTTTGTAATGTTTTGTGGAGTGAAAGACTTACAATAAGCAGTGCCAAGCAAAGAAGATATCTCATAGATAGAGATTGTACGACCTGGATTACACAGCATCCAGTAATTTGCAATTAGATTGAAGAAATTTTTAAGTGACTTGAACACAGTTTTGTCTAAATGCTGCAATTTTCTACTGGTATGTGGGGGCAGGATTGCAACAATTCCGTTATCTTTCGTAAAATTTGGACTAGAAATCGTAATATGTGATTCATGATTGTCCATTATTAGTACAGCTAGATTTTCTTTCGAACAATGTGCATGTGCCTGTAAATATGCTAAAACATTAACAAAAATATCTCCATTCATCCATCCCGATTTTGTTGCACACCCGCAGCCCCACGTAGAGCTCCATTCAACATGCAAATCTTGAAATTTACTCTAGGAAATACTAAATAATGGGGTATAGAATTTCCAGAAGCATTAATAAATATACACATAGTAACAAAAACACCCCTTTCACCAGAAGTTAATTGGCCTATTTGTTTTTGGACCCTTTGACTGAGAACGTTAGGAGGATTGTGAACTGTACTAAGTGCAGTTTAGGCCTATGAAATAAATAAACTATTCTTAAAAGTTTTTAAAAATTTACTAAACTAACTTACCATTGAAATTTTTTTTTTTTTAAGAAAATTGTTTTTTTTAATTTTGCATGCTTTCAAAATTACTGTTTTGATTTGGTGTTACCTTTTCCTATTAATGTTAGGTGTTCCCATTTCCTTAGTAAAAGTGTTTTATTTATATTAGTGACAACCAGTAATATGTTATTTTATATCAGTGATATTATATTTACCATTGATATATTACTTCAGGTAAATGCATTCACCCGGGGCACAATGAAACATGTTTCATTGTACCCCGTCTGCAAGTGTTTCATTGTACCCCGTACTGAGATACTAACTAAAAAAAATTCAAACTTCTAATATTAATTTTTTTTAATTTTGGTTTTGGAGGTATGAAGACAACAACACAAAGATAACAATATGTAGAAAAAATAATTATTACATATAACAACGAGGAAAAAGAAACAAAATTACTTTTAGTAAAGAAACTTACTTTCAATGGTGAAAAACCAATAATCTTCTATAGCTAATGTTGTAAAAGTGCGAATGTATCCAAATCACATCAGTAATTGGAACATATAGTTGCATAACATACATATAAATTGCAACTTTCTGTGACAAATTTTACTGATTTTAGAAGTAATGTTTCATTGTACCCCTTGTTTCACTGTACCCCGTCTTCCCCTACATATATTGTTCCATTCAACCCTCAAATCGTTTCAAGATATTTGACTAGTGTATTATTGATTTTACATACAATACTCACAGAATAACTAAAATATCGCAACAATTGGTCTGAAAAAATCTTAAAATTCTTAAGTTATAGTTATAGATGAGACACCTGTTCATCCAGATAATGGCAATTTTTTATGCCCGAGAACTGGTCAGTTATTGCTGTAGACAAGACACCTCGTCACGACAGTTAATAAGAGGGTCAAAGCTAGACAAACAAATTAGTCTAAATATATCGCAACCCGGCAAGAAAGGTGTCACAAGTCATAAAATAAAAATTTCGATGTTATGTCATTAAAAAATATATATGATGTGCTCCAGCGTGGTACATTACTATTCTATAGAATATAATAGAAGTTACTATCATAAATACTTAACTAAAATTTAAAAGAAGCTTATATATGATTTTACAGTCATTAACGTTCACCGTTTTCAGCAAACACTGAAACTCATTTCCAGGTCAAGCAATTTATGTTTTTGTATTTACATTATGGAATAAATTTATTATAATATAATTTGTTCGCTATATTGTGAATTTTGTAGTTCCAATACGTTTAATATATGAATAAACAAATTTCAAGCTCACAGAAGAAAACAACTAACGCTTTTTACCTATCAAACTTTACCGCGTACTGTTTTGAATACACATGGCCTGAAATGATAATTATTCAAAAACGTCTTCGAAAGGAACGTATTAACAAATGCCTAGACGGGATCCAACAGCCTTTCGTGCTCTATATTTAATCGTGTTTCGGTTTTAATGATTTTTGAAAGATATTTTATCACAATATATATAAAGGCAACACACTAAGGCAACTAACCTGTGATACACGGCTAGCTGTCTAGCTGATTCAGTAACTGATTCCCGATGTAAAAAACAAAATTGAAGTGATCTAATGATCACTTCAATTTCAATCAATATACACAGTCCAGTCACATTAATGTGACCACCACCTACTTTCGACGTCAACGTGAAATAACCAATCACAAAAGACAGGTGGCAACACATTGGAGTGGAGTGTATATAAAGGATGTCCTAGGGCAGTGGTCCCCAACCCCTGGGCCGGTACCGGTCCGTGGATCAAATGGTACCGGGCCGCCCAAGGAACATTAAATTATTTCCATTTTATTTACTGTGGTGTATTTCTCTCGGGTTTGTGCGGTTCACTCAAATTAGGAGACGGTAAATCATAACTTGAAATTTGTTCTCTTACTAGAGCTTCAATTATGATTTCTGAATTCTGTATGTCTCTATTTTAATATTTTGACAAATGTGATGGCTGTTTTCAAGTTGTCAGACAAAGTAGCTGCGTTTAAAGTCAAACTGAAGTTGTGGGGTCGGCGCGTGAACAGGGGCATTTTCGACATGTTTCAGACATTAGTTAGGATTTTAGGCGAGACAGCCTAAACATTCGCTCTCCCAGTTGGTGCACAATCATATGTCTTTGCTTTTAAAAGAGTTTGATCGCTACTTACCAACCACAAAAGACAAACTAGTAAGGAATGGATCAGCAACCCATTTGTCAACAAATCAGGCAAATCTAGCATGTCTGTGCAAGAAGATCAACTGCTGGAGATTGCAAATGAAGGCGGCCTTAAAACTAAGTTCCTTAAACGTTCGAAACGAAGGCGGCCTTAAACGTTCGAGACAACAACTCTGCCGGTGTTCTGGATTAAAGTCATGACGGAATACTCTGAGATTGCCACCACAGCACTTAAATCCCTATAGCCCTTTCCGACAACCTATCTGTGTAAAACGGGGTTTTCTGCAGTGACAGCAATAAAACAAAACAACAGAATAAACTTGACATAAGCAACACACTTCGGGTGTCATTGTCTCCTATTACCTCCAGATGAAACCGTCTCATTGTAATGAAACAAGCTCAGGGTTCTCATTGATTTACTGTTCTAGTGAGTTAAAATGTTAAATCACTTTATATTCATTTTTTGGTGTAACTTTATTTTATTTTCAAGGCATGTTCAAAGACAATTTAATTAAAATTATTAAATCAAAACAATCTAAAATATAAACAACCAACGTTTCAAATCCGTTGAAGATATATTCAATATAGATATATTCAATGAAGATATATATTAGAGATACCTTATGATATAGTTTATCGTCATTTTGGCAAGGCGTATCACGTTTAATCTAATTGGTGTTGACCAATAAACTATCATCTATCAATTTGGAATTCTATGTTTGAAATCTTGTGTTGAAGTGCTGCAACCGCATTAGAAAAACAAGCCAACTAACTTTACGTAAAGAATAAGTTTCAAGTATTTAAATTACTTCGCAAACCAACACCACGGGCAACGCCGAGATGTAAGGTAGTAAACTGGTGTAAAATTTTCCGCAGATTTCAAATCCGTTGAAATTTTCAATCGATCTTTAACTATTCCGATTATAGGAAAACAAACTTTCCAATCCCAGTCAATATGTTTACTTTTTATTTTTTTGCTCACATTCGCTCAAATGGAATAAGGCAGGAAATTTGTATCTGTTTATTTTTTTTTTAACACGAAGGGCAGAAGATGCAATCTGTTTATTTTTGAAAAGTGAAAGTTCTTGGTGACGTCACAATCTGTCTTACGAAAATATAACAGATATATTTAATTTTAAAATTATTTATTTAGAGAAAATCATATTTTTAGGTATTGATATAAAGTAAAATTTTCCGCAGATTTCAAATCTGTTGAAATTTGTACTCTATCTTTAGCGGTCTAGGAGATAGAAAAAAGAACTAAGTGACTCCAGTTAAAAGATTATTTCTTTTTATCGTCTGGCTGGAAAATCATTCCTCTGAGCAAAATCAAAACGGAAACGAAAAGAATAAATTTAGAATCTGTGACAGCTGATGTTGTTTCTATGCTGTTGCATTCAATAATGATTAAATTTCATTAAAGTCATTTAAAAATGTTCTCGATTGAATTTTTAAATTCGCCTCAGCCCTAAAATTGCAAAAAATTCGGACCACCTGTGTGCCAAATCCCATTACTGTAAATGCCATAGATTCGTCAGGACTTTGATCACAAGAAACAAACAAACAAACATTTCCTTTTATAATATTAGAGACAATGATTTAGTAATTTCGAACATAGGCCTGATAACAAATACAAATATTGACGACCAGCTACAGGCTCAAGCCCAACAAGGTTGGTCCTTTGTTAATGAATTCCCCAATTCCCACTGACTATCCAATCGTATCTTAAATTCGTACGCTCCCTTTGAATTAACTATATTATCTGGCAACGCGTTCTATTCGTCTATTACCCTATTAACGAGTAGTTTTTCCTTAAATCCCGATTAAAATGTGTCTTATTCAATTTATAACCATGACTCCTTGTTTTGTTATGCTTATTGAAATTTAAGCCCTCTGTGTCCCCTTGTTTTACCAACTTGAAAAGCTGAATCAAATCCCCCCTCCTTCTTCTTCTTTCCAGTGTATACATGTTTAGCTTACTTAAACGTTCCTTAGAGTGGAGATTTGCTATCCCCTTTATTATTTTTGTAGCTCTGTACTGAACCCTTTCAATTAATTCTATATCCTTTCTCATATATGGAGCCCAGAATTGTACAGCATATTCTAGATGTGATCTTACTAAGCCCTTATATAACGGCAAGATTATATCTTTATCCCTTGAAGTTACAGTCTTTTTAATATACCCCAATAACCTTTAGCCTTTTCACCCGCAGCTGAACATTGGTGACCCATTTTAAAATTCCTGTGAATTATCACCCCAAGATCCTTGACTGTTTCTCCCTCCTTTACCTTTACTCCCTGCAGACAGTACTCAGCTCCACTGTTCCTGCAACCCATATGCAGAACTTGAAATTTCCCTATGACATACCCAACAAAACGATGTCTATAATAGTAATTCTAATGTAACTGTCACAAGAAATGGATGCATTTGCTGTTAATCAAAATTTTTCAATGCCCATGAACTGTGAAATGTAATTATAATTCTGTACCTCAGGGTTAAACTATCGTAACTGACATTTGAAAAATTATACAGTATAGAGAACAAGTCATTTTAAATGGCTTTTTCTTAACATTAAAAAAGATAGATGCTTTTAAGTCAAATAAATGGTTGCTCACTTACAATTGTTTAAATTCCACTTACTATACCCTACAATCGAAAAATTTGCATATACGATACTTCTACTATCAGGTACAGAATACTGTATATACATACCTATGTTTTCGAATTAAAAAAAAAGTTAATCGTAATCTTGAAAATGTGCATTGTCTATTGAATAAGGTGCTCAGTACAGTCAATTGCGAATCATTAATAAAATCTCAACTGTGAAACATGTTGTAACGAACTGAGCACTACACGATATTGCAAGTAAATGTGGATACTTCTCACGCATGCGCAGTGGAGCACTATGAGGGAGTGACGTCATAGATCACTGGGTGAGAAACCAACGATTCAGCGGACTTAAAATTTAAAACAACGAATCAGCGAGCCTAAAATTTCCTCCATGTCTTCTAATCCAGTGAAGGTTGCTAATATGCGACCGGGTACCCCGAGTTTGTGTTCCTCTATCCGTCCAATCCAGAGGGGCACGATTAAAGTGCTTTCGACAACATGTGAATTGAACTGCGTCTGATTGGGCTATCGTTATGTTCACGATTGAGTCGAGATTTGCTCTGGAGCCAGATGACAAACGTGTAAGGGTCTGGAGAGAACACGTCACACGCAATCGGCCGCATAACATCATCGAGCATCACGCATTCCGAGGTGGAAGCAACATGGTGTGGGACGGGATTTCGTTGGGATATCGCACCGACCTGCACATATATAGACGGGGTTCTGCGACAGCTGTCCGGTATCCGAATGAAAATCTAGAACCCACTGTGAGATTGTACGCGGAAGCAGTTGGTCCTTCTTTTGTTTTAATGGATGATAATGCGTGTCCCCATAGAGCTGGTATCGTCGACGACTACCTGGAGAATGAGGGGATTGGAAGTTGTTGAAGAAGAAATGTTGTTTTTAATAATAATTTCCTACTTCCAAATGTTTTATGAAAAAAAAATACAAAAAAAATGACATTATATGGATTGAATTCGCGAAAAAAATGAAATTGTTAAGGAGTTAAATATACTGAGTGAAAAGGGAATTTAAGGACTAGAAATGTAAAGTAAAGCAAATCATATGTGTCGTAGAAGTATAAAAAGTAAAAACAGCCTTATTATTTAGAAAGGGAGTTTTAATGACGTATGAATCTTAAAAAATATGAAATATTAAAACAAATATTGAACTGAAATTATACATATTATATCATTAATTCTGAATTCAGCATAAATTTCAAACTTCCTACTTACAAGAATGGAAATAAATACAATTAAATCCACTCATTTTTTTCTTAAAACAATAAAGTTATTTTAAGTATAATAGTGGAGGATTCCATTGTTTCCTGAGCATTGAAATTTCTACTTCATTGTTACCCAAACATTGTTGCGCATGTAAAATGTATTGTTTTAAAAATATTTCGTCATTCATGTTATATCTTTCGAACTGCTAACTTGCGTCTTTTAAAGCTGTGATCAAGTGATATTAACATACGTTTGATTAAAACGATTTTTTGTTGTAGAGGAGTTTTCCGCTGCAATTTATTTATAAACAGTACTTTTCAGTGCTACCTACGTCAATTTTACCGACGTTTTTAACAAACAGTACTTTTCAGTGCTATTTACGCCATTTTTATAGACATCTTATTCACCTTTCAAGATGTTGGATTGGATCGAGAAACAAATGTAAGTGTGTAATCTATTCCTTATATCTTCCTTAAATTACTTATTTGTGTGCCTTTCGGTGTCTGTTAAAATTACGTTTTTTCATAAACTGTTGGTTTTAAATACATATAATGTGTCCTTCCTTTACTGGAAAATTAATAAATACCGACCTGCTATTTCAGAAGGAAGTTTCGGGAAAAGCGAAGCCAGAAGAAAAAGGCAAAAAAAGAGGCCAAAAAACCGAAAGAGCAACCCTACGTTGAACGCGACTACCTCGCAGAGTGGAATGCTGAACACCCAGATGAATTCATGGACTTGCGCTTGCGTACCATCGAAGACGAGATGGCAGAAAGAGCCCTACTTGCTGCTGCAGAAGCTGTTGACGCACCAGCCGCAGATCCTGCCACAAATCTTTCAGATGATACCAAAGGAGTCTCAGACAATTTTGTCTTGACGTCTCAGTGGTACTAACCATCGCATAAATAGAGTCACGGCAGAGAAAAACATCAATCTAAACCGAATGGACTGTGGACTCGTGGATTTTGACCGAAATAATGCCATCAATACAAGCAACGCAGAACTGGAGTACATAGAAATTACTTAGAAAACGTTCCGACGAAAACTTTAAAAGCTGACTTTTAAGAAATATGATTTATCAACAATTATTTTTGGAGCATCTGTATAATCACCTCTTTTACTTTTGTTATTCGAAAAACCTAAAAGCACATTCCATGAAATATCTTATTTATAAACTCAATAAAAATATTTCCCTCCATTATGTTTGTATTCATTGCTTCATTTTCATATATATTTACCTCATACTTAAGATTCTTCTCTCCTCGGGATGCAACACCAATCAAAACTGTTTAAGCAACTTAAAATTTATTTCAGGCCCACAAATACTTTCCTTACGAAATTTTTTAATAAAGTTCCATAAAACTCAGTAGAGAAACAAAATTTAGTTTCTATAGGGAGAAAATTCTACAAGATTTGTTTAGAGAACTAACAAACTCCTATTCTATAGAAATTTATAAGTATAGAATTCTACACAAAAGCAAAATTGGGAAACAAAAAATGAGCTTCTATAGAATGAATTCTATATAATTCTAGAGAGGTTTCTACAGAAATTCACACAATAGATTTCTATAAACTTTTCTTTATACAGCTTTTAGAATAAGGTTTTTCTACCGACATTGTATTGAGATTTATTTAGATCTTGTCTATAGAGAGCTTACTTTATAAAGCTTATAGCAAAAATATTTGTGCTTATAGCTATAAAAAAAATTTGCTTTAGCTATGAAAAAAAATGAGCTTCTATAGAATTTATTTTATATAATTCTATAAGTTTCTACAGACAATCAAGGAATTTCTATAAACCTTTCTTTATACAGCTTTTAGAAAAAGGTTTCTACCGACATTGTATTGAGATTTCTTTAGATCTAGTCTATAGAGAGCTTACTTTATAAAGCTTATAGAAAAACGGACTATAGTTCTGCAGGATATATAGACAACATTCTATATATATATATATATATATATATATATATATATATATATATATATATATATATATATATATATATATATATATATATATATATATATATATATATATATATATATATATATATCATAATAACAGAAGTTATAAGCCTGCAGTTGTGACGGAGTGGCAAGAGTGGTATTAGGGAACCGGATGAGGATGATCCATTGGTGTGGAATGTAATGCTGGTTCCTCAAATGGTGAGTCAGAAATTCTAAAAAGATTCTTTATTACATAAATAGCAAACTGATAACGTATGGAGGTTGTTGAGAGTACGAAGTTTGGGACGGCTCTGAGAGCTCCCTATTCCAAGGGGATCAAGGAAAAAGTGCGTAGTTCACATGGAACTCGCCAGAGGGATAAGAATTAAAAGAAAGACCAAAGAATCATTGGATCTTACAAGAAATTGCATTGGTAGAGGTCGGTAGTTAAACGAAGGAGTAATTTGATCTTAGACAGGTAATTTGAAAGAAAAATGTTCGTGGGAGGTCAAAAATGCAGCGAGGTCCTGAGGTCACAAGGGGTAGGAAGATATATTGACCTATTGAACAAAAGAGAAAAAGTACTGAGAGGAAACTGGGAAGTTAGGGGACGGGTCTAGGGTGAGAATTGTAATAAGTGGTTATTTTTAGGTATCGTATCCATATATATCTACTACCCTACAATAATGGACCGGACAGCAAGAAGTGATGGTATAAGGGAAAAAATACACAAATACGGGGGATGGTCCCCCACGTGCTGCACTGACACTAGCAATCCTACTGGGCATACCTCAAACAAGGTTTGAAACACAGCGATGTGGTTTAGGTCGGGACCCTGAGCAGGCTAGAGAAGACGTTTTACATCCGTATCTGGATACCACTGCTTGACAGAGGCTGCAATATGGCATAGAGCATTGTCGTCCTGGAAGTCACATTAACATTTTTTCGTTTTAATGGAGGATAATGCGCGTCCCCATCGTCGACGACTACCTGGATAGTGATGGGGATTGCGCATATGGTTTGGCCGGTGTACTCGCCCGACCTTAATCCCATTGAAAATCTTTAAGATATCCTCAGCCATGCTGTGTCTGCACGTTTCCCACCCCCAGAAACTCTCACATAGTTGCAAACTGCTCTACAGGAGTAATGGTGATTACTTGACTCTGGGGTGGTTGATCACCTCATGGAAAGCATGATCACACGCTGTAAACATCGTATGAGGATTGAGGGTGGTCACATACTCTATTAATGCCAATTTTGTTTATTTGTTTTGGATTTAAAAATCATTTTGTTAATGACTCCAATATGACTTCATCTTATAATTTATGAAAATTCAATATTGTTTTCATCTTTGTATTTAATTCTTAGTTTTGTCTCATGAATAAAACTATGCCTAATTTCGTGTCAATCAAAGCTGTACTTGTCGGTTTTTTTTTCGCAATTTACCTTTCTTGCTTAACTTTTGGCAGTGAGTGTTTCCAATTCGTAAATAGTTTTTTTACCAATAGTTCATATGCAACGGATGGGGTGGGTTGTTGTTTAAGGTTTTTCTGTTATCCGTATATTCGATTAACTATCACGGTCTCAACCCTGATGGTTAATCAAAGTTTCAATGTATACTTGTAAAAAGTTTGTCGTTTTTTTCGCTCTGACAAATGTTTTTTTTTTTTTTAATCAAGAGAACTTATTAGTCTTTTCTGTAAACAAGCTTTTGAATATTGCGTACAAGCACTTGAAAGTCATAAAAACAATTACAGTTAGGGTATTAAAAGAAAAAGTCATATTTTTCAACTTTTTCCATATTTTCCAAGCAGTGAATTTGTTAGTAGACTGGAACTCATAGAGTTCCATACCGTAGGAATACATTTGGGCGCTGACTTGAACCATTTTCTCTTATGTTTTGAGCATGTGGATATGTTCAAGGTAAAAAACACTGGAAATTATTATTTGAAAGTTTTGCAGAAATCCTAAAAAGTAAAGGAAGTATTAGTTACTTAATTTTAAAACGAATAAAAGGTACGATTTGAAATATGTAGCTATCAAGGGTTTTTAAGTAATTAACACTTTCTCTGCCAATCTCGCGCCAGCGCGTGGTGTGGATTGATGTCTCAGTCGCCAGTCACACGTTCGCGTGGGAAGAACTGCGCCAAACATTTATTCTCATTATATTTAAAATAAAATTCGAAATTTATATAGGCATTATGTGTCTCCTGGTTCTGATGATAGCATTCGTTTTGTATCAACGTAATAGCTATTAGATAAGTTTACATAAGTTTTTGTAATTTTATCTTCTATATTAGTCATATCTAAAAAGAGATAATGACAAACTTATTAAATTTACTAATTCCTATTCAATTTACTAAAGTAGATAAGAGCTAATATAAATGAGATAAAAAACTTAAAACATTACCAATAAAAAAAAGCAAAAATAAGGTGATCCAAATGTATTAATAGCTATTTTGGTGGAGTAAAGCAGTGGTCCCCAAACCCCGGGCCGCAGACCGGTACCGATCCGTGAATCAAATGGTACAGGGCCGCCCAAGGAACATTAAATTATATCCATTTTATTTACTGTGGTGTATTTCTCTCGTGTTTGTGTACCGTAAGACCCTAATTAGCTTATTAAATTTTAATTAATTAATTTAATATGACCCATTTCAAAAAAAATTTTGTGCAGATATGTTAGTTTTCTAACACTTATGAAGTATAAAAATTTTTGTTAGTCTGGCTCCAAAATTAAAAAACAAAAGTTCCAACGTATACTGGTACCTTAAATAACGTAGTTAGTTATTTGGCCTTCGTTAGAAGTGTACTACCGCAAAAACTGTTTTGGAATTCAACTAAGCACGGCGCTTGAAAAATAGCTGAGGTAAGATGAAAGACAATTTTAATTGGTTACTCCGATAAATGTATGCAATGAATAAAAATATAATGAAATGCTCAGAGGCTGTTAAAAAGTATGGCTCAGCTATCATTTTTTTAGCAATTCATTAAATAAGTTTCTATTTTATCGTTCAAACTTTCATTTATCGCGTTGTTGATGGTTTTGATTTTTAAAAGCGAAAGGTAAATGCAATAACTAAGAAGCTTAAAGTCAAAATAAAGACATTGTCATATTTAAATTAGTTTTAATTCGAAAAACATTTTAGCATTGCGTACTCATCAAAAAATATTAATTAATTTTTGTGAAAAAAAACTTTTTTGTAAATTACATAAGGATGTAACGCTAACAAATTAAAGTACAATAATTATAGAGGATTAATTTTATTAATTCGTGTCCTAGTTAGATTCACGTGTACGTATAAGGTTATCAGAGGAAAAGTGGCCTAAAACATCAACATGCTCAATTGAGAAAAACGCGATTTTCTATTGCTACCATTTTTTTATCTATTTTTATTTACCAACAATATGATTTGAGATTCTGAAAATGTATTTATCAGTGATCAATAATAAGTTGGTTTGTAATTTCACAAGACTTTAACCATCGCATTTAAAAAAAACAATAAAAAGTTGCAATGAAATGTAATATTAAAATTTTAGGAATTTTGTGGGTTAGGTCACATTTGCTCTGATAGCCTCGTATCTGTCGTTAAATATGTGACCTTCAAAACTTAATTTTCAAGTTTTTAATTAGTTTCTTTAAATTCTTGTTTTCTACATTGTTGACTTTCTGTCAAGTTGTCATATTTTATTTGCTGGAAGAGGAATATATTTAACGGGTTCATATGACATAATATTGTGATGAAGGAAATTATAAATTAGTTTAATGCATTATGTAATTATTTTACGCAATTTATCGATGTTAATTTATTGTGTTCTCTGTAAATTAATTGATTCGTTTAATATTTTACCTCGTCAACTAAATCTCAGTTGATCAGTTGTTCAATTCAGTCAATAAAAAACCTTATCCGCGATTTGACATATTATATTCATAGGACCGCCTTGAATGGAATTTTTGAAAGAGTAACTGATTAGCAACCGGAAGGTTATGAGTTCGAATTCAATCAAAGACCATCGTGTACAAAGGGGGGAATTATAAATTAGTTTAATGCATTATGTAATTATTTTACGCAATTTATCGATGTTAATTTATTGTGTTCTCTGTAAATTAATTGATTCGTTTAATATTTTACCTCGTCAACTAAATCTCAGTTGATCAGTTGTTCAATTCAGTCAATAAAAAACCTTATCCGCGATTTGATATATAATATTCATAGGACTGCCTTGAATGGAATTTTTGAAAGAGTAACTGATTAGCAACCGGAAGGTTATGAGTTCGAATTCAATCAAAGACCGTCGTGTACAAAGGGGGCTGGTACACGTTAAATATGCCGTGGCCTCAAATGTCCTTCGGCATGATGTGGAAGTTTGGAGAGTGGGATGCCAGATCAAGCTGGACCTCGTCATCTGACTGTGGATCACAATTGCTTACCGATTCTCCACTCTGCAATACTATGCACATGACTGGGGAGCACATTTTCAGTTGTCTCTTTCTGCGTGACATTCGCTCTTGTGATGACTTTGGAGCTCTTCACCATCCCGGGGCGGCCACCTCTCTGCCATATTGGACTGTAAGACGCCTCATGTCTGAGAAGACGATGGCGGGTGTAATTAAAGAAAATATAAGTGGCATCGTCTTTGGTTTTTTTTTATCTTCGGGTTTGATCCCAGATAGTCGCCAATAGCCAGTTGATGTGCTCCAGAGCGACTTTAATTAAAAATACCTCCCGAAAATTACTAAGCAATCTGTTTTGGTTCGCTACGATCACTAGCAATGCATCAAATGCACTCCTTTGCATCAAAACTACATTAACTAAAGACTTCATAAATAAAGTTTTCAAAAGTTTCAAAGTATTAGTTCATTTATAATATTAAAATCAAGTATAAACAAAACATAATAAATTTAAAGACTGTCGTTAATGTGAATGTGACGTTTTACTATGCCAGTGTCTTGAAGGTTTACAGTTATACATAAATTTGTGCAGCACGGAATCAGAATAATCTGTGAATCAAAACAACAATATATAGGTTTTTGGAAATAAGTAATAGTTAACCCTTAAAATAGAGTCACCACATAAACAAAGACTATAAAAGAATAAGAGATGAAAACATCAGTCGAATATTTATCGGCAGCAATGTAAGAGCTTCTAAAAATGAGCAAAATTGATGGGATATAATAAAAACTAATCGAAAGATGTTTCGGTATTCAAAATCGTCCTCCACCAAAGGACCAAAATGGACACCAATATAAAAACTCGTTTAAATACGTTATCTCTTTACGGTAGAATCATCATTCCCATTTTGATGTCTGATGGTAGCGAACGATTATGTTTACCAGCAACTATCTGTCTATCCACACACGCATCCGAACTGCTCCAGGTACAAAGTTCTGTCGGTCAAAATAGAAACTGGTCTCGTGTATTCATAGTGGCGGATGAGTTGCATGAGGATTTAGTGATGACCGGTTTGTTACGTTTTGTGTAAAGCCCCATTGAATCATGTATCATCTTACCTTACACTCCAAAGATAACACTCTATGCGTGCCAATGAGAGAAGCTCAAAAGAATCGAAAATCCTCTATGGGAAAAAAGAACACAAAGTCGTTTTTTGAAAACAGTTATAGTGGTAACAAGCAGTAGATCAGTTTTATAAACATGTTTATAATCTTTATTAGGCATTTGTTGAAGTTCATATTGTTGATTACGGACAATGTGCTGCTTTTCCACATAAACAGCAAACCGGTCAAGAAACTGATTGGTTAGATATCGTACCAACGTTCTCAATAGGTTCTGTATCAAAATAATGATCTATGGGTTGTTGTTGGTAGTGGTACGGAACACCCTTAAAGTCGATCGCGGTCTAATTATATACTACCCTACAATAATGTACCGGAAGTAAAATGTGATGGTATAATCGAAAGAATACATACTCTAATAGAGGATGGTCCCTCACGTAATGCAATTACACTAGCAACTCTTCTGGGCATACTTTCAACAAGGTTTTGATACACAGCTATGAGTATTTGTGTCCATTCCTACTGCAAGAATGTCGCCAGCTCAGTTGTAAATTACGGACGTGGTTCCCTGGTCCATCAGCGTCGCTCTAAGTCGTCGTACAAATATGCTATGGTGATTAGGTCGGGACTCCGAACAGGCCTGGGAAGACGTTTTCGTCCATATCTTGATACCACTGCTTGACAGAGGCTGCAACATGGCATAAAGTTTTGTCGTCCTGGAAGTAGCATTCGTCCATTCTATACAATTCCATAGAACTTGATTGTCCAAAATGTTTATGTAGGCGTCGGCGTTCAATTGACCAGGAACAACATGCAAAGGACCCTGCCATACCACGAAAAACACCCCTCAACAGGTAGTCGTATTTCAGGCAAATACGCTGGCGTCCGGTCCATTATGATTAGCATTATGATAGCAAAAAAAATGACCCTTGAGGGACAAACCCATTGTTTTGAGTAGATGGTTAAAGCTTCGTCGGTTTTCCAACCAACTCACAGTTCTGAGAGTAGGTAGACAGCTCAGGTGTTGCCTCGTCATCTGACCGCGGTTAAAAAATTACGTGGAACTGTCCTCTGATATTTCTCTTAGGGCATTGATCCCGGACCTTCTTCGATAGCCCGGTGTGTTGCTCCAGTAGGACGTTAATTAAAACTTACCTTACCCACGAACTCACCCAACTGGTACGACTGAGAACTTCTGCCGTTCAAAAATTTTCTTTCGCGTCCAGAGAAAACTATCGGAACTCGAGATCGCAGACACAGAGGAAGATTAAGTGCATCACTCCCTCCTCTTTGGCATCATCTGGTGAGCACAGTCCCTAATCCCTGGAAGAGAGGGTGGAGGAGGGGCCCTCGGAGGAAGCTCGATCCATCTGTCACTGGGATCGACGTCGATTCCGAAACGGGAAAACGAAGAAAGCGATCGTTTGTGCGAGAGATAGCGACCATTATCGAGTATACCTGAGTGGCACACTAACAGATTGTGCATCGGCTTCTTTTTTCGGGATAGCCGGAATTATAAATGATTCACTGGAGGAAACCCGGTTTCCTCAATGTTCCAGGTGTCACGCTTGAGATAAATATGACGGGGATGATAATGTGCTTGGTGGCCTAAATGCTGAGAATGTGAAAGAGATTCGGTGTTTTAAGTCTCTGAATGGCGTGCGATTTATTTGAAGAGTAGTCCGATGATGCATGCACCCCAAAATAAAGTAATGGATGGTGCGATGCAGAATGTCTTCCGGTGTCGATTCACTCGCTTAACCGTTACACTGCGGATCTCGGATTTTTTCAATCGTCTCCAGTAACGGCTCTTTGGCCTGCATGACCTTACCTAATTACCTAAATTGAGCGATAGAGCCTTGAGTGTCATTTACGACTGACGCTTTCCTTTCATAGTATTGTGTGGCATGGCGTATAGATTTCACCTAAGAGACAGTCTGCCTTTCCCTCAAAGAGTTCACACCTCAAGGTCGACAGGGTAGGGTACCAAACAAAAGGAGAAACGCTATAGAAGGTCAGTCGCTGACAGCTCGTAAATGGTAATCGATGCTAGCAGTTACTTAAAATCGGGGTAACGTACACCGTACATAGATCTATACCATACCGCTGGTGTAAACGAAGTTTGAGTGGTAATAAATCTCTACCGTCAGTAGTGTAAAGGTTAAGTGATCCGAACATGTTCCAGACCCCTTTTCTTAAAATGTGGTATAGAAACTTTTAAATGATATTTTTATGTTTAGTGTTATTAAACAATAGCATTAGGCTATACGTATTTAAAATATTCAATAATAATTTTGTAAAAATGATAATTGTGTGTGAAATTTTAAAGATATTTGTCAGACACTTGAAATGTGCTACGTGAAAATCTAATCAACCCATTTTAAAAATGAGACTACCCAAATAAACAACGTGTATTATTCTAGGTAATGAATTAGAATCAAAAGGATATTTAAGTAAATAAAAATTGCACAAGCGATCGAAAAATGGTTCCTAAATTTTTGATGGTTTTACATTCCTATTTCTTAAATATTACAAATTACCATAATTTAAAAAACTTTTTAACTCAGCATAATTATTGTGGTTCAATCCCTAGACAACATGATAAAGAACAAGTTCTTAAAGTATTACGAGAATCCAGCAATAACTTTTTGGCCTATAACTTTTGAAGTGAGGAACTAATGCATAAATCTCAATTTAGAGTAAAAAATGGTTTGAAGTGTAATCGTTTGCTTTTACTATTTGTGTAAAAAAAAAATTTCTTCATTTCCCTTTAAATATGTTCTATTTTCAATAGAGAAACCATTCAAACATTTGAGAAAACTTTCCAAAATTATGTTTAAAAAAAAGTTTTAAATTTAAAGTTTGAAAGGTTTTTGGTCTTTTAAATGCCACATCCGGTGTTTTCCACACCTATTACCGGTTTTCTCGCTTTGATTAAAATCTTTATATCGCTACAACTAACTAAGAAAAAAATCAAATATATTTAGGAAAGTCAATTAAATGCTCTATCAATAATATAAAAAACCCTTGTTGGAATTTTGGTTCAAAAATGACTTTTCCATGCGTTCGCATACTTTAACCCTCCAGGAGGTTAAAACAAGGTATCTAGTCCGACAAGATTTTATCAATTTTGTAAACACCGAGGTATCTCGTCACCAAGAAAAGACAGTGCCGATTTTTTTTATGTTGACGAGATCAAGTTCTAGTAATTTTTCTATGTAAAGACGAGATATCTCCTTCTTTGAGATCTTTCCAGTTTTGTCTGTCTGATGAGATATCTCGTCGAGTTAACCACCAGAAGGGTTAAGCATTTGAATGCTGTACTGCTAATATAATAAATGCTTAACCCTGTGAAGCTCACGAGATTTTTGAGCAGTACAAAATTGATCCATTCCACAACACGTAGGAAATCAATAACCACGTTAATCGCTTGAAATAATCCTGGTAAATATTGTGTTGCTCAATAAGGTCAAAACTGGTTAAAAGACATGGAAGGATGACAGTAGATCAAAAAACGGCTATATGCATGCAAACCCCACAGAGAGTTAACCACCTGAGCATCACGAGATTTCCAAGTAATATTGTATTGCTTTTTCTCCCAAACACACATAATGATGAAGTAACCACATTTATTGAATCTATTGGTGTAAAGATTCTCCCGTTTTAGAATAGATGATTGCGTGGGAACCCATAAGTAGTGAATCTTTGTGTTCATTTTATTCTTACATTCCATATCTGTCACATAGTAACTTATCTCGCGCAAACCAGTTCTTACAACGGTGATTTGATTTTGTTCAATGATCCAAATAAGTGTATATACAGTGCAACGGAGAGATAATTCATTGCAAAGTGTGCATGAGGTACCAACACACGTGCTGAGAGGTTAGTTTTAGATAATTGAGGATAGGTTGTTAACTGTAACTGTGTAAACCTTTCCATATGACCAGTTCTTATGAGCTAGATAGAAAAATAAAAGTCATACTGAAGAAATATCTCACTCTGATTTTCTTATGGTCTAATCATTGTACAAGACAGAACGAGGACAGGTCATCTCGATTAATGCATCCATCTTGTGCCTATTCAAACTAAATATCGTAATATTTGTCATCTTGTGTTAAATATCGTTTGAATGCATCTCGTTATAACTGACTACATCAACATTTTAGACATGGGCGTACGTCTATCACAAAGTTCTCATAAGGCACCATCCTCATACCAAGAATTCGAGTATACATTTCTGAAATTCTCACACGAACATTGTCTTCATATTGCGATGAAGTGTCAGAAAATACTTGTACCCGAGTATAATACTTCGGAGGCCTCCAACGGAAGAACTCCAGAATTACAACTGCGTAAGAACTCCATTAGCTTTAGGAAGTATGATAAAGGCGTTTAATATTATACATGCTGTAGATTCTGGAAACCACATTTCTGTTTTTTCCCAAGATGTATAACTTCTAGGAGCGTCGGGCATTACATCCCAGATGTGTACGGTAACGTTTAAATGTGTGACTTTGGTGGGACTAGCACTACCCCAAAACTCAGATGATTGTTCCCCTGGTCATAATTTGGCATGTCTATACTTGTATCTGTACAATGTCCTTTTGGAAGAGGCCATTACACATCAGAATGAACGCGACATGAACGAGTGTAACTTGTCCGAAAGGTTTCTCTGATAACGTTCTCCTGTCAGAGAGAGTAACATGGGTAAGTAACATTTTTTTGGAGAAGTAACATGGGTACCATTGAATGCCAGATAATTAAATATAATAACATCACGAAGCCTCTTGAAGATTCCCCCCCCCCAAGTACACTCACCTGTTGACATGAAGGATCCATAGCCTCATGGGTACCATTGAATGCCATATAATTAAACCTAATAACATCACGAAGCCTCTTGAAGTATCCGACAAGTACAATCCCCTGTTGTCATGAGGGATCCATAGCCTCATGGGTACCATTGAATGCCAGATAATTAAATCTAATAACATCACGAAGTCTCTTGAAGTCTCCCTCAAGTACAATCACGTGTTGACATGAGGGATCCATAGCCTCATGGGTACCATTGAATGCCATATAATTAAATCTAATAACATCACGAAGTCTCTTGAAGTATCCACCAAGTACAATCCCTTGTTGATATGAGGGATCCATAGCCTCATGGGTTTCCTCCATATAAGGTTATTTCCATCTGACTAAAACTGTTGAAAACGCAACTCGTCAGACCAGGCAACTGCTTTCCAGTCATCAAGTATGCAGTGATGGTGTTCGCGAGTAACCAGGCGAAGCACATATTTTTTGTCTTGTATTCTTCAATGGCACTGAGAGAGCGTTGCACAATCAATCCTCATTCCAATGTTTGTTGAGGGTCCAGAATTCAATTAGGATGTTCGTTGATGTAGTGTTGTGCGCTTATCTCGTGATACAATTCTTACAATCCGACGCAGGTCACGTTCACCCAGAATCCTCTTACGACCACACTGCTGCCGTAAGTTACTGGTTTTGCTATCACTTTTGTAGTCAGGGTCAGTACGTGAAACTTCTAACCTCTGCTTAACCTCCGAAATGCTCTGACCCATCTCATGAGCTCCAACAACCCTCGTAATGCAACCATGTATTTTACTTCGTTTAAGTCATATGTACTGCAGTAAATTGGTGAAGAAACAAAAGCACCTTTATGTGTGAATTCGCTCATTGAAACACTTAGATGATCTATCGGTGATACATTCGGTACTTAAGGAAATACGTTCACTCGGCATGTTCATGTTCATGTTTGTAGCAACGCGATATAATGAGATCCCACGCACTTAGCTTAAACAATGATAATTTGATCTGTCCAATGACTCGATACTTATATATATTATACAATGCAATGTAGTTGCAATGCTAGGTGCCTGAACGTGCCAATTCTCCCCCTGATATTTTAATTGGTTAAGGTATATAATTGTTGAGAGACCTGGTTTAAGGCACAGTCCCTGGTAACTGGTAACTGTTCAGAATCTGATTGGATAGATCAACTGTAAAACCACTGTAGCAGAAGAAAGCTCACCTTCTGCTTTTCTTATTACCTACTGATTGTTCATATATACAGTAGTCCAGGAGTATTTTTGTGATTCTATAAACTGATATTATGACAGTTGAAACCTCGTGTTACAAATTAAATATTAAGTTTAAAGTTTCGAAAGTTACGAACATTTTTTTCATTATAATGTGTGTTGGCTTATCATGATCGTATCTTGCACCATTGACCACGCACACTAACTTATACTAGCAGAGCTGTGTCGTTCAAAGGCCGCATATTTATCATTTAGAAATTAATATTTTAAGGCAGTGATGTGTTCACGTAATCTACAGTTCGTTCTGTACTTGCGTACGTATGGTAATATCCTATCAATTACCATCTCTATGCATCAAATTCAACATAAGCCTATGGATAAGCCATCGAATTCATATAAGTATGCACCACAATAATTTATAAAGTACTCAGTACGCATTTTCCTTAAAAAATGTTCTAGAGTTCTAAAATTGAAAACATGATTTTTAATCATCGAAATCCATAATCTTTAGTATTGTTTTCATCCACTCTTGAAGTAAATCTATCAATATAATAACAAGCACTTGTGGAGATGAAAACACAAAAACGTAAAATAAAGTGCTTTTCCTCTTTTACAAGAACAAATTCACATTATGAAATTTTACAAAGATCTTTCGTAGTATGCTTAGCAATAGTAGAAACTGTTGATATTCTGTTACAGTTGAAGATAGAGTTCAGTCCATATGCAATTTTCTATATATATATATATATATAACAGTTGTAATCTAAAATAAAAGTCTTAAATAACAATCTAAACTCTTGGAATTACTGTAGAGCAATTTATTTAATAATACACACGCTTTAAGAACGTCTTTCATGGAACAATATGAAAGAATATTTTCCTACTAACGATGTGGGTTTGTATTAGTGATTCAAAAGGTCGCAAAGAAGAATTAAAAATTAAGTCAGAGTTAATTTATTTATATTCTCTAATTGATGTTCCAGGTGTGGAACTGTTTTGAATTAATAATTTTATGTCTACCTCATTACGTTTCAATACGTTGTCGCGACAATTATTCACATTTTGAGAAATCAATCTATTTTTGACGATTTTTTAAATTAGAAATAGAATTTAAGTACAAAACTATAGCATCTACACTTGAATTGCCTTAAAAGGTGTGCAGAAACTAGCTGTACTTCAAAAAAAAAACGAAAGTGATAGTAAGCATTTTTAGTATCAACTCATGAAAATATAGATATTTTGTATTTCTGTAAGGTCTGGTGTTTCGTAATTTGTTAGTAGTTATTTTTCCTTTTTTTTTTAAATTTGTAATACTTGAATTTGCTCTGAAATACGTAACCTTCTCGAGTTCAATACAATTTATTTGGGTTGAAGTTACTTATTTTAATATTCCGACAAGTTCATACAGAAGAGTTACCTTGATGTATCAAAATCAGCCTTAACGTTAGATAGGGCGTGAAAGAAAATACCGTATCTAAATATAATAATGCTTGGAAAACTGCATTTAATTATTTGTGCACACAAAATTACAAATAATTACTTTTTTCTCGCAGAGCTATGAAGTTTCCTGACTACACCTTTTGCACAAAATATCGTTTAATTAGCCATTGTTTCATTAAAAAAAAAGAGCATAAGACAAATCTGAAAAATTGCAAACAAGTACATAAAAACTGTAAAGGGCTGTGTATCAGTGAGAAAACAAAAAAAGCAGTTTTGAAAATTCAAGCTATTGCGCTAGCGGGAAGAAAAAGAATTCCGTCTTTTACGATATTAAATTTTTTTTCTCTAGAATTGTGTAATAACATTGTCTTTTAATTAAGAGTAATAAACCTTAGAATAACAATTTCGGTTTTTCATAATACATATTGTTGTTTAGAGTTAAGTGTGACAAAAAAAAATTACAAAAAATTAAAAGCTTAAAAGTGGTGTTAGAAATTTGTTTTGTAGAATTAAATTTCAATCAAAAAGTTATCCAACTTCATCCACAGAATCTCATGTCTTCTATGTTTTTTTATTTGCTTTCTGAAATCTGATGGGGGGGAGGCACTAGAGGGTTATAGTTTAGACTTGAGTCAACATCCTTTAAGCAATTTTAAGCATGTTTGAGCGCAGCTTTCTCCAACAGTCTTTGCGCTGTAGGTATTTTAATTAACGTCGTACTGGAGCAACACCCCTGACTATTGACAACTGATTTAGGATCAATCCCCCAAGAGAAAGATCAGATAACAGCACCACGTAATTTTGTACCACGGTCAGAAGTCGAGGTAACACCTGAGCTGGTACCTCATTCTTTAACTTCCACACCACGCCAACGTAACAACTCTGCGCAAAACTACATATAAAGTCGCAATCTGGTGCTATTTATTCCTCTAAAATTTAATCTCGCAGATCTAAAGGAGGATATATTTTTCCTGAATTTCTATGTCGTAATGTTAAACCATTTTGTTCCTATTATTTATCATTGCTGACTGACGACCAACCTGTATGATGGTTAAAGTGTTAGCCAATAGATCGGAAGGTTCCTGGTTCAAATCCGGGTCAGTGCATGGATGTTTGTAAGCGTATGTTGTAGAAGCGAATGGTGCGCCTTAAATCTGTCTTGGCCGGAAGTCCTCACGTTGGGTTAGTGTGGAAGTTTGGAGAGTGGAGTGCCAGCTCACAGTTGTTGTCTCGTAGTCTGAACGTAGTTCAAAATTACGTGGTGTTGTCCTCAGATTTTTACCTTAAAGGATTGATCCCGGACCGTCATCATTAGACCGTTGTGTTGCTCTAGTACGACGTTAATTAAAAACTACCAAATTACCATTGTTGACTGTTACATTTAAACAAATCATATTTTCTGCTCCTGAAATGCTTATTGCACAGTTGACGTCACGCTAATAACATCAAGTAGTGCATTGCTGTTGCTGAGCTTTGAGTTGGTTCTTTCGAAAACCTGAGGTGGAAGACCCAAAAGGGGTGACCCATTTGTTCAAGTGTCTGCTACTCGCATCATGGAAACCCATTTGAATTTAAATTCACTATTTCTGGCATGAACAGTCTAAAGCTTATTGGATCGTGACTGCGAATGTAAACGTTTTTAATTCCTAGCATTGCTGTCTTTCAAATATCTCACCTGCTGTAAGAGAAATATTCAAGATACCCCCTAATATTCCCCCGTTTTAGGAAAGATAGATCGAAGTATGGTTCAAACAACTGGATTGTCAGTTTAAAATTGCGTATGTAAGCGTTGACTCAAATCTCAATTATGCTGTTTTTGCTCTTCATCGAACGGAATTGTGAATAACATCCGACAGTTTAGAAATTCCACCTGCTAAAGGATCGTACTCTGATTAAATATTTTGTTTGTTGGCTCAATATGGCAATTCAGGTGAAGTGCTCTTATGAATATTCAAGGTTCAAAGGTTTGGAGATAGCTGATAAACGCTCTTCTAATTTGTTTTATTATATGCGAAATTTAACTAGTATGTTTTTCAAACCCTCCATAGCCTGTCGCACCGAGTAAGCAAGCAACTGAAAAACTTTTGTGTAAAATCAATATTGGGACTGAAATGAAGAAATACAGTGCTCTATGGTATAATATTTGCATCTCATATAGAAAATCCAAAATTACCCACTATCCACAAGATCCAATAAGAAATTTCAACACTCCTAAAAGTCTTTTTGCACACATGTGTACATATTGACTTGTCTGCACAATTTTATTATTTTTGTCCGACCACCTATTAACAGGCGGTGACATCCCTTTTTAAATATGATATGTTCACATATGAGAAACTCCTATTTAGAGTCAGTCTAACCAAACACGAATTTTTCCTATATATATATATATATATATATATATATATATATATATATATATATATATATATATATATATATATATAACAAAAAATAACCAAACAGCCGGGGTTCATATTAACCAGTTGCATCCCTTTTACACAACAGGCGGTGACATCCCTTTTTAAATATGATATGTTCACATATGAGAAACTCCTATTTAGAGTCAGTCTAACCAAACACGAATTTTTCCTATATATATATATATATATATATATATATATATATATATATATATATATATATATATATATATATATATATAACAAAAAATAACCAAACAGCCGGGGTGCATTAACCAGAAACCGAAACTCATTAATTTCGTTTTGTTCCTGCTCTGTTTTGGTATATATATATTTTTTAATTGCTTTTTGGTGGTGTTTGGGGGAGTGTATGAGCAATTTGTTCAGCCTAATGCTGCTCATAAGTAGAAAACACCATTTTATGTTGTTTGGGTCAGGCTCCTCCCTGATGACGCCCTGATCCACCAACATTTCTTAATTTTTTATTATTTTTTAAGACTTTTGTTACATTTTTTTGGAAATTCTTGTGTTCTTGAAATTATATATATATAAGGAAATGTAAATAAGGAAATGACTTTGAATTAAAGTGACAAAGGAATGATCTTGATTTAGACTGAATGCAATATTTTTTAATACGAATTAATCCCAGTAAGGATATTAAATTCAGTTTAATGTTTGTGACTAATTTTATTCCATTTGGATGCTGATTACAAATGGATTTAAGTAAGGTGACAAACATGACTAACTACAGTGCCATGAATAGTTCTAACAAGTTAAGGAACTTGAACGCTGATGTATTCGTAGGTTGGCCAGTTCCTGAGAGTTTTATGTTTGAACGAATGTATTAGTTTTAATTAAAATTTATGTCATCGGAATAACATGATTTGTGGAATAAAGAATAAAAACCTACCACTCTGATAAAAGTGTTAACACCGCTTAACCCACCTTGCATTCTGTGAACTTCTACATGAATTATCATTAGGGTCGATAAAGATACATCCACTATTAGAATAGCGACTGTTTACAAGCGAAGATATCAAAGTAATTGGGGTGACGGGAAAATAAAAAGAACTGAAGCAACCTAATCTCTTTAAGAGGTGGAGATTACATTTTTTTTTCCTACCTCCACCCAGGAACAAGTTTCTCAGGTCTTCGAACGTGGCGTGAGGAGGTGAAAAAGTACCGACTCGACAGAAGCAATGGGAAAAGACACGAAAGGGGAAAAATTCCCTTTTCTGGGAGCATCAGCGAAATGCTTTCAGGAGTTTTAACCCTTGTACTCCTTTTTTCCCTCCGCACCCAAGATAAACTGCGTCTTCTCTCCTGATGAAACCCGCCGCGCTGAGGAGAGCTTTTTTCTGTCCTTTCATTACATCTGCTGAAGGGACACGAGAAGGGAAAGAAACGGAGTTCGAAAGAAGGTGGGAATGAAGAAACGAATGTAGATTAGGTTGTTCTGAGAGAGGTTGATCACCCTGTCCATTGACGTGTTTCTTGGCTTGCGCCTATTCCTTGTTTATTCTTTTTTTTTATAATTAATACCTTAACCTCTTCACTACCGACATTATAAAAATTGTTCAAAAATTAGTTTATTTCCTGATAAGTATGAAATACTTCGAAGTCCTCAAGTAAATTCCTCTTGTAGATAGTATCATCATAGGAGGCTAAACAGTTTGGATACACTTATACGTACCTCGGGTCTCAATTATGCTAAAAGCAAAATAATTTTCAAATGATAGTATATTTTTTAATTTAGAAAACTGGTATATCATCACATATTTTAAGAAATTATCAACTAAAACACATTAACTAAAAGATTTAGAAATAATTAAAAACAAATTAAATTTGCTTACTTTTACGAGCACGTTGAGTTGACGCCATCTATTTCAAATCGCTTTTGAATAATAAACTTTTCACAGGAACTACCCATTCATACAGCCATTTTATTAGTGTAAATTAGAAGCTTGGACGTCCACGAACGTGTACCCGAGTTCTTAACTACCAATTTTTTTTTCAGAAAGATTATTTTTAAGGCGAAAGAGTCGAGGTCCACGTATGTGGACCTAGGTTGCGTAAAGGCTATAGTTTAAATTCGAAAATTAATTGGATTTTACCATTTTTATGTACTTGGGTGCTTAATGGTTTTTATGTACATGCTCTGGTTCTGGTTTCGACGAGGTATTTCGTTAGTAGTAAAACTCGCCAGAGCTTGATGGTGAGATACCTCGTCATCATGAAATATTCACCATCTCATCACCATTATCTTGATATCGTCATAAAAAATAATCGCCAATTTCTGTCCAAAAATTGACCTATCTTGATGAAGAGATAAATACCTCGCCATTAGCAAAATTGGTTAGATTTTGATGGATGAGATATTTCGTCGACACCCCTTGGTAAAGTTAAAGAAGTTTGTTAATACACATATTTTCCTTGTTAGATGTTGTACATCCTCAAAGGCTTCAACAGCTATTCCTATTACCTCTTCGTGCCAAAATCATCAATACACATGCGTATATTGCTTACATTTGTTCACTATTTTAGAAGATTACTTTCTTGAATACTGAGTCAATCGTCTTACTAATAAAAGGTTATGTTTGTTTTGTCGTGAAGAATCATCGTTTGCTGTAAGAACATAAATTACACCGGAACTTGTTGTTGTCGTGCGGGCCATATATGGCCCAATTGGGGATGCCATTGCCCCGGAGGGTTGGACTTCTTCATACATGACACATCCGTTTTACAGGAAGGTCCCTTTCACACATCCATTCACTCACACAGATCCCAATCAGAGGCCTATAACCCCCTGATCAGGTACCCCCAGAGGTATTGATTTGGTATGGGAACATGGGGGACTTTGTGACCACGACCTATTTAACGTGCCCCAGCCACCATTAGCGAACACGACGGTCTTTAGCCAGGTCTAAGCGCCGATCTCTCAACCATCAGAATTGCAGGCTCTGCTGAGGACAGAACCCACAACCCTTCCGATGCGAGCCCGACGCTCTACTGACGCTCTGAGCTACCGCGGCTCACACCGGAACTTACAGCAGTGATTAAAGAACCTTTATTAATAAAAATAGTATATAATATATAATAACGTTGTCGCGTCTCTATACAATCACTACCATTTGAAAAAAAAAACCTGCAATAAACATTAACTCTATGCAAAGAGTTTTACTTCTTAAGAAGCTTCCAATCAGACAGGTGGTTTGATTTTTGCTCTATTGTCAGTTTTTGCTACCCAGGGTCTAGTTAGATCGGGCCTCCAAAGAGACCCCAAGTAATTTACACGAAACACAAAACTGAAAGTTTCCCTTCACGCATCGTCATTGAGCATTCCACATCCTCAGTCTAGAGGTTATTTTTTTATTACATTCGGCAGATAGCACCGTATCTCTGCCTGCGAAACTCATCAAACTACTCTTTAATTATTGTCACGACTTTATTTATTGTACTGTTGTAATGTTGATTGTTTATGATGACGCGAGATAAAAATCGGGTCGGTTGTCTTCAAATGACGAGATATATTTTCCATAAAAATGGGGTCTGGTTTCTTATAATGATGCGATATATTTTCTGTAAAGATGGGAACAGTTTCGTCTAATGACGAGATATATCGTCCATAAATATGGAGTCAGTTTTCGTCTGTTGTTGTTACACATCCCCCTGGTGTAGGAAAGCCTACACCAGGTCCAGAAGGCCCCGTCGTGCCAACTTACAAAAAGTCCTGATCAACCAACAGCTGCTTATACGAAGCGCCAAGACAGAGAAGAAGGTGATCAGGACTGGCAGGTAGGGAACAGGAACAAGGAGGGAAAATTCTCTCCCCGTTGTGAAATTTTATACATTTAAGATGGCCCCTTCGAAATCTGGCCATGGCCGATTGGAAAGGCCGAGGGCCACAGCATGAGATTGGTAGTCCAGGGCGATTGCCAGCATACCGATGGTGGGATGGCGTACGGCGCCACACGGAAAGCAAACGCTGTTTTCTCAGGGAGTGGACCTCAGTGGGAGTGAGACGATTCAAACAGTCTATAGGGAGATCACAGCCATTCTTGGCGAGTACATCGGCTATCTCGTTGCCATACACCCCGATATGCGATGGAATCCATTGGAGGCTTATTGGTCTTTTCAGGCCAATCTCGCAGAGAAGCTTCAGAATATTCTGGTCTGGGATATCAAATATTTTTGGCCATTTTTTGAAATAATGTATAGCACTCCTACTAACAGTCAAAATACAAATACAATTTTTATCAGTGGACTGTGTATAATTAAAGGCTGCAATAATTGCTATGATCTCCAATCTAAAGAGTTAACAATGGTCAGGGTTTCGGATGTCGCATTTGACCTTGTCCTCAGCGCTGATGATGAAAACACCACTCCCGGTTCTACCGTCTTCAAGTTTGCTACCGTCCGTATAGATGACTATCGCCTCTATAAGGACTTCAGGGGGAGTTTTCGTCTAATGACGAGATACATCGTCTATAAAGATGGGGTCAGTTTTCTTCAAAGGGCGAGATATATTGTCCATAAAGATGGGGTCTGGTTTCTTATAATGAGATATATTGAACATAAAGATGGGGTTTGGTTTATTATAATTATGAGATACATTATACATAAAGATGGGTGTCTGGTTTATTCTATTCACGAGATATATCGTCCGTAAAGATGGGGTCATATTTACTCTAACGACGTGACTTATCGTCCATAAAGATCGGATCAGTTTTAATCTAATAACACGATATATCGTCTATAAAGATTTGCTCAATTTTGCTAATGGAAAGATACACCAGGAGTTTAACTATCAGATAATTCCGTTGTTTCTAGAGTTAAAACCTGTGGAATATCGTTTATTTCTGCAAAAGACTTGGTCAGGAGTGACTAATTGCTGGAGTTCAAATCAATAACCCCTTCATATGCAACTCGTAAAAGGCAGAATGAAGAATCAGGGGAGAACATGGGAAACATTTCATTAAGTCTGCTACAAATATCGAATCAGTATAATGAATAGTATTCGTAGAACAGTCCAATTAGATGGCGTTGCTTAAAGAAACTACGGATAAGTCTTCCCAATAAACAAAAACCGAAACCCCTGTAAAGTTTCTCATCAGACGCTCTCCTTATTGGGCGTTCCTCACCCTCAAGAGCTTATCTTTCAATTATAATCAGCACTTAACATCTTATCTGTCTTCCAAACTCATCAATCCACTCCTTGCATATTGCCTCCATTTGTCCACCGTTAGAGGATGACCTCCCCAAGCATTCCGTTCATTAATAATCCGAGAATATCCGTTATTCTTTAACGACCGCATTATTCCGTTATTTCCAGAGTTAAAACCAGCGGATATATCGCTTATTTCTGCGGAAGGCTTGGTCAGGAAAGACTAATTGTTGGAGTTCAGATAGGAACCCCTTCCTGCGCAACTCGGAAAAGGTAGAGCGAAGAATTGGGGGAGAGCATGGGAGGCACACTTAATTATACGCTTCCGAAGGTAAGTATCAGATTTTGGGTCATCACTTAGAGTGGATATCTTGACACCGCAGGCGTGGGGATAACTCATTATTATCACTTCAGAAGATGTTTTAAATTCGAGGAAATATTGGGTGTTTGAATATTGTTAATATTCTGTGTGCTCTAGACCGAGGAGCGGCTTAAAATATATTGGCAATTTCAGGAGAAAAAATTACCATTAAATGTGGGGTGCACGCCATTTTGGAGGGAATAAATTTCTGCTTTAAATCTTTGGTAATGAGGTGTTCTTTTTGCTAATCTCTGGAGCAAAAGGGGTGTTGTTTGGCGGTGGGTTTATTGGAAAGGGAGGTGATATAAGTTGAAAATAAAATCGAGGTTATAAAGATAAGCTGCTGGTCGATGATGGAGATTTAGCAAAACATGTTTATCGAAATGATCAACTCAGGAGCAATTATTTCAGAGTTCATTAATTTCAGGTGATCGTATTGCTTTATGGTAAGCTGAAGTAACGCCTAAAAACGTGTGTATTTTAATGAAATATTTATTTAAATTACGTTAAATTGTGTTTTAAAGTGCAGAAGTATTTATGAATGTATTATGAAGAAGAATCTTAATGAATTTATCGGTAGTTATAGTTAATAATTACTTCAAGTAGATTAAAACGCACTCATAAATATTTAATGAGGTATGCTTTTAATTTTTTTATAAAATTACCTTAATATATAAATGGTAAAGAATTAACTTCGTTAAAATGTATTGTATTTTTAAATTGAAAACATAATGTAAGAGGAAGGCAACTAAATAAATAGGCATTTATTATTAATAGTACCACTTGGGAGTTGCGTCTGCAATAAATGGCAATCCATCAGCCACATAAAATAAATCTCCGAGATACTTTCTTTTATATAATTTTGCATAATGTTTTGAACCAAAATGAATATTTTCGGAATGAGAAACGAGTTCGTTCTACAAAATGGTAATGGTAAGCATATAAAAGTACTCAATATCTCTCTTGAATGATAATTGCGAACTCGCATAAATACGAAACCGTAAAGAAAAACCCAAAATTCTAATTATTCATTTTACGTAACCAATTTGTTTAGTGATATAATCAAGCACATATTTTAAATCAATAATCAATAAAAAAATAGTTTTTATTTTCAATTCTAATTTATATTACGATTTTAATATGTTTTTTAAGTCGAAATATACACTTTTTATAAACCCAACTCCTCTGTCAATTTTCAATATTTTTGTATGAAAAAAATTTCTGCAATATGGTTATAGTAAATGCAAAAGACCTAGGGAGAGTTTTTCTAAAATTTATTTACGAGTTTTCATAAAAAAATACTTTACTTATTACACGTTAAATTTCTATAAAAATTTCCAATTTTTTATGTTTATTAATTTTTATAAATTTTTCTGAACTATTTATAAAAAAAAAGCTTTCCCAGTGTCTGTTAAACAGTTATTCAAGACCTAAAAAATGTAAACAGTTTAACTCTAAGTGCATATATCAAGAAGCCTTAGTACATTGAACTTTGGCAAAATTGCAAAAATTTGATTTTGAGATAATCGCATTTTAAGTACAAAATACAACAGAAGTTAACGAAAACAACAAACTTTTTGCAAGTACTATTTTTTTAGTAATTTCTATTACATTAAGACTTTTATCAAAACAAGAGTTTTTACCGTAAACTCGTATTTATTTTTTAAAGCCAGTTTTATCTCTGATGACAACTGAGTGATTTGTGCTAATTCACTGAAAAATTATACATTTCTTGTTTAATAAACTGAAAACAAATATTTTATTGGATCAGTTCTATTTTAAAATAATCCACCACTGTATAAACCACACTTTCTTTTTTCTACAGATATTTTTTCCCCTGTAAACGAGCCTTTTTTTGTAGTGATACGCATGCGACGAAATTTAGCGCTATTTTTTCAATGTGTTTCCTTTAATGGCGTCACCACATGTTTTACACGAGGACTTGGATTTTGTCATTTAGCTTTCGCCGATTGATAGAAAAACCAGGAGTCTACACTTTAAGGGTATTTAAAATGTTAGGAATGATCTTTGTTAGATACACTATGATATAATGTTGCATAAATAGAGGTTATCATGGAAACCGAAGCCAATGGTTGGCAGTCGATTTTGCAGTTGGATGGTCAAATAAAGTTAAAAAGCAGCTGGTAGCAATTTCCTTCGACTCTGAAATTTTGTACATTTGTTCTTGAATATCTAATTCATCGTTTTATCCAAAAAAACAAAAAACACTTTTTGAAATTTTTTTCTTCGAAATTTGGGGTTCTGGTCTCCGTTAAGCAGAATCCACGACTTAAAATGTATATGAAACCATTAACTAGTCGGATTCCGGCTTTTTCCGTCTGTATTAAAAGTATTTAGTAAAAAGGGAAATTAAGCAAGTGCGAAACCGTATGAAGATAAAGCTTTACTCGGATTTGAAATTTTTACTATTAGGACATTTTTACCTGTGACGTATGAAAAACAAGCTTAAACAGATTTTTTCATGAAAATGGTTGTGCGGTGACAGAGTAAGTTCAACCATTTTCCTTTATGCGTCAATCATTTTTGCGAAGTGAAACTTTCGTTTGCGAACTAAAACTAGATAAGTGTCAATCAAAATCCTTAGCAAATGAAATAATTTCAGCGAATGAACTTAGCCAATCACCGCAGACAGAAGGTGTGGTTAATTCATTCCTCCCAGTGATCCGAGCCGAACGGACATGACTATTCGCTCTGAATCTGATCCAAAAGGACCTATGTTCCTTCCTTCCTAATTTCTTCTCTGTCTTATATGTAGCGTGTGTTGTGTGTTGATTAAAAGTCTAATATTCACCTAAATCCTTTTGATAAATGACTCTTAACACAGACATACCCGATACCACTATAGTTGCATCGCTTACTCTTTGTAAATCAAACAACTTTATTGAACTTAAACTACATATTCCCTTCAAGTAAGCTTTTATAAGCAGCGCTTACAACGAAGTTGCAAACACGTTCCCCCTACAAACATCGAAAACATTACGAGAGACGGCACTAATTTTATCGTGATGATCTCGTGTCGGGTGTAATTTGATATGTCTCAAACAGCAATTTTGTTTTCTACCAGGCGTCGGTAAAGATCAAAGTAATGCAATAATATTGGAGGACATTTCTCCATGACGAAATTTGGGATGAAAATGCTCTCCTATTTATTCCTCCTTTGGTGTTACAGACAACCACCCGCTATCCTCTGCCCTTCGGCGCCCCGTGACTCACGTCATCTTTTGTTCACTCTCTGTGACATTTTGCCCTCATCGCTAGTATTTTGTCTGCAACACACAGGGGCAGGGATCACTCTTTACAAAATGGTGAGAAGAGGGTTCGCCCCTTTGTGTTGTCGACCAAAATCGACCGAACATTTACACCGGAGTGGGTCGAGTAAAGGGTCACCAAAAAGGGTCGTAAAACGTCTTTGAAACTAAAAGGGGGAGATAAATATTTGCAAACTCCGGTGTAAACGCGGCTTCAGGAACATCTGAAATGTATGTCTTGATATTGGTTAAACAAAGAAAATGACAGACATCATTTTGACATTATTTTAACAAAATGACGTTATTTTATGGAAAGGTAGTTCAAAAAGTTTTTGATCAGTAAGGAATAATAAATAAAATATAAGCTATTTTCATGACTAAAATTTGTAATCGACTGTCGGACATATGACGGTTTCAAATCAATGAAACAATCGTACACAAATTTTGTCATGAAAATGGCTGCATCTTTTACTCTTTATAAATCAAACAACTTTTTGAACTTAAATCCCCCTTCTCTTCAAGAAACATTTTTTCGGAACATCTGAATCTCACCGGGCATATCCCATACATAACGTCTTGATAGTAGCTATTTTTTGTATGGAAAGGAAATGAAACATGTACTCAATAATTTTGGATAAGCTTACTTGAAGGAAACATAGTTCAAAAAGCATTTTTTGAGTAATAGAGAAAAATATAAAGATGCAATCACTTGTATGACTAAGATCTGCATACATTTTTCACAGGTATCGAACTTAACTACAACTACAAAAATTAACTTGTATGTATAACAGTGTAACCCAACTCTACCATACAGTACTTTTCGGTAGACAAAGTTGAGCTGTTTCATCCCGATTTGCTAAACACATGTGTGACAGTTTCAAACGAAAATCTGGATTTCCCTCAACAAATATTTACCAGTAACAAACTTGGTGATATGATTTCGTTTCATCAAAGTAGTAATCCATTTTACCTCTTCATTAGTAAGACAAGTTTACCAGCTGTTAACGGACAGGCTTATTCGTTGCTATAGGGATATTAACCCTAAAGGATGAATAAATGAAGAAAATGCGTGACATGAGTGCTAATTACCTCTGAAAATTAGTTCATTCGTATTGAAGATAGATGTTAAATGAGTTCCAGGTTCCTCCTTTCTGTTTCTAAAGGCATCAGTCCTCTAAACAATGCTATCTGATTGGATGCTTCATCAAATAAATTTCATTTCAATTTGCTTAAAGGATTGCAATTTGTAGACTTGTTGATATGTGTGGTATCGCCTGAATTTTATACAAGAACTATTGACAATTATGATTATACTGTGTGTATAAACGTCATGTGTACTTACGATTCCAATTGATAAAAGGTTTGGATTTTCGCTCTACGGTCTATGTGGAAGGAGTGTGGATAATTAGACTGTCAATTGAAGAAGTATTTGCAGTGAAGTACGTACGTTATATCCTTTTTAAAAAGTAGTAGTAATTAAATTTAAGTAAAAGGTTCGAAAAAAGAAGGAACATAACCAAGACAAATTTGGATCGTATAGTGGTAATTTTGAATAGAAAAGACTCACTGAACCCTGTACATGAATTATCGATTAAGAGACGTTGATATCTTAATTAATGAAAGTTTTACGGAAAAGAATAAAAGACATAATATTGAGATCAAAAATCCCCAAAAGGTTTCGTGCAAAAAAACGCAAAAGATATCTGTGTAATTTAACAACAAAGAATAGTTATTGAACAAAACACAAAAACGGGAAAAAGCCATGAATTAATTAGCATAAGAATTACTACACATAATAAAGAAAACTCATAGATCTAGAACTAAAAATGAGGGTGAAATGGCAAAAGACGCTAAGGGACACAAGGGTTAAATTTTAACGCGGAGGAAAGGGAATACGCGGAATTTTGAGAGGGTGGTATGAGAAACATTACGTCCAAATTACACCACCCTGTGTCTCTGCAGAGAAAAAGAAAAAGATACTTAGCAGTTAGGATCCATAATTAAAAAGTGGCACATGGCCACGCGAGCGCGACAGAGCGTGCTTCTAGCACATGTTTGGCTGTCAGGGGAAAAGGTCGAAGAGCGAAGAAATTGTTTTGCGCGGGCTTTTATCATCTGCTGCGTCAGCGTGTGACGTCAGCAGCGTCTATCGATAGAATTGAAACTTCAAGTGGCTCGGAAAATAGCGCGCTTATTCTGTGGCTTGGCAATAGCACACAGTGTGGCTTAAAAATTAGTGTTATGTCGTTTGAGGCATAACACGTAGCTGTACATTGGATTACGTAAATTTGGCCCAACAAACACAAAATCAGTCAAACAAAACATCAAATTTATTGGCGTTTACACAATAAGAATTACGAATGAGAAAACCATCTGTAAAGTTTTAAGAATGGTAAAAATAAGTTAGAAATAGCACCACAAGATGCGTGATAAAGATATAACAAGTTTATTTCGACATCATTGCTCCTAGACAGGTTTCCTCTTAAAATTCAGTAAATTAATTACGTGATGCAGAGTTAAATAAGAACGCGTGTAACTTCATGGAACTTAATTTTAGAAAAACCAACTTAACCAAAATATATAAGATTTAATCAAATCCGTTATATCCATAATACAGTCCTCAATAATCAAAAGCAAGTTCATATTTTATCCATTGATCACTGCATCTTCACACAGATCACAGTATACATAAATCTTAAAATTACTCACTCTTCATAAGCGAGGGCTATAAATATGTGTTACAGTGAAGTAACTCACTATATTTAACGTTCATTCACTGCGAATTTAACGTGGGAAAAGTTTTAGAGAATCAGAAGTTAAAAAGAAAGCTTACGTTTTTCTTTAAAATTTTTCACTTTGTATATAAATTTACGTAAACATTATTCTAACTTTGACGTAGAACTACGTTTAACACCATGGGTAGTATGAGGTATCGTTTAGTCCAGTGGTCCCCAACCCCCGGTCCGCGGACCGGTACCGGTCCGTGGATCAAATGGTACCGGGCCGCCGCGAAGGAACATTAAATTATTTTCATGTTTTTTACTATGGAGTATTTCTCTCGGGTTTTTGCGGTTCTTATCTATGAAATGACCACTCAAACTAGGAGGCGGTAAATCAGAACTTGAAATTTGTTCTTTTACTAGAGCTTCAATTATGATTTCTGAATTCTGCATGTCTCCATTTTAAAATTTTGACAAATGTGACAACTGTTTTCAAGTTGGCAGACAAAGTAGCTGCATTTATAACCAAACCTAAGTTGTGGGGACGGAGCGTGAACATTTAGACATGTTTCAGACATTAGTGGGTATTTTAGGCGAGACTGAGGCTAAACATTCATTCTCCCAGTTGGTGCACGATCACCTGTCTTTGCTTTTAAAAGAGTTGGAGAGCTACTTCCCAACCACAAAAGACCCACTAACTAGTAAGGAATTGATCCGCGACCCATTTGTCAACAAATCAGGCTAATCTAGCATGTCTGTGCAAGAAGAAGATCAATTGCTGGAGATTGCAAATGAAGGCGGCCTTAAAACTACGTTTGAGACAACAACTTTACCGGTGTTCTGTATTAAAGTCATGGCGGAATACTCTGAGATTGCCACCACAGCACTTAAATCCCTATTGCATTTCCGACAACCTATCTGTGTGAAGCGGGGTTTTCTGCAGTGACAGCAACCAATACAAAACAACGCAATAAACTGGACCTAAGCTACACTCTTCGGGTTTCATTGTCTCCTATTACCCCCAGATGAAACCATTTCGTAGCAAAGAAACAAGCTCAGGGTTCTCATTGATTTAGCGTTATAGTGAGTTAAAATGTTAAATCACTTTCTATTCATTTTTTGGTGTAACTGTATTTTATTTAAGGCATGTTTAACTACAATTAAATTAAAAATTTAAATCAAAACAATCTAAAATATAAACAATCAACGTCCCCCCCCCTCAGCGGGCCGCGTTAAAATGATCAAACGTTGATCCGGTCCGCAGTGATAAAAAGGTTGGGGAGCACTGGTTTAGTCGACCACATGGGACAAATATATGTATACCAATAGAAATTGTACGATTTTTAATAAGTTCAGAACGGTTATAATGTTAGCATATTAGTAAACAGCATAGAGAGTCTTATTTTCAAACCGTTCCGTACGTCGTTGGTGCGACACTCGTCTCTCATTGGACAGGGGAAATTATGCAATATTCATAGGTGTGTGCTGTCGCATTTGACTCAGTCTATATCGGCATCCGTGAGTGCAAAACGACTGTGCGTGGTATCACTTTTAATCTCTTGACACGAGATATTCTAATAAATGAAGAACATTTTGCAGTGGTTTGAACTGAACATTAAAAAAATTGTTTTCGTGAACCGGCTTACCATTTCGACAATGTCGGTGTTTATTCGGACAATGATTATGAACAGAAACGACTGTTAGTGGGAACATTTTAACGCTCGCGGCAAGATTGTTTCAAATATATAAAAACTATTGGAGTGTTTTAAATTAAAAATTTACAAATTTCTTTCTTGTAAACAGGTGAAGATTCTCGACAACGCCGAGGAATAAACTCTGAAACAGTACTCGACAATCTCATTTTATCTCCGATCTGCTCGTCGTATTTATTTTAAAACAAACGCTCAATCAAAACTGAGCCTATTTTTTATCACACGAAGCATTAAAAATAATTTTGAATATGTATAGGTCTGTGAAGCAGGTTCTTAATACAACAGTTCGTTTTAAAATGGAGGAGTCAGAAGATTAAATAATTAACTTAAATTGTACTGAATATGAGAGGATAGATTATATTTCCATATACAATTTTAATGCATGTCATACCAAACACTGAAAGAATTAAATAAAGATCAATTCATTTTGAAGTAAAACTCCATTTATGTTACATCACATCGGAAAATGAATTCCCTTTAGAACATCTAATATTCCAATTCGAATCACAGAGACATCATTTACTTTTTCCTCTTTAAATTCATCCTCTGATTTATTCTAAAACAAGGGAGAAACAAAACGGTAAAAAAAGAACAAATGTTAAAAACGTTTTCACTCACGATGTGTGTGTGTGCAGGTTTTTTACTCCCCTAACTTCTCTCCCAGCTTACGCCTCTGCTATCTCCTCCAATTTACGATCTAAGCTATTAAAATTACTTTTCATTTCCCATTCCGCGTGTTACGGAATCTTTCCGTTCATTTTTTTCGTTTTATTTCTCACTGGTATGTGGCAACAGAAAAATGCGGTATTGGCGTCGAGCCAATATGGCCGCCCGCCAGATGACTGTTAATATCGCGGGCCACAGTAGTTGACTGGATAAAATATCGCCCGGTTCCCGATGCTCGATCTCTCTTTTTTAAATGTTTTAGCAGCACTATCATCTCGTGTGTTCTGTTAAGTGGCGAAGTGTGTAAAATAAATATTAGAAAGCGGCTCGTAAAGTGAAAGTAAGTGGGATAGGAGGTTTGCGGCGAAAAGAAAACGGCGCCCAAGAGAATCCTCAACACGATATTACCTGTAAATAAAAATAATTCGGTTTTTAAACTTCCTGTTTTGGCTGAATTAGTATTTGAAGAGGGACATCTATTTTCTCTCCCCTTCTCCGCTCAACAGGGAGGCGATACGATCAATAAGATGCTGAAAATGGTACCGCTAATCATTTTGGATCTTTGTTCTTTTGGGGACCTAATAAGTATTAAATATAAATAGATTTCCTTCATATTAATTTAAAAGCCACTAAATTAACTTGTGCATTATGTGCACTAATTGCAGTTATTTCTTCCACATATAATTAAATAACCCTGTTCAAAAAGAAAGCAAATTGAATTTGTGGAAGTTTGCTCTACTGATTTTGTATTCCATAATATATATAGTATATTTTGTATTCTTAAGCCAAGATTCAAAATTTCTTAGTATAAAGTGATTTAAACTCGAGTTATAGATTTGAGAATCATATCATTAGCTTCGAGCAGATACTTGTTAACTGACAAAATATTTTTACTGTACAGCCTATTAAAGACGACTTAACAATTGATTTTAGGTCAGAAATGAAAGTTATAAACATTTTGATATAGTGTTACATTTACTTTCAAACAGAAAACAATATGACAATTTATTTCCTGCTCTAAGTCAACGTTATGTTCATCTGTCTTTCATGTATTGGGGAAGTGGATATATTGAGAACGCAAATGAGTAAAACTACTAATTAAAGTCATTCAATTTATGATGAAGAGTATTCAAGTAGTTCTTTACCGAATCAAAATATTTTCGGGCCATTCGATTCGTTGTATTAACACAATGCTTTGTACAATGCAATCTAAAACCAAATCTGGAAAACTTCATGAAGAAAAAAATATTCCAGCTAAAGTAATTGAATTGTATTGTGGGAAAACTGATCTTGAAAACTATCTCCATTTTAATTAATTTGATCCTCTAGTATCTTAATAGGTTTTTAATAAAACTCCAAAGGGTGTTTTAAAATAATTTTCACCTATCTGCTTCTCTTTATACTAAATTAATTATTTTAAAATTTGACTGGGATTTGTTCATTCAACGTGAAGTAGAAAATTACCTATACATAGCTGTACGAAGCAAGAAGGTTTTTCATTGATTTAACGGTTGTCAAATTATGTGTATAGTATAGGATGGTCATAGTTCTGAACACAAAATTATCATACCACACGATTCTTTGTCTAAAACTGGATTGCCCGGATGAAACAGTAATGGATTAGCAACCGGATGGTTACGAGTTCGAATTCAAACAAAGACCATTGTATACAAAGGAGACTGGTGCATGTTATATCTGCCATTCATTGCCTCAAATATCCTCACGTTGGCGTGGTATGGAAGTTTAGAGAGTGGAGTTCCAACTCAGGTGCGACCTTGTAATCTGACCGCGGTTCAAAATTACGTATATTTTTCTTGGGGTTTGATCCCGGACCGTCACAATTTACCCCCATAAATTGCTCCTGTACTCCGTAAATTGAATACCTACCTACCTACTTTGCTTAAAACAAAACAAAATAATCCATTTTTTCTTGAAGCATTCCTGAGATGTACGCATGTGTACGTACATCAAATAGATGCACGTTAACATTTGTTACCAGATACATGCAATCCTAGGTGTATAATTACATTCAGTGTTCTGCAACATAACTTCTAAGCAATTACAAATGTTTCGCAGTTGTTTTGTCCGAATTTAGAAAACTACAGTCAAATCAAGAACAGACGTAAAACACAATTATGGGCCAAATATGAATATCATATTTATAATAAAACAATAAAATTAACTAACTTACTTTATTTAAAACCAAGGCATACTTCCAGAATTTGTAATTCCGTCGATAACTTTTGAAGTAAAATATTTTGTTATTGACATAGAAGATGTGTTATTTATAAAGTTATTGTGGTAATTTGAGGGGGGGTGTAGGGAGGTTGTATCGTAGCTAGATAAGAAAGAAAAGTGTGGAAAAAGGGTCGCTCCTTGCACTGCAGAACATCATAACTTTTCATTGAAAACAAATCGACCAAAAGTTTGATAAAATTAAGGAAAATTGTTCTGCAAAGACTTTGCTGGTTCTGGGACGTACCTCGCAGTTTTAATCACTTTCTGCTCCCGGGCATGCAATGTTAAATATTCCAAAAAGATAGATTGTTTAGGTTTTTAGTTTTGAAATTTCATATCTAGCATCGTGACTCCTTAAAGCTTTCGACGCTAGTATTTTATTAATGCAACGTCAAATCAAAACAGGGCAACATTTTTCCGGTTGGATCATGACTTTTAATCACGAAGTGTGATTATTATGGTGCCTATTTTCACCATCCTGTAAGAGAGGGATTTTCAGAGCAAAAATAGACACACCTGACCAAAGTGAAGACTTTACCTCCACTACCCAGCAGCTCTCGCATTCAATAGTGTGGTGTAGAAGTCTCGTTGAAGCTCATTTGGTAGTAAGTTAATTCACACACACACGACCAGTGATAGTGGACTGTATGAATTTTATTGTTGAATCATGAATTTAATCACCACATGGACAATTCTACACTGTGACGAATGTAACACAAAGGCAATATCCCTCATGTATTTCGGTGTCCGAAGCTATTTCCCCACACACTCAGAATACAAATCCAAAAAAAAAAGTTGGCAACTAAAAAATTAACATATTACCTGACCTTTGTTCTGAATATAAAAAAATAACATAGTTCAACTACTGTTACTCGTTTATACATATTTCTGTGTGAACCATCTAGAACATTCCACCTAGAATATTCTTTGTAGAACATTCCACCTAGAATATTCCAAGTAGAACATTCCACCTAGAATATTTCATGTAGAACATTCCACCTAGAATATTCTTTGCAGAACATTCCACCTAGAATATTCCATGTAGAACATTCCACCTAGAATATTCTTTGTAGAACATTCCACCTAGAATATTCCATGTAGAACATTCCACCTAAAATATTATTTGCAGAACATTCCACCTAGAATATTCTTTGCAGAACATTCCAAGCAAAATTGAATCATGCCAAAAATATACAGACTACAAATGGCGAAGAGGACGGGATGAAGGCTTTCTAATTACTTTTCAAATTATTACGATTAAACAGGAGGCTTACCTTAAAATATAATTTATTTCGATGTAGCTTTACATTTAATATAATTGGAGTTGACCAATAAACTATCACATATAAATTCCTTATATTCATTATTTCACTTTTTTCTGTCAAGATGCAGATATCGTATCGAAAAACAAGCCAATAGCATCCACTTTTCGTAAACGTACTGGGAACAAATTCTATCCCATAAACAATACTGCCTCCTAATATAGGTTCACAGAAAAACCCTCGCATAAGTATCTTATATTTTTAACCGCTAAAAAGTACTTTGAACGATCGATCAACAGCTGCTTAAATGATCATCTTGTAATCTACTATCGATAAATGCACATGTACAAAATACATCATTTAATCGTAAACCCGGAATTGACTCAATTCTACCACTTTCTTCCCTAGCACACCATTATAGACCCATTTGTTATTAACAGATGTTCCATACTGAATTTCTACGAGAAATCATCTAAATTACTCGATTTGAAAGCAAGTGCAGCATCGGTGAGCTATCTGAACCAAGTTCTAGATGCCACCCTAACTCTTCTTTAGAACAAAACCTATTCAAAGCGTCAATCGCATCGATTGTTATCTTCGGGGACATTCTCGATAACGCCCCGCACAATCATCCACGCTTATAAATTATGCCCTTCATTAAACAGAGAAGTCTGTTAAGTGCCTTAAAATACAAAATTATTGTTTTATCGACAAAAAGTCTTCTGGGCCCGGCTGGATCTCCTAAAGAGTATTGAGCGAGATTTTGGGCTTCTCACTGCCGAACTCGTATTAAAGGAGCAAACATGTAAATGACTTGTATGGATTTCCTATATTCCGATCACACACTCACTGAGGATCAAATTATTGGAAGAGCGACGATGAAATACTGTATTACTATTATTCCCTCAAATTTAGTTTCGTGAAGGTGGTTTAGTGTTAATATAGCGGGCAATAGCGTCGGAAATTAAAAACGCTCTTTGGGGATTATTTTTTATTTGCATATTTTACGAGACTGAAAATTATTGGTTTGTGGGAAATTGCGCTGTTGCATGCGATCAATGTCGATTCTTACTTAATATGAGAAAGTATGTATTCCTCTTAGTATCGCAAGTTTAAGGAGGTAACCTCTCCGGTGCCTAAATATGTGATATTAGCTAGATTTATTTATTTTACTTTATAGTGTGCTATTGTCAATGATTTTAAGGTATATTTACATGAGTGCAGCTACACTCTACGTTTATGAGTGATGGCTTGGCGATTTTTTTGGCGCACGTCTAGTAGCGAGTTACAATAAATTAAGGCAAACCATCTGTCGTGGTTTTCATGGCAACCTCGGCAAAAGGGAACTTTCAATTTTCATTTTGAATATTCTAGAAAGTTCTTCCAAAATCCGTTAAAGTCGTTTGATTTCATTGGTTCGTTTGAAATTTTTACTTTCCTCCCATTGGTTATTTTGTTTTTAAAATATCCTTTGATTGCATTGGTCCTTTTAAATCGCTTTCTGTGATCCCATTGGTTCATTTATTTGTATTTCGACAGTTGTGGAATTTTTATGTTATTATAATAGTTTTCACGAAAGGATTAAGAGTTTTGCTTTTTTGACCATTTTCGTTTTTATTATTTATTTTATTTTTCACGCAAGAGTTCGGACGTTATCAGGTTGTATTATTTCTTGCTCTTTTTCTTTTAAAAATATTTTTCTTTTACATGTATCTACATCTATCAACATGTATCCACTGTATCTAGTGTAATTGATGTTTCAGGGTTTTCTTACCCAACAAATGCAGTTTAATTTTTCTGCTGGTTCACAATTGTGTTTTGAAATGTGTTTAAGCTTATTATATATACTTTGTGTGAAAGTTTTTACAAAATATACTTTTCAAAACGTTCTCAAATGTGTTTTCAAGCTTTCATTTTTCGTTGTAAAAAGAAAAATATATTTGAAAGAATTCTTTTCTTGGCGACCTTAGAAGTGCGCCAAAAAAATAGCCAAGGCCGTTGCTATCGCTCATAAACGTAGACTGTAGATGTACCTATTACATGCCTTATGAAACTACGGAATAGATTAAAAAATAAATAAATTCTGTGATCAGATGGCAAAATGTTATAAGTCGCTTTTTTTAATTTTTCGTGACATGTATTTGAAGATTCAAGATTCAACATGTGTGTGAAGTTCCCCGTAGCCTCACCAGGTTTGGGTAGGGTTCATGGACATGGAGTTGGACTCCACGGGAGTCCCCCTCTGGTATGGGGAAAGAAACCCGTTTGGATAAGAGGTAGAAAAGAGGACTTGCACTAAGGCCAGCGAGGAAGCAAGACGCGTTGCTTTGGGCTGGAGATCGATGGGAATTATTCCCGACAGTGTATGATAGACTGAATGTTATTCTACGTAAGTATCGTCTGTGTAGTAATTAATCTAGAAATGGCGTAAATAAATGTTGAAATATGCTCATGGACTAGTTTTACTGCTTGGGGGACGACGAGGCAGAGGATTAGGAAATCCGCCGAAAGAAAGAACCGTCACAATGTGGTTTTGTGTTTTTTGACTTATTACAATTTTAAAACCTTTGTTGTCTCATAAAGTGAAATAAAAAGACTTGCGACATTTTGCCACCTTCTAAACAAATCAAACTCCAGGATGGGACGTACTCAATTTTTTCGGAAAAGTGGCTTATAACATTTTGCCATCTGACCATAGAATTAGCCTAGTGACATCTGAAAAATCGTAGCGTTGTGTCAAAGTGTGCACTAATGTTTTATTGACTGTTTATCATATAAATATATTTGGACTTGTAATCATTCCCTCAAATCACAAGTAAAATACATTTTTAGTGTTGTTTGCTTCCGAAAAATGTTTGAATGATAAATCAACTGTTTTTATTAAATGTCTATATAATTTTTTTTCTATGCTCTTCAATCAATTTTTGGTACTTGCAAAATATTATTTTTAAATATATTATTAGAAATATCTAACAGGGAGGTAGACATAAAAGTAATTTTAAGTGAATTATGACCGAATAGGGTATTTTAAAATTGAAATTATTATTTTTCTCATGATTACTCTGAGACAAATTTGCCGTCAATGCTTGGGTTGTTTTTATTGAATTCTACATACAGTTTTATGCTTGCTTTTACGACACTATCACATCATCGAGTTACAAGAATTCGAAAAAAAAACGTAATTCTGCGAAAACGAAGAGGAAACCGTTTTTCATTATTGGTGTTCCTCCAGAAGAAATTTGACCTTAATGCTGAGAAAAAGGAATTTAATGAACTTCGAAAGTTTAAAGATTACCACATTCTGATCTAAAAAATTTAGAAAAAACTTCCTAGAAAACTTTTATTTGGTGTGCTTCACGGTGTAAGTCATAGACTTTATATAGATGGACAACAAAAAGGTTTCTTACTTGTTCATCTAACTGGATAGATTTATTGTACAACAAAGTATACCGTAAAACTAAGAAAAAGATGAGAATGTCATCAGCTAGTATAAACTAAAACTTAAAAGGCCAATTTAATTCGTATAAAAGCTTATTGTTCCCAGTATTTATTCCTGTAAGTAGTATTAGCTTTAATTAAATAAAAAATGACTATTAACTTTTAAGCTAATATCTGTCGCAAGTTTGCTCGAAGTTTAATTGCACGCACACTCGTTTTGTGCGCTATTCACAGTCAATAATGTACACAAGTAAGTATATAGAATTCAGGATAATGCATTTAAAGCAAACATTACACTTCAGAAAATAGTTTCTGCAAACATTTCGAGTGTATTTATATAAATAAGAATGGAGAGTTAGTTTGTACATTGAATATTTTCAACCCATTTCAAGTTTTCTATCCGTTTTGGAGTCATTAGTGTGTTTTGAATATTTTCTTATCTGAATACCCTTCGCATTGCATAGAAAATAGAGAAACAGATACGATGCAGCTTCCAATCAATAAAAAGCTCACAGTATAAAGAAGTGTTAGAAAACAAAAATATTTATCTCCAACATAAGGTATCGAATTTCCAAACATTTCTACAAAAAAATTATATTAATTCATCGCTCCAAAACAGAACAAAGTGAATTCAATGGCTTTAAAAGAACCTCAAAATCACAGACTGTTTCACGACGGACACAATGCCTATTATTATGATCCCGCAAACCACGCATTTTTTCCTCTTCCAAAGGACCACCGTATAATCATAGAAAAATTATAACTTATTGTCTCTGAAGACCTCTAGTCTTACATTTCCCTCAGAACAATGGCGATAAGGATGCTTAAAGCTCGAGAGTAATATCTTCTCGGACTTTTGTGATCCGCTTCCTGTTTCCCAATTATTGTTTTGAACTTCAATGCGTGGCTCAGATAAAAGTTCTCCCTGCTGTCATTAACACGGGATCCTTCTTTTATTAATGGTTAATGGTTCTCCTGGCATCGATTATGGATAGATTTTCTTCTTCGCAGAAGGCTAGCGGTATCGGATTTCAGAAATTTTCAATTACCCAAAATTTAATTACGGAACCTCGATTTTGTTGGGAATTTGAGCAGTTACATAGATGTAAATTGGCGTGCAAAAGCTTTTGGTACAATGAGAGTTCCAGGTGTTATTTACAGAAAAGTGATTTGGAAATGAAAAAATTATACAAATAGTACATTGAAGCTACCGAACGGATGTGTAGAAAAAAGAACACACAGAATGTTAACAAAACCTGGAAAACAGGGAATTCTCAGAAAACTTTTTAATTCTGGAGAAATCAGGGAAATCTCGGGAAAATTTTCCAAATTTCACAAAAAAACAAGGAAATTTCGATAACTTAAACGGCAACTATTAACGTATTATGTTAGAGATGTGCGATTACGAGTACTTTTGAAAATCGAATAATTCGTATTCGCCGAAAAGGCAATTCGAATAAAGAACAATGGCGTCGTAAACACTGATACCGCGAACACCCCCGCCGCCGTTTTCCGCGTCTAGGCGCCGTGAGACCGTCGATGCAACTTGTGGCATGCAATTTGAAATTTGTGCAACTAATGATGTTTTTTTTTGTGCATTAAATTAATGTTTTTTGCTTGCTGTTACATTTTTGAAGACTTTTTTAGGTATTTTTGCATTGGATTTCGTTGTATAATATGATAATGTAGGGTCAGATGTAATAAGTTCTTAATCAAAATATTTGATATTTTTTCTCTCCAGTTTTTTCAATTGCTATTGTAAGAGTTCCATTAAGGGTTCTAACCCTTACAATTACAATTAAAATATCTGAAGAGAAAAAATACGAGATATTTGTGGATAGTTATCCTTCTATTCCATTTGAACTTAAATATTTAAAAATATTGTGTGGATACTGTATATCGATACCAATCACGGATCACAACATTTATTAAGGAAATTGTAATATCAGGGAAATTTTTGTGACACTATCAGAGAAATCAGGGAACTTTTTTTCGAGAATTTTGTTACCCCCTTGATATAAGTGAACAGTAAAAAGTCATAATTGAATAGATTACAAAGTACTGGACCATGAGAAAGAAGGGTAAATGAAATATTAAAAAAGAGAGGAGGCCGATTCTTTGGAGCCTCAATGTCAACACCTCGGAAACTGATGCAGATTTTTCCCGAGTTTGCATACAGAGAATGAGGTTACGGATTAGATGCAATATAGCAGAACCCTTTCTTATGTTAACACCGCTGAAGTCGCGTTTACAAAATTTGAGTACTCACAAGCATTTTTATCGAATATGCTTCCTAATGGCAAATCGAAACAGGAAGGATTTCTTAGTTTTGAGGTTGTTACCTCGGATACTAATGAGGTTTATGATGACTTGCACACACCAGTGTATTTTATCATTTTATTTATCATTTTGTGAATTTATTAAGATTAAAATTGAATTTGGTTGTTATTCTAATATTAAATCAAAGCATATAATGTATTTTGATTGAAATTCTTTTGTCTTTATTTATGTTTTTATCTTGCGCCATAGAACCCAAATCAACCATTTGAGCGGGGAAAAAAACTATGTCTAGAACAAAGTTCTTACGAGCACTTCTTTGAGACAGATCGAAATTTTATATACAGCTTAAAGTCTCGGAACCAAATTCGGCACTTATACAATGAACACTAGGTTACACAGAGCTCGAATGATCAAGGTTTTACTGTATATATCATCATAACAATATGCTTAACCGTAATCAATTCCAATAGGATTGTTACTCAAGGGTGTCAAAAATATATATTTCGCGAAAATATAATGATGGAAAATCAGAAACTGCTTACGTATTAATCGATAAACATGTTTTTTTTCAAATTACACCTAAAAATATTTTATAACTTCGTTTGCGCGACTTCGAGAAGTGTTAAGTTAAGGCAAGTGTAATAAACGGCACTGCATGCTGAAAATCAAAGAACACGTCTCGTTTAAAGTTACTACTCTGTAAATTATTTTGAATCATTTTAGATAGATTTTATTGCAATAAATAACTATTAGATAAGCTGTGGTCATATACTATCGAAATCTTTTTAGTATAGAACTACAATACATCACAAAACATCAATCTATAGACTTCCCTAAAAGAAAAATAACAAATGATACTTCCACGGAAAATCAATCCTCTCAAAACGAGAAATTGAATACGATCGTCTCATCCGATTAATCGTTCCCAGCATCGATATAAACCGGAATCCATGCACTCGAAATTTTCTTTCCCTGGGTAGGAGGGGGGCTTAGGAGAATAACTCATCCTTCTTCCTCCACCCATCCGCCTAATGGTCATCGTACGGCGCTGACCACAAGACCCCGGAAGTTACGGTTATGGTGATCTAGATGGTGTCTGTTTTGCGGGCAATTATTGTAAAACAAGGCATTTGAGAAGTTCCAGAGCCGGCGGCTGAGAAATATAGCTAAAAGCCCTCATCTTGACACGGGAGCTATGATGCTCGTAGCATGACCATTACTGGGATTTTCCCTCTCCATTACAGAAGGGAAGATGTCCATAGTTTCATGAGAAAGAAGGAGGTCTTCGATCTCCGTTGTCTGCATTTATGGTTTCTCTGATATTGGATTGTTCTACGCTAGGTTTAACTAATCAAGCAATTGATGTTTTTTACAGCAGAGGAGGTTTTATGATTGAGAGAAAGATAAACGGAAGTGGAAACATAAACCATTAGAATTTTATGTTTTGATGGTCCCTCAATCATATCAAAAGAACAGTACTTCGTTTACTCGAACTGAAAAGATTTTGATGTTGTCTCTCTTTCTCTCTCTCTCTCTCTACTCTCTCTCTCTCTATCTATCTATCTCTCTCTCTACTCTCTCTCTCTATCTATCTATCTCTCTCTCTCTTTCTCAATCTGATATCATTAAAAGAACTTTAGAATGTTAGTATACATACATTGACTAATTTTGTGAGTACAAATAATTTTTTAAAAGTTAAGACTTTTAGTTTTATATAAAGTACATTGGTGGTGATTTTAGATACATGAGTGGTGAATTTATTATTAGTGAAAACATGGAAAATCGTTTGAATTATTTCAATTAACTTATGTAGTTTAGATTTCTATGAAACTTAATTATTTTTCGGTTCCCATACTCACGATGTAACTTAAATGCATACCAGATATTTCTATTTTAAATTTAACTTAGGAGTTAAACCTGATTTTATTTCTTTTTTTAAAAATGACCCTTATCTATTTTTAACTTTATGTGTCGTGGATGTCGCACTTCATTAGAAGGAATTCCGATACGTGCAGACTAATGGCTGCCAATGGAAACAGAAGAGCTGCTAAAAACAATGTGACATGGAAACTTTGTAAATAAACGAGTGCCGTATTGTCATACACTTGGGGGTTCGCACCACTAGATGTGCGAAACCAGAACAATTCATGGCAGCAGGCACGATGCGGGTTAGCCGGGAAGTTCGCAAAGAAATGGAATTCTTCGATACGTTTAGAAAATCCCTGTAAAAACAGAGGTGCTACACGAGCCTTGTCAGGGTTAGTCCATCGCAAGGATGGTATTGCATACGTAGAATTTTTATCCCTTCCATTTTTACTCAAAATTGTTCAAATGCTTAGTTTTTAATGATCCGGCACTTGCTTACAGGGAATATTTTTGAGCAGCTCTTCTCTTTATATTTACATCTCGATGCGTTTGATACTTGTCAGCCATCTAGAAATTTGCGTAATGTTACATCAAGTGCGAAATCCGCTTACTTTAAATAGAGTACGATTCGCAAACTCCCTCTAGAATCTACACGTAGCAGTCGCAAACATAGTTTTTTGAAAAACAAATATTTGCTTTGGTAATTCTTTCTATCATCCTTTAAAGTTTGGTTCTTCAAATTTTTAATCACACTGCATATTAAGATTCCACTCTCGACTATGTAAGCTTTCTCTTAATGTATTTTTGCGTAGAATAACGAGAGCTTTTTGAAAGTAAAGTAGAGCTGTAAGGACATGCTGTAACTTTCCACCTTTCTCTAGCACATTCCCGTGTTTTTTGGTGCAATACATGTCAAGTTTCAAAATCTTTAAGCCTTTTAACGATACTTTTGAAAGGATTATATGGTGTAGGTACTGCTTGTTAAGTTGCCCTGGTAACACCTGAACTTCAGAAGCAAAACGGAGATCGTTCATTAAAAATGCATTTCTGTTGTCACGTGGTCGATAAGGAGATACAAGTTGCGCCTCTTTGCTTGATATGTTTGGGGCTTAAGGAACAAAGGATTCCATCATAGAAATCGAGTTCTCGTTGATTTTTCCAACTTAGCAAACATATTTAACAATTGAAAATCTTTTTTTAAGTGGCTATTTATTTATCCTGCTTAAATCGGGAATATTTATTTTATTTTTCATTTAAAACTGTGTTAAGAGAGAAAGGGAGAATGAACGAGAATTATATTTTACTACTTCTAAATCGTATATCCACTTATGTTTTAAGGATATTTTTCTAAGAGGGAAATGTTTACACTTTATTTTGTCATATAATATCCAAGCTTTTAACTTAAGTAAAATATCTTGTTATACATATTCCTTTATATATCCCTTTTTGTCACAGACCATATTTCATTGTATAACGCTATACCATCCATGAAAACCGAATACATTAAGTCGTTGATCTAATTTTCATTTGGAAAGCCTAATCTAATATCGCTGGCTACAAACTATTGTCAAAATGATAAACTATAGCACAATAAACTAGTATTAGCAATCTGAGAGCTATTAGTGTTTATAGAAGAAAAAGTACTACTTTGTTTAAAAGTTTACATTTATAACCTTTCAGTATTCTTTCAAAATGATTTTCTCAAAGAAAAATCTTTACTTATGGAATAAACTGTTTTCTGAAAATTAAATGAATGACATTTTTTACAAAGTAGTTTTATTTATCCATACTTTATATATCAAGAGCACTTTGAAGTACTGTGAGTTTTAACCAAAGAAGTGTCGAAAGTACTTGAAATGTTGTTAATACTATACTATATAAAATCAAATTGTTTCCTTCTAACATCATAATTGAATGTCAGCAGTTTTGACAGGTTGACTCCTGACACAATTTGTTTAATTGAATACAAATGAATTAGTTAGTAATATATCATTGATACATTTTATATTGATCAGCCTAACTCATCATATTTCTCTATTTAGGAAATATTTATATAACTATAGTAATATTTAAGTACAGTAATTGATTAATTTTGAATGTTTTAATAGTCAGTGTAATAATTACATTTTATTTTTGAAATGAAAAATGATTATTTTAAACAATTCATTCATTATTGATTATTTTTTAACGATTCAATGAGAAAAAAATTGCTTTGATGAAATCATTATTTAAACATGACGTAAAGCTTGCAAAAGTAACTCAGTAAATGGTAATAATCTCCAGAGAAATAAATTTCAATACTTTTTTAAGAAACTACAATGGAAAAATGGAAACACTTCGAATTTATTCTTCAACTACGCAATGTTCCGTTTTCAGTCGATGATAGAATATTTGACAACTGATTTACACCTCTGTAAATGTTGTTTCTCCTTTAGTATAATTTGGTTGTAGGAAAAGTACTCAATGTCAGAACCTTAAAGAAGAAGCGAATTATTAAAAATTATACGTGTGGGATGTGCACAAGTGCTTGCGTGTCTGTTAAAATGACATTGTAATAAACGTGAAAAATATTTTATGGAGAATGATTATTGATATTTTTAACATTTAAGACACAATAACACATTCTTTTAAAACTTTTCTTGAAAATGATAAAGGAGGTTTTATTTTTACACTAATAATATATTTTATATTCGTTAACACAAGTATAACGAAAACATGCTTCGATGACATTCCTATTTAAAAATATAACTCGGATTACAGTGTCACTATCTCTGTTTTCTCTATGTATCTCTAACAAACGCTTTGTTTCAACTTTTACATTAAGATTAATGTGAAGTTTTAATATGAAGAGATCGTGTGTGTGTGTGTGTATTTCTTGTCATATGATTTCTCAAGTAGGGATGCGACATCGATGTCGATGTTTTCAAAACATCAATGTTTTTTAAAATACATCGATGTATTGAAGTCGATGTTTTTGTAACATCGATGTTTATACTTGTCGATGTTTTTTACGTTGTCTATGTTTTATTTTTAAATGAAAAAAGTACCGTTATAAAAATTTAAAAAATAACCAAGTAGCATAATTTTCATAATCAGCGAATTGAACAAACTTTTAGACCAAAGTGGACAAGGGTGAAGGGTTTGAAAAGTAGGGATGCGACATCGATGTTGATGTTTTCAAAACATTGATGTTTAAAAAAAAACATGGATGTATTGGAGCCGATGTCGCATCACTAGTGGCTAAACCAGTTTTAAGAAATGGGGGGGGGAATTCAAATACACTGAATTTTTAAAACATCGATGCTTTAGGGGCGATGCATCATCAACATCGATGTTTTAATTTTGAACACCGATGTTTTGCTGTCTATGTCGGATTACTAGGTGCTAAACTAGTCTTAAGGAATGGGGGGAAAAGTTTAAATACCCTGAATTTTAAAAACATCGACGGTTTTGGTGCGATGTATTATCAACATCAATGTTTTAATTTTTAACATCGAAGTTTCAAGACATCGATGTTTTGCTGTCAATGTAGCATCACTAGTTGCTAAACCAGTTTTAAGAAATGGGAGAAAAAAGTTTAAATACATTGCATTTTAAAAACATCGATGTTTTTAGGTCGATGTATTATCAACATCGATGTTTTAATTTTGAACATTGATGTTTTAATTTTGAACATCGATGTTTTAATTTTGAACATCGATGTTTTAATTTTGAACATCGATGTTTTAATTTTGGACATCGATGTTTTGTTGTCGATGTCGCAACACTATTCTCAAGTTAAAAAATAAATTAAGTTATTTTTTCCTCGCCTTCTATAAATTTGTATTACTCGTTCGCGTTTCAAAACGGATAATTTTCAATTGATGATTACGTCTGAGGTTACATATCGCTCACTCCTTTCAACAACGTCATATCTCAAAAAACGTGATTTTTCAGGAGAGTGATTTTAAAGTTTAAAAGTAGATTGAATTGTATTATAAATAAATATTACTTCTGCTCTCTAACTGCAAAATATTCAGTGGTGAGGTATGACGATCTTGCAGGGATATACTACTCTTTCAGGGCATTCTGAAAACAGGCACAACTAAAAATCGACGATTTTTGAGATATGACGTTGTTGAAAAGAGTGAGCGATATGCAAGTTACTATATATAATATTACAGAATAGTGAATCTATGATTATCCTATACATTTATATTCCCGTTTTCACATCATCTTACCAATGTTTCCTAGATTAAGTAAATATCTACATTTTTTGTTTTAATTTGTATTCACGGAAAGAAAACCATCTTTTACTGATATTTTAAGGATATTTTTCTAAGAGGAAAACGTTCACGCTTTATTTTATCACATTATCCCCTATGCACTCCAGTAAAATATATAGTTATACATATCCCTTTATATATCATTCTTTGCCACATACGATTTTTCATTTGATAGCGCTATACCACACATGAAATCCGATTAAGTCGTTGTTCGCATTTTCATTTGAAAAGCCTAAACCAATATCGCTGGCCACAAGCTTCTATCAAAATGATATACTATATCAACAATCTGAGTGCTATTAGTGTTTTAGAATCGAAAGTATTCGAGGAATTTTACGAGTAAAGTAAATTCAAAGATGGCGTTTGACAGGAAACACAGTCTTCTATTAATTCAAACGCCTAAAATTTGCTTAAGGGGCCTTCCTGCTATTAAATTGACTACTAACTTCATAATTTATAAAAGGAACAGACGCACACGCCCTGTTTCTTCTTGAGGTAAATTGTCGCCAGTTTCGAAACAGAGATAATTTGTTTTTCTTACTCAAACCATTTCAAATCGACTTCATTCTAAAAGTAAAGTATAACTGTCCAACGACAAAAAAGCAACTACAGGTAAAAAGTTAAAAACAAAGATTTTTCTTCTTCAGCAGCTGTTACTGAAACATGCACTAAAGATTCTTGTTGCAACATAAGACAAATAAAAGCACGAGCATCCTATTCCTGACTTATCACATGCTTTTGTACAAAAAAAGACTGGTTGATAGACATCATGGAATGTAGCATCTCAATGTAGAAAACGGCAATTTCCTCTTATTTGTTCCCTCTGTTTGGCAACTAGGCGAAAACAACGCAATTCCCCACCGCTTTCGACAGCAATTCTTTTCCATGTCCATCAAAAACAACTTACGATCCAGAAAATTGCGTAGATTCTTAATTCTGTGACTTGACGATTCCGGAAGTATTCGAGAGGTAAACAAGTTTTGGAATTTATCGGAGTAGCCTTTATCATTCGTAACAGAACTCCGTTAACGGAATAAAATTCTTGTTTTTAAGAACTTCTTTATTAGTGATGATGCGTGAAGTGTATTTAGGTTGTTTGTTATTATGGTAGAGTAAATTCTCGAAAATGCATTTGTATAAAGTGGCCGCAAAAATGAGGAAATCGCCAGTCAACCATTAAGTCGCGCGGACCAATCAGATGGCGTATTAATGGATTGTCGTCTTCTTCAATTCCGTGGACTAATCAGATGATAAATGTTCGTTTTATCTCGGTAGATGACAGTAGGCAAAAGGGGTCACTTCAATTCGTTGTTTGTTCACATCTTGGACAGATAAAATATTACATTTACTTAATCTACTCTTACATCTCCTCTATGATCTAGATAGTTTGCTTTTCAATTTCCGTCAGTTATACAAATTACACCTAAAGAAAAGAGACACTTCCAGAATAGGAACATTTAATATGTCAATTAAAAGTAGCATTTGCGTAGTATCTACGAAAGTCAGGCATCCCATAGTTAAATAAATTAAAACTTTGAAAAAAGTAGTTGTTGTTGTTGTTGTCGTATGTTCTTCTGAGATACATATGAAAGCAAGGGATGAAAAGAAACATTCAAGACAAGTACAGAAGAGGAATATTTTTTATTATTACAAACGATGATCCCAGCAAAGAACAGAAGGGGAGCGTGCTTTCCTTTCAAGACGGGAATCCATTCCTGGCGAAAGTCCGACTTCATTTTCCAATTTTACATCATGCCTTATCCGGGATTCGAACCCGGGCCCACTCAGTGACAACCGAGGATCATAACCACCTTACTGTCTAGGCGGCTAAAAAGAAATATAAAAAAAAATTGCCAGTGTCCGAAGCAAAAGTTACATTTTAAGAATTGAATCTAAACTAGACACCAGTTTCTATTATAGCATCCTTGATTTCTAAGGGTTTCTTACTATGAGGAATTATTGGTATTTATCCTGCGTAATGAGTGTCATCAGCACAAAGTATTCCTCCTACCCCACGCATCTTTTTATGCTTGTATCCAGTTCGTATAATATACGCAGTTGGAATCCCTGAGCCTGATCTATTGTCCTCTCATCATTTTTGAGTCTTTTAGAAAGACTGTCATAAAGCTATGCGACAGTGGATCCAGACTTTGGATCATCCATAGGGGGTTCAGTTGCGGTTTTATGGCTTCTTTTTTTAAGCTTTGGGCTAAATAAGATTTGTACTGTATTAAGTACCGTGGAAAAGACAATAAGAGAGAATGGATTTGACAAACAAGATTGTCTAAGACTAATAATACGATTTTCTGCTTTCACACGAATTTCGTCATCCACAGTGACAGTTTCACAGCGCTACTAAAAAGACGGTGCTTTGCAATTTGATATTATATGTACTGTCTAATACCTTCCCGGTTTATTCAGCTTAAATCCTTTAGTATTGCATTAATTTCGCTTTCGCTTTCACATTTTCTCTTTATCCTACTCCATTTTTGCCTTGTCATTTCAATATTATGGGGATATTTTCAGGAATAAATTTAATTTCTACATTGCCAAAACAGGGCCTATAGATTCCATAACACAAGTTTCTCCAGTTTCTCTGCGATAACAACCTCAGTCCCGTAGATATAACATGCAGAATTTTTTAGTGGTCAGAACTACCGTCACGTTAGGAGATCAGATACGAACTATATATAGTAATGTGGAGTGAATCAATCCTCCCAATATTCAATCTACGTCTGCATAGCTAAATTTTAAACCACCTTTAGCAGAGCGGACCGCTGCGAGACGTGCAGGAAGAGAGTCAATTAGGTTTATGAAGGTGTTTACTGGGATGTTGAGCCGATTCCAGTGCCGTGGCCAGCTGCACTAGATTACGCGGTTGAGGATCCATGGCACGAACAACCCGATCGAGGTGGTCCCACAGATTCTCGATTGGGTGTAAATCCGGTGAGTTTGCTGGCAAGGGGAGTACGGTAAATTCATCCTGGTGCTCTTCGAATCACGCACATACACTGCGAGCTGTTTACACCTCGCATTGTCCTGCTGGTAGATGCCATCATTCTGAGAGAAAATAATTCGCATGTAGGGGTATACATGGTCCACAAGGACAGGTGCGTACTTCTGCTGATCCATCGTGCCTTCCACAATGATGAGTGCACCCAGTGAATGCCAGGAAAACATTCCCCAAACCATAATGCTCCCTCCTTTAGCCTGGATCCCTCCAGCAATTGTTGCAGGGTGTTTGCTTTCAGACGTTTCACGCCGTATACGCCAACGTCCATCTGTCCGATGGAGCATAAAAAGTGATTCATCGGAAAAGTCACCTGTCGCCACTCTGTGGACGTCTAGTTGCGGTACTGGCGCGGATTCCAGCCTTCGTCGCCGATGAACAGCAGTCAGCATAGGTGCATTAACCAGGCGTCTGCTGCGGAGGCCCATGCGCAGCAACGTTCGCTGAACCGTTGCTGAGGATACACTCTTGGTAGCCCCTCGGTTCATCTGGGATGTCAGTTGCTCAACAGTTGCACGTCTATTCGCCCGAACGCATCTCCGTAGCCTTCGTTCGACACTGTCATCTATAGCCCGTGGTGCACCACGTTTCTGCTTTACGCCAACGATTGAAATGCTTTCCGAAGCCTTAGGACATCCTTTATATACACTCCACTGCAATGTGCTGCCACCTGCCTTTTGTGATTGGTTATTTCACGTTATGTCGCAAGTAGGTGGTGGTCACATTAATATGACTGGACTGTGTATATATTTCGCATTTTATCCATGTATTGTCTTTAAGTATGATGAATATTATTTAAAATCTCTAAATTATGTATGTGATTTGTTCGCTTTTTGTGGTGAACTTATTAAAGTTTGATATATTCGTCAGTTAACTCTACCGCGGATGTCTAAGAGACAATACTACTGTTTGACCATTAAATTAATGACTATAGATTTCTAGATGTTAACATGTACCTTCATAGAATAGACTTGAAACATCACCTTGATAAAGAGATATTTTTCATTCAGTATATTAAAATAAACGGCATATTTTACAAATGAAGACCACAAATAGTTGACCACCAAACCTACACCTTTTTTCAACGGTTTTGAAAAAATAACCATTTATTTTCAAAACTAAACCTTTATTGATTGTATGTTTGATTTATTAACTTAGTCTTATTATATTTATGTGCTTATTTCTGTCTTGATTAGGTTTAGTACTTAACTTTCTCATCTACTGTCTATTGTGTATTTTAACCATTGCCATGTATAAGTTAATTTTTCTGTATGATAGTATAATATAAAAATATATAAGGATAAATGTTGTTCACATACTAAGTATGATGCATAAGTGAATTTTTAGGAACGTTAGAAAACAGTATGATCTCTCAGTCAACTGTTTATTAAGTGCTCTTATTGCTTTTAACGTTGCGAGATATCGGGTACGCAGCATGTTAACATATTCATGTTAACATTGAATGTCCCAACTTGAAGTAACTGTGTTTCTTGATTTGCACGGCGGACCTGAACAGCGTGTTTCTCAAAGAAATAAAAACTTAACAGAATCGTCATTTTGATAGGATAAGGGTCAACAGTATATAGTATTACCTTCTTGATTTGCGTTGCATAACTAAACAACGTTTCCAAAGGCATAAACATTTACGAAAGTCAACTAATTATTGATAAGTACCAAAATTACCTTTAAAAATAATATGCAATAATTTAAATCAATATTAAACATTTTGACAGGTGTCCGCTATGTATAGTACTATGTATTACGAATGCTAATAATAGACACTTTAGATCTATCCATAACAGTTGAAATTTCGTAGAGATTTAACCGTCTTCTTAAAAATCAAAACATTGACTCAATGCCTTTTGGGAACAAGATCTTCAGTTTAAAAAAAATACAATCTTCATTTTGAACTATTATTTTTCTCAAGAAAGAGTGAAATACAGACTCTGGGGATCTTGCAACACTGACTTATAAGAGGATTGCTTGTATTTTTCCGTTTTCTCCTTAATATATAATTTTGTTGGTACGGAATATTATCTGCGACATACACATGGCATTGTTTATTCTGGTCTACCTCTTCATCTAACTACAAAGCGGGCTCTATATTCTTCTATTTGGACATTTTCGCAAAAAAATGAAAATAAACTAGTGTGTGTAATATATATTCCCTTCTAGTGGTATTGAGGATTTAGAATATATATACAGCGTTAACATTAAATTCACTGAATCTGGTCAGATATTCCACAAGAGCTTTATCCACTGGGAATGAATTTTGTAGCTATAAAACGTTTTTTTTTCTCCAGTAACATTTTTCCACTGGTAGCGAACGTCATATTATAACTACGGTATTCTGCAATTTTCTGATTTTATCGTTTTTGTAGTGCCAATACATTTTACTGCCGATTATTTGTTGTTCTACAATCGATTCAACTCATATATATTTTTTCTGATAGCACTAATCAGGGTATTTTAAGTAACTTTCACACATGACTAATGTGGTTTTACTAAGGCTTGGGCTGCATTCATAACGAGGCATAAACTTCCTGTATAACAATATCACATATGTGATATTCTGTTTGTGGAGCCACTCCAGAATTTTCAATAAGTTAAGGATTTCAAAAGGACAATTTCATTTGAACCCAAGCCGAAAACTTTGTAACTCAGTGGATGATGTTACTTTTACATGCTTTGATTCGTTTCTTGAATTCGTTCTTTCTCATATATACTATATATGTGACATATGTATATGACAAGTTAGAGGGGCCCAAAAGAGATATACGTTGACAGAAGGAAAAAATTGGCACACTTACGGCCGTATTCACAAGTCCGAGTTAACTCGAGAATCAACGATAATCCGCGAGTTATCGAAAAAATCGTATTCACAAGTCCTGATCCGTGGTTTAAACTGCCGGTTCGGTGTTACATTTTGATCCTCCGAAATCGGCGAGTTAACTCGCGAGTAAGAGTTAACCTTGCGCAGTACTACCTTTTTGCGAAGGATAGTCTGCAAAAACAAAATGGATGATACATTTCATTCTATGCTAAAGTATAGTATTCTTGCGACGACTGATCACTGGATTGGACGTATCATTACGGAGCACCTTCTACATAGCAGCTCATGTCCTCATCATAATATTGCTTAAATGGAAATTTTAAAACATAATTTTATTAAAATTTAAAAAAAAATTAAAATAAATGTAGCTGCGTAATCTTAACAAGCAGCTTAGCGAAAAGATAGATTGCGCCACCTCTGTCCTCTAAGCCGGAGAGAGCGAACGGTAGAAAACGACCATGGCAGATACAAATTCGTCGTAGAATAAAAATTATTCTGTTGAATTATTACGAATGAAAGAAACTTGAAAATGCAAGCCACTTTTCACACCACAAACACACCCATACTGACAAGTACAAATATAATCGGATTACATACATCTGTCAAGACATTGTGTACAATTCTTTCGTGCAAAATTTAGGTTTCCATAAAAATCCAATTTGAAATTAAACACCTTTGCATTGCTTTTCCCAAAACCATATTAAAATGCTGTATGAGTCCTATTTATTCACAATTTGGAATCAATTCTACGGCGAAGTACGTGCTTGATCAGTATGAATGCAGATTCGGGCGTCGTAACCAATGAGGTATCCAATCACAGCGAGAGTCTCATTTTAATCCCCGGATCACTTAACACGCTGTTTGAGAATACCGTTCTTGCTAATCCTCGAGTTAACTCTTACTCGGGGATCAACTGATCCTCGAGTTAACTCGAGACTTGTGAATATGGCCGTTACATATGAACAAATCCAAACCCAATCAGAATGTGGCAGTACAAACTACACAACACTGCAAGCAGTCTATTTAAATGGATCTAAGTATACAGGGTTTGGACAAAAATGTGGAAACACCACGTGAAATGCATGCTTGAAAAGAAATGTTTATTCTAGTGGAATGCGTAGGTGGCGCTGGTGTTTTAGCCTACTGACGCCACCTATAAAACGTCGTAAATACGTGACTAGAAGCCAATAATCATTGTACCTAAAACCTAAGCACCCATGGTCGCGGTCAGTAGATGGGAGGGTGACCTCCATTCTCGTTTTGCGGCCTGAGTGCTTACGGTTCTTCTAGCAATTCAGTTTTTTCTGCACCCTTGATCTACCTTTTTATTTAAATAAACCCACCCTTATGTATAATAGCCTTTATTTTAATTAATTCTTTTTCTGATGTGGAGATGAGCTGCATTGCAGCGGGTGCTCCGAAAGTGATATTCCAGTCCAGTCCAGACTAGAAGCCACTCTCTCTTTCCCTACTCCCGCAAAACATCGGAGCTCGGAGCTCCACGCGTCATTCAGACGCAGGAGCTGCAAGCATTTGCGTCCGATCCGCTTGGGCTGCATCAGCTGTCATTCTGAGACAAGCTCCTTCTACCTACATTCCTTTGACCACCCCTCTGGAGAAAACACCTGTCTCGATTCTTTCTACTTTAGATGTGGAGATGACCGGCGTGCCGCCGCGTGGGCTCCCTAAGTGATTGTCCAGTCCAGTCCAGTCCAGTCCAGTCCAATGCGCAGTCAGTCGTTGTAGGGGCACTGTTCTGTGAAGTTGTAATTACATCATGTCAGAGCTAACAGACTTCGAACGTGAGCAAATTGTTGGAGATCGTCTAGTGGGTGCTTCCGTAAGCAAGATAGCCGAAGTGTTTAGTGTTTCAAGAGGTTCTGTATCTAAGATTTATTCCGCATATTTGAAAAGCGGAAAAATATCATCCGCTAAATCACAGCGCGGACGAAAATGTATGTTGAGTGATGGTGACAGACGATCATTATGGAGGATTGTGACTAAAAATAAGAAGACCACAGCTGCAAAAGGTGCTGCTGAAATGAATGTCGTGCTCACAAACCCTGTGAATACCAAAACAATAAGACTCCATAATCAGGTTATTTCTGGCGGAGCTGCAATTCAAAAACCCTTCATTCATTGTATTAGTGATTCTAATGCCTGCAATAGGAAAAAGTGGTGTTTAACATATAAAGCCTGGACTATGGAGCAATTGAAGACAGTAATTTGGTCGGATGAGTCTTGTTTCACACTGTTGTTTCTCACTTCTGGCCGAGTTTACGTTTGGCGTACGCCATCCCAAGCCTATAATATAGATGGCTTGTTGTCAAGAGTGAAGAATGTCGGGGGTTCTGTGGTGGTTTGGGAAGCCATATCGTGTTTTTCTATGAGCCACATAATTAATCTACAAGAGTACAAAAAGGCCAAGAATTTTGTGAACATTTTGGCCGATCAAGTCCATCATATGGTACAAACTTTGTTCACCAATGGTGATGGTGTCTTCTAAGACAACAAAGCCCCTGTTCACACAATACACATCATCCAAGACTGGTTTCCTGAGCACTAGGATGATTTGTCTCATTCTCCCTGGCCACCACAGTCACCAGATTGTACAAGATTCACTTGACGAGCATACAGGAACTGTATTTTTCCATTTCGAGAAGACGGCAAGCTGCTTTGAATGCCAACGGTTTTTCTACACCATATATATATATATATATATATATATAGAGAGAGAGAGATATATATATATATATATATATATATATATATATATATATATATATATATATATATATATATATAGATATATAGATATATAGATATATATATATATATATATATATATATATATATATATATATATATATATATATATCACATTAAGGTCTTATCAATTGCTGACAGGAAGCGCAACATCATAATTTATTAACAAAAGTAAAATTTACAAGCAATGTAGACTACTCCTCTCCAGAAGCAAATAGGCTAAACGATCTGGATGATAGTTTAACTAGAGACATGGACTTTGCAGATGCTCTGATTTCAAGTATAAGTTTATATAAACGAATAAATAACCATGATAAACTAAAACTTCCATTTAAAATTGTTGGTATTCTTCAGGAGCCAAAACCAGAACTTTCACAATCGTTGGAGAATGAAGAGCTTGTTAGAAAAGATAATGCTAGTTATGTTCTTAGATACAATATAATTAGATTATGAAATGTAATAGATTTGTTGCATAAGCCTTTTTTATATCTAAATTTGATTAGTTATTAAAAATTACTGACAAAATTAATCATAATTATTTTCATTTCGTTTAAAAAAAAAAAACTTTATTTTTTCATTAATGTCCTTTTAGTTTGTCAGTAATTATTATTTTACTTAAATTGGGCAAAAAATACTGTCAAATGATCCTTAATGACTTCCATTTCGGTTTAAAAAATATTAAGGCCAATTATTTTTTCCATATCGAAGTTTTTTTTTTCAATTCTGGTCAAAACAAAGGTGGTTTCGAATGCTTCGAAAATGAGAATGGCGCACGAATATATACGTTCTGTAATCTGTATTTTTCACCACGTAATTTTTAACCAGTTTTTGACCTTCTTGGCCAACAAATAGTGTCCTAGGTTACCTTTAACCAATGGAAGTGGTTATTTAGTTAATATATATATATAAGATCAAAACGATACCACAGGCTTGGACATCTTGTGATACTCCGAGGATTTATCAACCAAAGTTATTAAATGTTAGTTGGGACGCGGTAGCGCGATTATAAAAGCAACGGATTAGCAACCGCAGGATTGCGAGTTCGGATCTAACCAACGACCGTCATGTACAACAGGGGGATAGTGTAGGTTAAATCTGTCGGTGACCTCAAATGTCCTCACGTTGTGGTGATGTGGAAGTTAGGAGAGTTGGGTGCCAGCTAAGGTATGGCCTCTTCACCTGACCATGATTCAAAATAACTTGGTGTGGTCCTTGGATCTTTCACATCGGATGTCATCCCTGACCATCATTAAAGCCAGTTGTGTGGATTCAGTGGGACGTTAATTGTAAATTACCATTTATTAAGGAATCCAAAATATTTATGAATGGGATTGTAAAATGATCCTCATGCTCTGCATCTCAGATAGTTTGTTCACTACTCTATTAAGGGGTCTCAGGACCCTTAAATCTCAAAATTTTCGATTTCTTGAAAAAAATATATGTGGAAGCCCTATCTTTTCTGAACATTTTGGTACTAAAAGTTTAACGATACTCCCAAAACTTCCGGAGTTATCGAGAAAAGAATAAAACAACTCTGTTGAAAAGTAAACAAAAACTTGCCACTGCCGCTCCCAACTTTTGACAGCTGGGAGAGCATTTCTAAAACATTCTTCTCTAGATGAATTCTTTTAGCAGAACAGCCACACTTAATATCAAAATAATCTTGTGAATGAGTAGTATAATAACAACTCAACTTCTATTTTTTCTTCCCTTGTTTGTTTATTACTTTGCGATTTTGAATTTCCACGTTTTTTCGTCTGTTATGAAAAGTGTTCAAATATGGAAAATCGGCCAAAACGATCATCCGGAAAGTGACCGAAGAAGAAAAAAAAGATTTCAAGAAAATAAATTCTTGAAGAAATCTAAGTCTCAAAGTGGCCAAGTTATTTTTAAAAATCTTTCGCCAAACAAAAGTGCAGCTGCTAGAAAGTTGCCGACTGCACACAATGTTTTGCAGTCATTGGAAAACGATGTTTGCGTTGAATTTCATGGCTACAGATTAGTGGATATTTATTTATTGTTCTCACAACTAGAAAAACATATCTGTTGCTCTGTGTGCCATGAGAATGTTAAGATTATTGAGAAATCCACTATTGGATTGTGTTCAAAATTTATTTTAGTTTGTAGACAGTGCACGGTTCAACAGAATATCAATTCCTGTGAATTGATTGGACACAAAAAAAATGTACCAGAAGTGAACAGGCAGTCAGTGTTGGCCATGAGATTTATAGGCCAAGGGTTATCTTCACTCGAGACATTTTGTTCAAGTTGTGTGTTTGTGTTCCGAGACATGGGCTTCGGCATGTGTTTGCAAAGCCCATGTCTCAGAAGGCGTACGACAAGATTAATTCAAAAATTGCAGACGTGAGTGAGGTGCTCGCAAATGCATTGACGAGGAAAGCTGCTGTGGAAGAAAAAATCATTGACGGCACCGTAAATTCTATTGCAGTTAGTGGTGATGGGACATGGAAAACCCGCGGTTATACATCTCTTGTCGGTGTTTGTACTTTGATCACGGCTGACTGCGTAAAAGTCGTCAAAGTCATGTCGTCGTATTGCAAGGGGTGCGACACCTACAAGGGCCCAAAGTTCGGCCTTAAATGCAGTGCCTTTCTGGCTAAACACCAGCATAACTGCAAAAAAAACCACAGTGGGTCTGCTGGACAAATGGAAGTGAGCGGCATGCAAAGGATTTTCTGTCGATCAGAAAACAAGCATGGTTTAAAATACCAGCCGTACATAGGGGATGGAGTTTCCAAGACGTTTTCGGCAATCGTCCAAAAAAAGCCATATGGTGACAATGTTACAGTTGCAAAAATAGAGTGCGTGGGACATGTCCAAAAGCGAATGGGCAGCCACTTGCGTAAATTAAAGGCATCACTTGGTAAAAAGAAGTTGAAGTTGTCGGATGCAAAAACGATCGGTGGAAAGGGTTCCTTATGATGCTGTCATAAATAGGCTGACGGCTGCATGTATGGCTGTATATAGCAAAATAGCTGCATATATGGCTGTATGTGACTTCAATGACGGATGCAAAAGCCGAGTTGAAATTATACGTGCTTTAGGTTTGAAAATCTGCCAGACAAATGTTGTGAAATGTATTACTATGGACAAAGTGCGCATTGCGACTGCAAAGAGGCGAGCAACCGAAGCATCCTTTGAAGCTCGTAAGGCCAAAAAAATTAAAGCAGCAGTAGAAATAGAACAATTTAAGGTTACTGAGGGCTGCACTTATGATCCTGGAGCTTTTTAATTAACCATAGTTTATTTAATTTCATTTTATGTTATTTTTCAACTTTAACTTTATTTTTCTCAAAACGCAACATTTTAGTTTGCGCGTTGGATTTCTCAGAAACTATTTATCATATTAATCTGAAATTTCATACATATACTCAAAATAAGTTCCTTTATGACCTATACATCAATTTTCAGACAAATTATTAACAGAATTTTATTTTAACAAATTTTTCAACTTTAATTTTATTTTTCTCAAAACGCAATATTTTAGTTTGCGCGTTGGATTTCTCAGAAACTATTTATCATGTTAATCTGAAATTTCACACATATACTCAAAATGAGTTCCTTTATGACCTATACATCAATTTTCAGACCAAATATTAACAGAAATTTGTTTTAACAAATTTTTCAACGTTAACTTCATTTTTGTCAAAACACAAAATTTTAGTTTGCGCGTTGGATTTCTCAGAAACTATTTATCATATTAGTCTGAAATTTCAAACATATACTCAAAATAAGTTCCTTTATGACCTATACATCAATTTTCAGACCAATTATTAAGAGAATTTTGTTTTAATAAATTTTTCAACTTTAATTTCATTTTTCTCAAAACGCAACATTTTAGTGTGCGCGCAGGATTTCTCAGAAACTATTTATCATATTAATCTGAAATTTCATACCTGTACACAAAATAAGTTCCTTTATGACCTATACATAAATTTTCAGACCAATTATTAACAGAATTTTTTTTATCAAAATTTTCAACTTTAACTTCATTTTACTCAAAACACAAAATTTTAGTTTGCGCGCAGGATTTCTCAGAAACTATTTACCATATTGATCTGAAATTTCATACATATGCTCACAATTAGTTCCTTTATGACTTATACACCAATTTTCAGACTAATTATTAACAGAATTTTTTTTTTAGGAGTTTTAGTTAAAAAATTTCTTAAAATTAAAAATATTTTAAAAAAAATTTATTAAAAACATATTTTTTGTTTTTAAATTTCTTAAAAAGTGTGTATAACATCGAAACTGAACAGTTTTCTATTAGATAAAATTAATTTTGTACATTTTGATCAATTTTGTACTTCAGAATCTTGCGCGCAGTAAAATATTGATATTAAAAAGTGTCCAATTTAAATTTCTTAATAACTTTTTTTTAAAATTTTTTAATTAAATAAAAATTTGAGAAACAATGTAAATATATGTGAATATTATATGGTAAAAGTTTAAAAATTCTGCTTTGTTTCATTAATAAGTTATATTGGTTTGAAAAAGGATGTTTTTTTGCATACATGGATAATTTTTAAGAGTCCTGAGACCCCTTAACCTGCTAATTGTAAGAGCCGCAAGTTTGATTCTTGGAACTTTCTCCCGAGTATATCTCTCTGTCTACTGCAGTAAAATATTTCCGTGGGTGTATGTCCATTACTTAACGTTGTCTTGTGTTTGGCGCTGTTTGTCCAAATATGGCCTTTGCTCTGTATAAACCTAACCACACTCATGTTCTGATTGAACAAGAAGGTTTTGGTTAGTTTTGCAAGTGGTGAGATACATCGAAGAGACAACCGATAGAGGTAAAAAACAATGGTGCATTACTCGGAAATTTCGTGATTCCCAGAAGGTTAATAAACTCAAGTCATTTCATTAAAATTTTGTTTCAAAATATGAATCTACCATAGTATAAATAACTGTCTAAGTTTACTTTAAAAACTTTTTATAGCACCTAATTTTGTAATTTTTGTTTTTAAACGTTTACTACAGCGTCGCCAAAAAAATTCAAATGCTTCTATTATTTCCTGATCTATTGACAGAAAGGTATTTGCATTTTTATCTACAAATTCTATACCCATGATCAACGAACGTATCTCAAAATAAGCAGGTCTGGACATTGGCTTTTTTCTACCACGACACGAATTTATAAATAAGAATAGAACGCAAAATGATGTTCATGTTCTGCATGAACTAACATATTGTCAAAAAGGAAGTGTAACGAATATGCCAATTTAGTAAAAGTAATGGGCTAAACGCCACAGAAAGTCACTCTAACTTCTTCTTCATCCTCTATCTTCACGTTATCCATAAACAGAATGTTCCCAGCAAGTTACAACGGACAAGATATCATTACTTTAAGATCCGCTGGAAACTGTTCATGTTCTGCATGAACTAGCATGTTGCCACTAAGTAAATATAACGTATATACTAATTTAGGAACAGTAACGAACTAAACACAACAGAAATGCCACGCTACCTTTTTATTGGTCATCTATCTTCAAGCTAACCATGAACACAATGTTCCCAGCAAGGTACAACGGACACGATATCAATACTTCAAAACCCGCTGGAAACTGCTCATGTTCTGCATGCCCTATCATGTTGCCACCAAGGAAATGTAACGAATGTGCCAATTTATAGGAAAAGTAATGAACTTAAACACCACAGAAACGCCACGCTACCTTTTTATTGGTTCTCTATCTTCAAGTTATCCATGAACAGAATGTTCCCAGCAGGGTACAACGGACAAGGTATCAATACTTCAACACTTGCTGAAGACTGTTCATGTTCTGTATGAGGTAGCTTGTTACCACCAAGGAAATGTAACGAATGTTCCAATTTAGTAAAAGTAACGAACTAAATACCACAGAAACTCCACGCTACCTTTTTTATTGGTCCTCTATTTTCAAGTTATTCATAAACAGAATGTTCCCAGTAGGGTACAATGGAAAAAGTAATAATACTTCAAGACTCGATGGAAATTGTTCATGTTCTACATGAACTTGCATGTTGCCACCAAGTAAATATAATGAATATGCCAATTTAGGAAAAGTAACGAACTAAACACCACATAAACGCCACGCTACCTTTATTGGTCCTCTATTTTCAAGTAATCCATAAACATAATGTTCCCAGCAAGGTACAATGGACAAATTAATAATACTTTAAGACTCGATGGAAATTGTTCATGTTCTGCATGAAATAACATGTTGCCACCAAGTAGATATAACGAATATGCCAATTAAGGAAAAATAACAAACTAAACACCACAGAAACGCCACGCTACTTTCTTTATTGGTCCTCTATCTTCAAGTTATTCATAAACAGAATGTTCCCAGTAAGGACAAGTGAACAAGGTATCAATACTTCAAGACTCGCTGGAAACTGCCAAATTGAGAGTACCCAATGCTCCCTTCCCCTGTTGGAAGGCGGAAAAATTCGAGTAGGAGATCGTAAGCACCTATGATAAAGGCCGTTCCCCGCGCCGTCTGGAGCTCGATAAACACGGTAATAGAGCTCTCAACAGCGGGGGTATTTAGCACACCAAAATAAAACACGGACACCGTTCCCCTTATCTGAAACTTTGCAATGCTTCCTCGCAGAAAATCACCCCTCCATGTCCTTCTTCATCTCCTTTTAGTGACCCCACCATTCTCAATCATGAGAGATAGCGGTCATGGAGTTTTATGACTCCCATTGTTTTTCGTTTTCTCTGCAGCGTCGGTGGCTTAATCTGGCCTCGGGGAGGAGTCCCGCTTGTTCGGATATTTACAGCGGAGTAAGAGGCCGTTTGTTGGGGCTATGTTTTTGTTTAATCTCTCGAGCAGCGGTGGAGGGTATTTATGGCGCGTTTTATACCAATTTAGGAAATGTTGGTTCCCTTGCGTTGCCGTCCCATGGGGGTTTTCGTTCCTCGGAAGAAGGAGGCGAAGACCTGGCATCTTATCAACTTTTCAGCGGGTCATCAGACTAAGAATGTCCAGTTTATTTCTTTTAAGTAACGCATTTATCGTGTACGGAACGACGACGAAGTCACATCTGAGCTCGCATCTTACTCTTCGAATTTCAATACCATGTCAACGTCAGGACGTTTGAAGACACGTCAGATTTAAGGTACAGAAGCCTTCCTTTGTAGACGACGGTTTTGGGTTCGAACTCGCAATCCTTTGGTTGCTAAGCAGTTACTCTTCCAACCAGATTAACTCGGCTCCCCATTGAAAAATTGCAAGTACAAGAGGGGCAGGACGCAAAGCTCAGCTGATTTCGAAAAATATATATTTTAAAAATACCTTTGCTTATATGTTGTCTGCGCTTTTCGAGTTTTGTACAGCCAGCTCAGTGGATGAAGGTGGGATGTTACACTGAGTCTGATTCCCACTTTCTTTAAATTATTCACGATTTTTATACGAGGATGCAATAGTTAATTTAAGAAACATTAAATTTTTTCTTCCGCGATTCACTTTGTTAGTTTTAAAAATTATTTACATTTTAAGTTTTTATTGGGTATACTACCTTTATTTCAAAAAAAGCTATCATAGTCCGATTCTTTCAATGTTTCGTGGTCTTAAAGTTTCAAAGTATCAGATAGAGTTGGTTTCTTAAGCTCTTTAAATTTATTGAAAAATTACTTTCAAGGTTTTTTGTTAATTAACCTTTGTTTATGCACCCGAATAAAGCGACACGCATTTTCTATTGGCAAACTACGTTTAAAAATTCGAGTAGCATAGGTTAAAAAAATAATTGGTTCAGATAAAAATGATGTGTTAAAACTATAATAAAAGCACACAATTTATTTTTTTAATAATAAATTGAAATTTTTCTTAAGAATAAAAAAAAAATTATTTTTACTGAATACTTTAAAAAAACTTTACTTATATATATGACAGACTCGCTAAAATGCATAAGAATACACGTAACTCAATCCAATTTTATAATAAACCAAACAAATTTACATCTCACAATATATTAATAAACTATCACCTGTACCATTTAACTAGCTTATCAACTAGTCCTCTTAACTAGTGTGCAATAACTAATTAAATGTCAGCCTTGTGCTTTCCCTTCGACTAGCAAGAAAATTCCAACCCGGGTGCTTGTCTCTAATTAAACGCAAACCTTTGATTCGTTGACAACTCTAAACGCTAAACAAAAAATACGTACTCTCATTCATTTCTAGGTTCTTAATACTGCATAAATTGAGTGTGAGCTTTTGAACCAACACCGGCCGGCGTTCCCACGTATTGCTCGAAAAAGGGAATTTCTATCGCCGATTTTTCATTCGCAACACTCCATTAATTACCAGCCTGCTCTAAACTGAGCGTCAACGGTGTTCACGTTTTATGACTGGAGTCGTCCTGACCTTTCCTAGGGAGAGGAATTCCGTAAAATAGGGGGAATTGAACAGGGGCACTTAGTGGGAATTCTTCGTCTTCGAGATGAGTTATGGAACAGCGGCTGGAATTTTGAAAGCTTCATTATTAGTTCATTAACAAGAGCGAAGAAAAGTAGCAGACGTCATAAAAGCGCGATAAAAGAGCGTTATAGGAGGCGTGCGATTATTTATCGGAATGTGAGAGGGTATGCATTTCACTCGAAAGTGAATTTTAAATTTGTTCTCGAAAAGAAAGAACCGTGTGATTTTCAACAGCTTGCAACTGAAGCATTCAAGAAACTATTAACTTTGTGTTTATAGGGTAAATTATGTTCGTCTAATTTATAATTAACAAGCTGAATAACCCGGCGTTGCTCGGGTTTCAAATATGACCGTGGCATTTCTCTGTGTTAACTCATACACAAACCCTGTAGAACGTGTTTCCTTATCTATGTTCATTTATTGCAGAAAAACAAACTTTAGATTTTTAAATTGGGGCTTGGGTAGAACGTGTTTCCTTATCCATGTTCATTTATTGCAGAAAAACAAACTTTAGATTTTTAAATTGGGGCTTGGGTAGAACGTGTTTCCTTATCCATGTTCAATTATTGCAGAAAAACAAACTTTAGATTTTTAAATTGGGGCTTGGGTAGAACGTATTTCCTTATCCATGTTCATTTATTGCAGAAAAACAAACTTTAAATTTTTAAATTGGGGCTTGGGTAGAACGTGTTTCCTTATCCATTTTCATTTATTGCAGAAAAACAAACTTTAGATTTTTAAATTGGGACTTCGAGAGGCACTTTGAGGACTACCTGTGTGCCAATGTTCATGGCTACAGATTAGTCTGTTGACATGAAAAAAATAGCCTGTGTTTTCCGCAGCGTTCTATACTAAAAGTATACCAAATTTGGTTTGGATAGGTCAAACGATGTAGATTTGTATAGAGAATACACACACCTATATTCTTTTTTATATATAGAAGATATATAGTTTATAGGTGTTGCTGCTATAGATATTGCTCATACATGGAAGTCTAAGCGGCACTTGCACTACCGCAGTATGATTGGTTTAGTACGATTGACATCGGTATATAAATAAAAATGGTAATATATAGTCTTTCAGTAAAAACGTATTTTTAATAGGATGCGTCGTACATCTATGACTTTGAAAGAAATAGCCTGTGTTTTCAGCAGCGTTCTAAACTAAAAGTGTACCAAATTTGGTTTGGATAGGTCAAACGATGTAGATTTGTATAGAGAATGCACACCCACACACCTATATCCTTTTTTATATATAGAAGATATATAGTTTATAGGTGTTGCTGCTATAGATATTGCTCATACATTGAAGTCTAAGCGGCACTTGCACTACCGCAGTATGATTGGTTGATTACGACTAACATCGGTACATAAATATTAATGTTAATATATAGTATTTCAGTAAATACATATTTTTAGCAGGATGCGTCGTACATCTGTGACCTTGAGAGAAAATCTGATTAAGTAGAGTACTGTTAAGCAGAGTACAGATTAAAGGGATTTGATTTGCAAAGCCTTTCTTTTGAATTTTCTAGACAGCTGTATAAACATATTCAAAACCCTTTCCATTGTGTGAAATTCTTATATAGTTAAAAGTAACCTTTTAGGACTAAAGATATTAACTTTTCATCTAAAATGTGAAGTTTAGTATGTGTAAGAAATTCGTTAGCGCTCAATATTATATACCGGTATTTTCAATCAACAATTCGGATGTTTTCTAACTTTTAAGATTAAGATACATAATAGGTAGGTAGGTAATTTAAATTAACGTCACACTAGAGCAACTCAACGATCTATTAGACTAAGATGGAAGTTTTGATTTTTTTTATGTGAGTAAACTTTGATGTTTGATTCATTAAAAAGCGATTCCTCTGTTTTTGGAATGTTTCTAAATCAGGTGTTCCACCTAATGTATCTTTTCTTTATCTATTTTTGCACTTTTAACTCCTATTCTCTTTGCCACGAAATCTAATCAAGCGTGGGAAAAAAAGTTTAATGTTATATTCCGTCGTTTGCCGCAATTTCTTCAAATCCTGTTTACCGTTTTCATAAATTTTAACTCCCTCTATTCTGAATAATCGCGATAAATTTGCCCCCGCATTATTTACGCAACCTGCTCCCTAGTAAACATGGATCCAAAAAAATCAATCCCGCTTTATTATGCCGAGTAATAAAAAAATAAACACCCCCCCCCCTAAGCCTACGCAGTGAAGAGAGGATTCATATCCAATAAGCAACTCCTACGCCCTAAATAAGACAGTCGTTGAGTCTTCAAAGACTCATAAAACGCACCTATTGAACCCGCTCCTCCAAAAGGCTTTCTTTACCTTCTTAGCGCCCGGGAAGAATTTGAATGAGATTTGTTGAATCCTCCAGTCTTCTAAATTGATTCACGGGACAAACACACATCCTGTTCCCCACACTCGTCTCATATATATCCTCGAGTTCTTTTGGGTATTTTTTTGCCGTGATGAGGTTTCAAAAATTTAATTTCCTAACTCCAATTCTCCCTCTTTGGAAAAAGAAACACCGAAAACATTCATTGATTTCGAAACAGTCGGAGAGAAAGGTTTGGAAAGGGGGGAGAGGGGTCGAATCGTTTTTTTTTTTTTTTTTTTTTCATCCGGTGCTTAAAATGAGAGTTTCAATTTTCTTTTTCGGAGTGTTTTGCAGTCGCTAAAGGAAATCCATCGAATTTCGGAAGTATTGCGTAATGTTCGCGGGAGCAGAAGTTTAGATTATTCGATTTTGAAGGAGAGATCGAGCTCTTGTATTAGAGCGGGTATTCCTTTGCTTTCGAACGAATTACTTTGAGTTGTGAATGAGTTGTACGTGTTTTACTTGTGTTTTGAATTCTGTTGTGAGTCTGTTATGGGAAGTGTATTGTTCTTTTCATATTCGGGATGTAATAAACAAATTCCGATTGTTTTCAATTGCGAAAAAGAAAAATTGTTATATCACTGCTTGGGAATCAGTCACACATAGTCAAAATAGTTAATATTAACCTCTACAGTGCGGCAGGTAGACAATTGTTACCACTACAATTTAGTTTACACCAGTGGCATGGTATAGATCTGTGTACTGTGAATGTTATCCACCTCTTAAATGACCGCTGGCATCGATCACCATTTACGAGCTAACTAACTAACACCAGCACACTCTCCCGAGCCTAGTGTCGTGAGACACTGTACTAGTTTAAATAAGTGTGGTTGGATGAGTAGAGCATGCCACCAAGGTGACATGCCTACCCAGAATGTTAGAGCACATTATATATATACATCCTTTCATCTATATATTATTTACATTAAATCTCTATACTAGATTAAATTAAAAATATATCCGAGACGTAATAAACAAATCCGGATTGTTTTCAAATGCAAAAATGAAAAATGTCATATCACTGCATGGGTATCAGTCACATATTGTCAAAATAGTTGATATTAACGAGTTTGAAAGAAAGCGATCTCTGGTATTAGAGCGGGTATTCCTTTGCTTTCGAACCAATTACTTTGAGTTGTGAATGAGTTGTGTGTCTTTTACTTGTGTTTTGAAGTCTGTCATGGGAAGTGCATTGTTCTTTTCACATCCGAGATGTAATAAAGTAAACCTGATTGTTTCCAAATACAAAAATGAAAAATTGTCATATCACTGCATGGGAATCAGTCACATATTGTCAAAATAGTTTTATGAATGAATTTGAAAGAGATCGAGCTCTGGTATTAGAGAGGGTATTCCTTTGCTTTCGAACGAATGACTTTGAGTTGTGAATGGGTTGTATGTGTTTTACTTGTGTTTTGAAGTCTGTCTTCAGTAAGTTATGCTAAGTGCATCGTTCCTTTCACACCCGAGATGTACTAAGCGAATCCAGATTGTTTTCAAATGCAAAAATGAAAAATTATTATATCACTGCATGGGAATCAGTCACATACTGTCAAAATAGTTAATATTAATGAATAGAAATAATTAAATATTGGAAAGAAAAAAATAAAAGGTTTGTTTGGAAAAAAGAGGAACCCAGCAAGCAGAAAAGGTGATAAATAAGTAATAATAAACGTTATATAGGAAAAACATAATGTATTAAATTTTATGATTTGTCACAACATCCTTCCTTAAAATTCTATTACATGATTACCAAAACTACATTCTAATGAAAACGGTTTGGGGGAAATATCGTTCGTCACATCAGTCTAACGACATTTTTAAATCTGGAACTCGTTCGCTTTCTTTCAGTTATTTATGATCCGCACATTTCCGTACCGAGAATATTTGGGAATATATATGTAGGACTGTCCATCCTGTACGATTGTCTAGGGTTAACGTTTCTGGTCTTTTCAATGCCACAGCTATATCTGCATCAATACAACTATCAACATCCATAAACTAACATCCTCAATACAATCTCAATCAGCTCTCAGCATCAATCCAATCTCCACATAACCTTTGCCTTTTATTCAAAAACAGAATATTTGCACGCGCTCGAAATCCGGGCGGAGCGTAAAAACCTAGGGCTGTTAGATTCGGGTAGCCAAGTGTGTTGCCAGATTCTAATGTACTCAGGACTTAAAAGCCTACAAAGATTTAAAAAAAAAGGCAAACAATTTGGAAAATCTATTGTATTGTCCTGGATTCATAAGAATGCGGATTCAAAATTAACTTCCTGATATAAATTAAATTATTTGTAAACGTTCATATTCGGTTTAGTATATTTTTCCGAAAGATAAAATCCTAGCACATGGTTGGCCACGATAGTCACGAATTAGGAACCAGAAGGTTACGAGTTTGAAATGTAATCCAACCAAAGACCGTCATGTATGTGGGCACGATAAATATCTGTCTTGGCCTCAAATATCACCACGGTGGCATGGTGTGAAAATTTAGATAGTGGTGTACCAGATCAAGCGTAGGCCTACCGGAGTTCAAAATTATGAGACGTTCTCATCAGGTCTATACCTTCTGGATTATCTTGTTGTATATAACACGTGTGCGACATAAATTCAACCACCTAGCTAGCACACGGATTGATCTTAGTGTAATTTCAATTTTTTGCCGAGTCTGCGAAGAAAGCATCAGCTGTGAAATACAAAAATTAGTCCTAAAGTTTGGTAAACCACTCTACACGTCCACTTCCCTAACATCCATCGACGAGATCCTAGCTTCCCAAAAAATAACACCATCTTAAAGTAAAGGAGGAACAAAAAAGACAATATTTTGGATGTTTGTAAACGTATGGCGTAAAGGTGACTGATGCACCTTAAATCTGTCGTGACCGAAAGTCCTCACGTTGGGTTGGTGTGAAATTTTGAAGAGTGGGGTGCCAGCTCAGGTGTAGCCTCGTCTTCAGACCGTGGTTCAAAATTACGTAGTGGTGTCCTCGGAGCTTTCCCTTAGGGATTGATAACGAATAGTCGTCAATAGTCCGCTGTTTTGTACTAGCACGACGCTAATTAAAAATTACCAATTATCATACACGGTTGCGTGAAATATGAAAAACAGTGATGCTCATAAAGAAAATCGGAAAGAATCCGTGGATTTGGAAGAAATACTATGCCTTGCTGGCGACTGTACCGTTTGCTATATACCGGGTGAAGATCATGTAGGACTTATTGGGAAAAGGAGCGAAACGAAATGAAATGTAGGACTAATTGACAAATGAGACGATAACCTCGAGTTAGCATTTGGATAGACGAGTCGATTCCTAAACCCAAGCTACTTAGCTAATACACGCATTGAAGTAAAATAAGTACCTCTTGTAGACATCATCAATCATTTAATGAAATTGATGACCATGTGAGCGGAGGCGCTTTTGTAAGATCTTAGAAGTGTTAGTCACGTAGGTGTTTGGAATCTAATCGAGCCAATTGTCTATCCGAATGCATACTAGATGTGTTCCTCACTTTCGCCTATTATTCCTACATTTCGATTCTTTGTACAATAAGTACCACGTGTTCTTCATCCAGGCGATCTCAAGGTCCGGTGCACACATCCTGTTATTGAACGTGTGGCGCCGCTGCGGCACCGAAGCCCAACTATGCACACATAACCGTAAAATGACGTAAGTACTCATTTCGCGCCATTTGCGATAAATATTCTATCGAAGAATGCGTCTTTATTTTGCTTTCTTGGTGTACAAAAAAGTATATTTTGAAAGAAAATAGACGTTACTGGATACAACCAGTTTTTAAGTATTATTTATGTTAAATTTTTTTATGAAAACAAGGTACTTTAGAAAGGAGACTCATGTGCGGAAAAGGTGTGCGGCTCCGTGACGAACTGCAGTACAAATTGCACTCAAGTTGAACGTGTGCGTAGCCACAGCGGCGCTGGAGCATGTGTGCACTGCTCCATTGGATCTAATGTATCTCAGATCGCACTTGCGTTACGGCAACGGTGCCGCATGTTGAAAAACCGGATGTGTTCATCGGGCATAATACCGAGCAATAGGGATAAAAACAGAAAGCTGAGAGTACATTCTTCGCTTATTGTATTAGAACGTCGATTCTTCTGGACTGCAATACATGAAGATCAAGTTTCATCTTCAAATTTGTAATTACAAATGTCAAAATGCCAGATAAGAAATAAAACAGCATCGGGTACACAAGTTTAATGAAAAATCAAGTTAATTAATAAATTATTATAAGCATTTAGAAGCGATTAGATACTGGAAGTTTAAATGCATGTTAATAAGTCGCTCCTATTGAGAAATTTATGGGAATAATATTGATTATAAATTGTCTAGGAACTGTCTATGGTTGACCGTGTAAAAAATAATACAAAATAAATGTTTATAAGAAGTCATCCTATGCCGGAAAACATCCTTCGCTTTTATGTAACCTAAAATTAGAACAAAAAATATAGTTCTTGAATATATTTATCTTCGTAAACTATAATTTATGTCATAAAAACTGATAGAATAAAGTAGTTTTCTGGAATATAACCTAACAAAATTAATTTAATTTAGCCTTTTGTGAAGTTTGCAGAGTGTATTTTGGCAGCTGTACTGGTTTAATTTAAACTGATTAATGTTCAGATTTTTTAATAATTCCATTCTAGTTATTACATGTTTATGTTTTTTTGTATTGAATATCAATTTGTCTTCGTTTATTATTTACACCAAAAATTAATATTGTCCAAAAAATTAAGTAAAAAAGTTTAGTCTACTGGAATGAGAAATAAATTGAATGCAAAAATTATCTCGGATTGTTTTTAGTCTTGTATCCATGGCAATATAATTTGAAACATTGTTTGTATTTATATTTGATTCATAAATACATGCTTTTTGGCATTGTCGCATTAATTTTTAAACTATTTAGTGTTGTAAAAAAAAAAACACTCGAAATTATTAGTAGGTTTGAAAGTGTAATATTGACTTAAAAATCTGAAATGTTTGCCGGTTTTACTATATTAGAGTAACTACTACTGTAAAAGATACAATCAAATACAATTTTAAAAGTAACATAGCCACTATAACATATTAAAAATATTCTTTAAGGATAGCAGCAAATCAGGTTTCTCATTATGCATTCAAAAGCAAATTTATTGAGATGAATACATTAAAGCACGAAAACAATTAACGCATTAAAAATAAAGGACTTCTTAAACAACTGAATACTATAGACATAACTAAAATCAACTCACATAAGTGAGGATCTTATGACATGAATGAGCTAAAAAAAATTATTTGAAAATAGAAAAATATGCTAATCAAGTCACTAGAGACTCATTCACACTTATAAATTATGACTACGTAATTTTTAAAACACTTAACTTGTTTTTTAGTCATCAATAATTATCTTTGCAACATAGTCTCTTAATGATAGCATTGCACTAGTTCAACCTCTGACTAAATGAGTGCATTAGTCAGCCTATATAATATTTTTGGGAATGATTCGTGTTGCAGTAAGGTGTGTGTAATTATATCGTAGATTTCACTACATATCGCACCCCGACAAGAAAAGTGACACAACTTAAAATTACAGAATTTGAGAAACACATCAACTTATAGGATACTATAAAACTTATATTTAAATAGTATCAGCTTCTTTTAAATTTTAGGTAAGTATTTATGGTGGTAACTTCTATTGTATTCTATAGAATAGTAATATAACACGCTGGGGCACCTCATACATATTTTTCAATGATATAACATCACATTTTTTACTTTTTGATTTGTGACACTATTTCTGCCGTGCTGCGATATAATCAAGACGACGAGGTTTGTTTCTCTGCAGTCTTTTTCATGTAATGAAAACCGAACACATATAGCTTTTATGCGGCCCAGATTAAGGCATATGGCCTTGTATAAGTTGAATTTCTAAAAAGTTAGTAATATTCCCATGGGACAGGTCTGCCGAATCGTGTTTGGTAATCGCCATAGGGTCTGTTTTACCAACTAAAAATGTACTATTGCTTCCAACAATAGTACTAAATTAGAACGCACTCGGAGCTAGAGTCCACGCTAAAGCCTCTAATCGAAGTGTATGGTTTACTTGCCCCTCCTATCAAACACCGGGCTTCAATAACAAGAAAACGGACCGCTCTGAATATACAAATATGTATCCCCAACTGTTCAGTACCTAATATAGGAAATTTTCGCCTTTGATTTCGACACACGAACAATTCTTTACAAACACAATGAAAATATGTGTTACTTTTAAACGTATTGAACAGACTGCACGTGCACATAGAACACAAAATGTTTTCATATTTCGGTGCCCCCTCCAAAGCTCTCGGGGCCCGGGGCTCTGATGAACCCTTTCCGTTGAAGCCTTATGTGGAGACATTGAATCGAAAAGACCTAACTTTTAAATGCCGGTTGTGGTGCAGTTCTGGTGAAAATGAAAATCAGCTTGGGACTGTCTTATCTCTAAAGAAATAAAAGGGCGAAATGATTTGACATACGAATCGTAACATGTGGAAATTGCGTTGTGTGATTAATTGTTTCGACAAACACAATTGTTCATTCTCGTAGAGCCAAAATCCGTGCTAAAGAAGATAATTTAAGAAGCTTGCTGTATACTTTTGTCCTACCTAATCCAAAGCGTTGTTCAAAATTGCAAGGTGTTGTCTTTGAAAAGGGATTGCTCCCGAAGCTTCACCAATAATCCTTTGTTTTGTTCCCGTCAATAGTAAATTAAACAACTTACCAAATGAATCAGACTCTTTCAAATCACGTGATTAAAATGACAATTTCTGAGAGCCAGAATATGATAAGGATGCCGCTCTCTTTGACTGATAAATTAATAGGTCCAGGACACATTAAAAAAAATTTTATTAATTAATTTAGAATTTTTTTTGTACTGATTACACATCTAACTAATAAGCAAAATCACAACACAAAATTTTTTTTTAATTTTAAATTAAAATTTTTTGAAAAAAAGAGGGGTCATTTTAAATGGCTAAAATTTAAAATAGTTTTGATCAATTTTCAAAATTCTTGCAGTAAATTATTCACAAATTTATAAACTTTAATTTTGTTTCAGCAATTTAAAAAATATTAATTTAATAAAAAATAAAAAATATTTGAATGAAAATGTTTGAAAATTGTTAGGTACTTTTAAAAAAAGTAATATTTTTTAAAAGTAAATATTTATTTTAAATTTGCTGAATCAAAATTAAAGTATAATGTTTGAAAAAGATATATTCCAAATTTCAACCCTTAAACTTTATTGGTTTTCGACATATAGCAATTTGAATACAGGAAATATTGAAAAAAAGTATCATGGAGAAAAACGCATTTAAAGTTTTAAAGACACATGTTGTTGCTATGACAACAACTGTCAAGAGTGTTAGATTTTCAAAACAACGTACTACGAAAATTATTATATATCTAGTTCTAATTAAGATAGAAACATGACTTAGACGTCCTTTTAAGCAGAAAAACGCAGAGAATTTCTTAAAATAATAAAAAAAATTCGCAAAATTGGACTATTCTTGTTCCCGGACCCCCTTAAAACATTAATAAATATTTATAACTAACTATTCTAGAAATTAGGTCGTGACTGTCGTGCAAGGAAATGGAAGAGAAGGTATGGAATATATAATATTGACTACATTAGAACATTCTTAAGCAAAGGATATAAAGTTTAGTAAAGGATATAGGTTTTGACACTAATTCGTCTTTAAAATCAGATCTGTACTAAGTGGTTAGTACTGAAAGTCGAGGATTACAATAAATTGGGTGTCGAGTTCATTTTAATATTTCATTTTTTTTTTAACGCGAACCAAACCAACCTAGTAACATTCGGTATCTGAGGGTATAAAGACTTGTACCTTGCAGACCTTAAGTTCGTACGCCGTGGAAAGTGAGGTTAATTGGGAAGTAACTGGTTTGGGCGAAGTTCCGCTGAGCCGCTCAAACTTCATACGAAACAGCGAAGCGCTACAGCGTTGAAATTGATCTGGTACTAAATTTAACATTGATATCTGTCGATTTAAGACACTAGAAAATGAAATATAATACAAAGTTGTGAAACTTGATTTCAGTTGAAAATGCTTTTTCAAAGTTTTCTCAATCTTGTTGAAAACTCTAGCAGAGATGCAATATAAGGACAAAAGTATTTGGACATTGCATGTTTTTCAGAAAAAGTTATTTTTTATTATATTTAGTAACAAGTAGCCTCTCCTTTTGCTTCTATTGTAGCTGCAACATGTCGAGTCATGCTTTAAACAAGTTTCTATGTAGTTCAGAGTATGAATTGCACGCCACGCCTCTAGCAAGGCTGTGAGAAGAGATTGTTGTGAAAATGGGCGTGCATGGCGGTGTCGTACTCGTCGCTTCTGTTTGTCCCACAATGCTCGATTGGATTCAGATCGAAGCAATGAGCAGGCCAGTCAAACAGATTCACCTTATTTTCAGGAAACCAGACCAGCACACGCTTTGTAGCATGACATGGAGCCTGTTGTAGGAAACAACCATCATCGCCGTAGTATTGCAATAGTGTGGGCAAGATCAAATTATCCAGCACGTCGAGGTACACGTCAGCGTTAATGTTATCAGGCACATAAAGAAATGGATCCAGTCCTAACCAGGAAAAACAACCCCACACTAATATGGATCCTCCTCTGAATTTCTACAGTGTCCAAATACTTTTGTCCATATCGCACCACGGCAAGAAAAGTGACAAAACTCAAAATTTCAGAATTTAAGGGGGTCCGGGACACAAAAATCGTCAAATTTTTTTTAATTTGTTTTATTATTTTAAGAAATTCTCTGTGTTTTTCTGCTTAAAATGACGTCTAAATCATGTATCTATCTTAATTAGAACTAGAGATATGATAATTTTTGTGGTGCGTTGTTTTGAAAATCTAACACTCTTGACAGTTGCTGTCATGGCAATAACATCTGTCTTTAAAACTTTAAATTCGTTTTTTTGCATGATATATTTTTTTCAAGATGTCCTGTATTCAAATTGCTTTAAGTCGAAAACCGATAAATTTTAAGGGTTGAAATTTGGAATATATCTTTTTCAAACATTATACTTTAATTTTGATTCAGCAAATTTGAAACAAATATTTACTTTTAAAAATATGACTTTAAAAAAAAGTACCTTAAAATTTTCAAAAATTTTCATTTAAATGTTTTTTTTTATTTTTTATTAAATAAATATTTTTTAAATTGCTGAATCAAAATTAAAGTTTATAAATTTGTGAATAATTTACTGCAATAATTTTTAAAATTGATCAAGAATATTTTGAGTCTTAGCAATTTAAAATGGCCCCTCTTTTTTTTTTTTTAATTTTAATTAAAAAATTTTTTTTTAACTTTTGGAAAAATTTTGTGTTGTGATTTTGCTTATTAGTTAAATGGGTAATCAGTACAAAAAAATTCTAAATTCTAAATTAATTAATAACATTTTTTTCAATGTGTCCCGGACCCCCTTAATATATCAGTCAAAGAGAGCGGCATCCTTATCATATTCTGGCTATATACTATAAAACTTATATTGGAAATAGTTTAAGCTTCTTTTAAATTTTAGGTATGTATTTATGGTGGTAAATTCTATTATATTCTATAAAACAGTAATATAACACGCTGGGGCACATCGTACACATTTTTCAATGACATAACATAATTATTTTTTTCTTGACCTGTGTCACTTTTCTTGCCGGGGTGCGATGTTGTATCCATCGAACGGGAAAAACACTCGTCAGAGTTTAATAAATTCTCAATCGACAATCGAATTCATCTTTTGCTGTTTCAAAGATATGGACCACAGAAACACACACTCAACTGACTTCTTGAACTTTAATAAAAATTGAAATTCGTTTCTTGAAGGAACTACTTTTATCACAAGCCCTGACTTAAAATTCTAAGTGCTTCTTATTACAATTCTCACAAAAGTCTTCCCGAGGACTTACATAATGCACTTCGAGTGTGCTCACAGTCAAAAACAAGAGTAGAGTTCGTTCCGGTATCCTTCAACTGGATAGGTTACCATGGGAACAGATAACAATAATCCAGGAACCGATAAACAGATTTCATTCCTGTTTTTCTTCTTTTCTATCTCTCTCATCCCGGCGAGAAACGAAAGAAATATATTTCGAGCAGTTTGACGAAGGGGGGGAGTGTGGCGCGAACGACAATTTCGGGATGCGGAATCAGGAAAAGAATTTTATAGCCGGGATCGTGATGACTTTCGGACGTGCAGCCCGATTTATGAGGGACTAAGAGTCCTTTCCGATACGGTGGGACGTGAAAGTGCGACGTTGAATTTATTACGTCTTTTTAATAATCAATGCTATCGGTAAAATATTTTAGCGCTGGAGCGTTTCCCGAAAGATGCTCCAACGAGAAATTGACAATTTCAAATAGCCAGGGTCCTCCGTATAAAGGAATCAGAAGAAGAACGCTGGAAAAAATGGATCGTCACGAGTTACGTTGTCGTCCAACAACCTCATTGAGCTTTCTGATATTTGATCAAATTATCTTCTCGCTGATAAACATAAATTTTATAACTGTAAGCAGAATCTAAAACTCAACTTGTTATCAGAAAGTTTTTCTTTAAAGCTTAACCTTTACGCTTCGGCAGGTAGACAATTGTTATCATTACAATTTCGTTTACACAAGCGGCATTGTATAGATCTGTGTACGGTGAATGTTATCGCATTTTTAAGTGATGGTTGGCATCGATCGCCATTTACGAGCTATCAGCGACTGATAATCTGGAGGATCCATCCTTTTGTTCGGTACCCTGTCGACCGTGAGGTGTGAACGCTTTGGGGGAAAGGCAGAAGTCGCCAAACGATACGCCACACAATACTATGAAAGGACTGGCATTTACGACTGACGCTTTCAACGCTCTATTGCACAAGTTAGGTAGTTAGGTAATTAGGTAAGGGTTTCGGACATGTAAGCGAAAGAGCCGTTCCTAGAGACGACTGGAAAAAATCTAAGCACCGCAGCGTAAAAGCTAATGTGGAGGGGGCTGTGTTTCTGTATCTTCTCTTATCATTCTACTCAAAAGCAATTGTTAAAAATAAATTCCAAGCACTTTGAAACGAGAGATAAATCTCACTTCAAAACAACAATGGTAACGAGTTGAAGGGAAACGGATTAGCAACCGGAGGGATCCGAGTTGGAAATACGGATCAATCAAAGCCCGTCATTTACGCGGGGGCTGGTGCACGTTAAATGTATCGTGGCCTCAAATGTTCTCGGTGTGGAACTTTGGAGGATGGGGTGCCAGCTCAGGTGGGATTTCATTTCAAAGGTTCGAAATTGCGTGGTGTTGTCCTCGATCTTTCCCTTTGGAATTGAACCTAAGCCGTCGCCAATAGCCAAGTGTGTTGCTCAAGTGTGACGCAAATTAACTACCTAACCAAACCTAACCTCTATTTCAAAAAATGGGTAGGGAACGTATGAGAGGCTCTTTGTGCAGATAGGAAGAGGTAGTGCTCATGCTGTGGAAATTCTTTCCTGTACATAATCTGAATGTGTCGTCTATTGGCTTAATAATCAATGCTTCAGCATTACGATCATAATAATTAAGAATGAATTATCAATTGATGCATGATAGTTCACTGATCAACGCCAATTATACTATCCATCAATCACCCTCAAAATGGGGATAAAAAACACTATATATGGACAAAAGTATTTGGACATAGTAGAAATTCGGAGGAGGATTCATCTTAGTTTGGGGTTGTTTTACTTTAAAAGAACTCAGCCCATTACTTTATGTACCTGGTACCATGAACGCTGATGGGTACCTCGACGTTCTGGATAGTTCGGCCTTCACCGTAGTATTGCCATAGGCAATACTACAGCGATGGTGGTCTTCCAACAGGATCGAGTTCCACTTTATTCTGCAGACCGTGTGCTGTACTGGTTTCCTAAAAATGAGGTGAGTTTTCTTGACTGGCCTGTTAAATGCCCCGATGTCAATCGAATCGAGCACTTGTAGGACGAACCGGAGCTACGAGTACAACATTGCACATCTTCACAACAATCTTCTCCCAGCCTTGCAAGAGGCATGACGAGCTATTCCTTCCCAGACTTACAGAAATCTGGTGGAAAATATGCCTTGACGTGTTGCAGCTGTAATACATGCAAAAGACGGGCCTACCAGTTACTATATAGAGTAATAATGCACATTTTCTTGAAGACGCAATGTTCAAATATTGTTTACCATCTAGTGTATATTTAAAAGTAACCCGGATAGAGAGAATATTTGGAAAGTGTAGTAGTTACCAAATAGTACATGGATTATATTAGTGTTGACAACCACCTGTGCTTTCTTTACTTGGATAAAATTAAATTGTTAAATTGAGGTATTATGTAAAACAGAAGAAAACAATTAATATTTTATGAGAGAGGTTTTCTTTTACGCTAAATGCGTTATGAACATTATCTGTTCGGCAATCCGCAGACGTCCCTCTGTGACTTCCAGCCAATTCTGACATTCTTGAGCAATAGAATGCTTACTTATCTACTCGGAAATCTCGTGACGCTCAGAGAGTTAATCATCAAATGTTAATGAACATTATCCGTTCGGCAATCCGCAGACGTCCCTCTATGACTTCCAACTAGTTTTGACATTCTTGAGCGATAGAATGCTTACTTATGTACTCTGAAATCTCGTGACGCTCAGATAGTTAATCATCAAATGTTAATGAACATTATCCGTTCAGCAATCCGCAGACGTCCCTCTATGACTTCCAACCAATTTTGACATTCTTGAGCAATAGAATGAGTACTTCTCTACTCGGAAATCTCGTAACGCTCAGAGAGTTAATCATCAAATGTTAATGAACATTATCCGTTTTGCAATCCGCAGACGTCCCTCTGTGACTTCCAACCAATAACGACATTCTTGAGCAATAGAATGAGTACTTCTCTACTCGGAAATCTCGTAACGCTCAGAGAGTTAATCATCAAATGTTATTGAACATTATCCGTTTTGCAATCCGCAGACGTCCCTCTGTGACTTCCAACCAATAACGACATTCTTGAGCAATAGAATGAGTACTTCTCTACTCGGAAATCTCGTAACGCTCAGAGAGTTAATCATCAAATGTTAATGAACATTATCCGTTTTGCAATCCGCAGACGTCCCTCTGTGACTTCCAACCAATAACGACATTCTTGAGCAATAGAATGAGTACTTCTCTACTCGGAAATCTCGTAACGCTCAGAGAGTTAATCATCAAATGTTATTGAACATTATCCGTTCGGCAATCCGCAGACGTCCCTCTATGACTTCCAACTAGTTTTGACATTCTTGAGCGATAGAATGCTTACTTATGTACTCTGAAATCTCGTGACGCTCAGATAGTTAATCATCAAATGTTAATGAACATTATCCGTTTTGCAATCCGCAGACGTCCCTCTGTGACTTCCAACCAATAACGACATTCTTGAGCAATAGAATGCTTACTTATCTACTCGGAAATCTCGTGACGCTCAGAGAGTTAATCATCAAATGTTAATGAACATTATCCGTTCGGCAATCCGCAAACGTCCCTCTATGACTTCCAACTAGTTTTGACATTCTTGAGCGATAGAATGCTTACTTATGTACTCTGAAATCTCGTGACGCTCAGATAGTTAATCATCAAATGTTAATGAACATTATCCGTTCAGCAATCCGCAGACGTCCCTCTATGACTTCCAACCAATTTTGACATTCTTGAGCAATAGAATGAGTACTTCTCTACTCGGAAATCTCGTAACGCTCAGAGAGTTAATCATCAAATGTTAATGAACATTATCCGTTTTGCAATCCGCAGACGTCCCTCTGTGACTTCCAACCAATAACGACATTCTTGAGCAATAGAATGAGTACTTCTCTACTCGGAAATCTCGTAACGCTCAGAGAGTTAATCATCAAATGTTATTGAACATTATCCGTTTTGCAATCCGCAGACGTCCCTCTGTGACTTCCAACCAATAACGACATTCTTGAGCAATAGAATGAGTACTTCTCTACTCGGAAATCTCGTAACGCTCAGAGAGTTAATCATCAAATGTTAATGAACATTATCCGTTTTGCAATCCGCAGACGTCCCTCTGTGACTTCCAACCAATAACGACATTCTTGAGCAATAGAATGAGTACTTCTCTACTCGGAAATCTCGTAACGCTCAGAGAGTTAATCATCAAATGTTATTGAACATTATCCGTTTTGCAATCCGCAGACGTCCCTCTGTGACTTCCAACCAATAACGACATTCTTGAGCAATAGAATGAGTACTTCTCTACTCGGAAATCTCGTAACGCTCAGAGGGTTATAATAATCTCTTGTTCATGTGCGTTTATCCGTTCGGCCATCCACAGAGTCCCTCTATGACTTGCGACCAGTTTTCACTTTCTTGAGCAATTAGATCTTTCCTTGGTTTCTTCGAACCAATCGAACCAAATATTTGTTATTCGGTCTTTGTGTCTCTTTTGTGGTAAACAATCCTGAATTACTATGAAATCGCGTCATACACAAAGGGTTAAGCCTTACATCCTGGTCGAATTAACTGGCAAAAAATCGATGAGCGTTAAACTAAGTCAATAGGATATTAATATTGCATTATCACACAATGATGCCATTAAATACCATTAACTATTGTTATGAAATCAGCGGGACCAAACCCTGTCCAACCGGAAGCGGGTCAGACGCAATTCAACTTGCGATCTTTGCCGCGAGCTGGGCATTGTCCATCCGAACGCCCCTGGATGCAATCCAAATCGGATTGGCCTCCAACACTTCACTAATCATAACCGTAATCTTGCGTGGATGGGGCGGCTGTTAGCATCCGTTAAGTAACGAGGCCTTTCACGACACAAGATTACGGAAATTAATATTCCTTACGGCGTTTTGATCGCTGGGTGATGCGCATTAATTTCCGCCCACCGGCTGCGCATTAAGGCATTCAGTGTCTGGTCTGGTGGCAATCCTAATCAAGATTTGCAATGTTATGTATCAAAGATAATGTTGGCTTAACCAATGTCGTAAGCAAAAGACTCTTGTGTAATTAGGTGTTGTGTACGATGTATGGATGCGTTGTTTTGTACATTGCTGCCTATCCTGAGGCAGTTCGATAGCGTATACCGAAATAGCGAAAGGAGTAGGTTTTATATTCGGTGTGTCATTAAGGCAGGTCTTGAAATAAATTTTTTAATACAGTTGTATATTTAAAAAAAAACGTAATATAAGAGCATTAATGCAATACAAAATACTTTATTAGTTGGGTATGTTTATAAAGGTCAGTAGTAGATAGTAAATAAAAATATTTAAACATCTAAATTATCCCTTCTCCGGCGCACGGCTGTCGCAACAGTCGCTTCAACAGCGCCATCTGGAAAATGTTTCGATCATCGGAACGTTCTGGAGGCAGTGGCACAAGTAAACCTTCCTCCGGTATAAACCCATTACGACCCAGCTTTTTTTTTCACATAGTGTGCATTTTGAAATTTTAATTACGTTCCTTTAGAGCGAGAGAGGTCGATACTAATGTTTTGTTCCAACCTCAAAATAACATGAAACACGTTTCCCTCCTTTTCTTAACGTTAGGTGCACTGCATGCGTAAAAAATTAGTGGGAAAAAATTAGGTGAAAATGTAGCGGGAAAAAATTAGGTGCACAATTTTATTTTCATGTGCACAGTGCACCTGTGCACCCGGTTATTTCGAGCCCTGCATTAAGGAAATACACTGCGTGTAAAAAAGTATATGGACACCGCATTTTCTTCAGAAAAAGTGCTTTATTATTCTATTTAGTAACGGGTAGACCCACCTTTTGCTTCTATTACAGCTGCAACACGTGAAGGCATATTTTCCACAAGTTCTCTGTAAGCCTGGGCAGTAATAGCTTGTCATACTTCTTGTAAGGCTGTGAGAAAAGATTGTTCTAAAGATGGACGTGCGTGGCGGTGTCGTACTCGTCGCTGCAGTTTGTCCCACAAGTGCTCGCACGGATTGAGATCGGAACTCTGAACAATTACCACGAACAAGCCAGTCAACCTAGTTCACCTCATTTTCATGAAACCAGTCCAGCACATCTTTTGCAGTCATGGAGCTCGATCCTGTTGACCATCGTCGCCGTAATATTGCCATAATGTAGGCAAGACCGAATTATCCAGAAAGTCAAGTTGCACGTCAGCGTTCATGGTACCAGGTACATAAAGCAATGGGTCGAGTCCTAGCCAGGACAAACAACCCCACATTAAGATGGATCCTCCTCCAAATTTCTGCAGTGTCCAAATACTTTTGCCCATAGTGTAGTGGAAGGTGGAGTACACAGTGTAGCAAATTTTTTATTTTCAGCTGTGGCATCAAGATATACATCTATATAAAGCAAATAAAGTTCTTCAAATGATATTGGATCTATTACGTACATCTTACATATCATTAAAATTAAAAAGAGCAACATTTATTTCCAGTATAAGCAACAGTAACTATAAAGAATGGGCTTTTGTTAAAATTAGTTTTAATAGAGAGAGAGAGAGAAATATGCAGATATCTAATGATTCCTTAAGCAGGCTTAAAATAAAATACCACTTTTGATTAGTTTTTGTGTAATTGAACATTAGTTTATCATAAATGTGAGGAAAACATTAGCAATGATTGAAGCCTACAGTTATAAAGTAGGTAATAAAATAAGATTAAGAAATTGTTAAGTTATTTTAGATTTTGATAGGAAGTTAAATCCACAGGAAAAATCTGCTTTTCTCGTTTCCCTTCCTTGTGGAATTGTGAGATTAAGTTTGGCAATGATTTTATTTTTCAAATAAACAAACTTAATTTGTTCGTAAAAATTTTTAGGATGGAAAAATACTTTTAACGTACAACACTTCAAAATCAATATTGTTCTGATTCGCAATCTCCCCAGTAGAGTGAATTTTATGTTCTTTAAAACGTTCTTCGTAATCACCGTAATACGTTCTGCGAAATCGTAATAACCATTATTAATTATTGTCGTCTGCAGCAATGTCTGATTACAATTCTGAAAAAGAGATGCTATCACTATCAGCATAAGATGGTGATCTTCTGTTGGTGATATCTGGGTAGGCTTATGCCTCAGGTTCACTTTGTCTCACATCTTTAAAGTTTCGTTCTTTTTAGGGTTTAGTGCTTTCTGCTCTTCAATACTTCCTCTGTAATCATATTTTTAACTGGCGCATAAGTCAAGATCAGACATTTCACCCTTCATCTATTTTGTGTAGTTTTTCGGGGGTGGGGCTTTTGGGAAATACCTTTTTTCTAAAGGAGACATAATTTTGTTAGCTTGTGAATGCTTCGAATGAATTAACAAAAGAAAACTGCCAATCATGTAAAGAAAGATCTTAAACATCGCATAAAAAGATATGCAAACCTATATGGAGGAAAAGCTTATGTATGTAACGCGGTGTGCTAACATTTCTTTCTGTAATACTGTACCCCATTTGACATAGCTTGTAAAAAAAATTGTTAGCTTACATAATGTGAATTTAGATCATCTATTTTAACTGAACAGAACCTAAGCACAGTTAGATTTACTACTTAACTATTATTCATTATAAAATAAGCACCACTCATGAATAAAGAGAATTTAATTACAACACACAAAATTTTACTTTAAACATACAAAAATAGAGATTTGCTTACAGAAATATAACTAATGAAACAAACTCTTCTAAAAACAGGAACTTCAGGAAAACAAGATGGCTAATAAGATTGTAAGCAAACTGCAGGTAATTTCCCTTCCACTTTAAAATGAAATTCACTGTAACACTGTACCCCACCTTCCAATACATAGGAGAGATATTCAGTATAAAGGAGAAAAAAACAGACTACCTACGAATAATTTATTTTCGCTTACACAAATGCTCTGGCATGGTACGAATCGGGGTTACCTTAAAATGGAGTTTATCGCAGTTTTTGAGGCTTTCAACGTTTGATCGCATTGGCCAATCGGTTATCATATATCAGATCGGAATTCGTTCTTTGGAATTTTTCTGTGACGAAGTTCTTGTATACTCGGACAACCTTGGGTCAGTCGTTCAGCTTATTTTGAATAGGAGTGAAAGGTCTCTAGGACAAAGGCTGCCAAACGCAAAAGCATGAATGGTAATCACCGTTGGCTGTTCTCCCTCTCGTCAACTCGTTGCCATTGCTGTGGATTTCGGCACTGAGCGATCAACAGAGAATCAATGCAACTATCACCATTAGTGGAAACGCTTTGTTTATGTTACCATCGGTTTCCTATTTAAATAATAGAATCCTCCTAAATCCCTTTAACTCAAATGCCAACTCGAGCTCTCAACCTCTCATGCTCAAAATTTTATCCTGGCTTAAATTTGAGACCGATAAATTCGTTCTTATAAACAAATTTGACAAAATGGAGGTAGGTAGATATTTTAATTATTCGACCAACCGCTCTAGTTTTTAAGGTGTTGACCGATGAGTACTCATGCTACTGAAAACTTCGTCAATTGCAAGAAAGTTATTTCCCAACTGAGTATAGTTATAAAGATTTGTAAACTGCAAGTTTATCAGCATTCCTCCCAAACCGTAAACCACAATGGAAAATCAGAATTACGTAAACTGAAACGTCAGGAAAATCTTTTGATACGTAACAAGTGAAGAATTTTTTATCTTTTTAAGGAATTTTCTAGTTTTTAAGGTGTTGACTGATGAGTACTCATGCTACTGAAAACTTCGTCAGTTGCAAGAAAGTTATTTCCCAACTGAGTATAGTTATAAAGATTTGTAAACTGCAAGTTTATCAGCATTCCTCCCAAACCGTAAACCACAATGGAAAATCAGAATTACGTAAACTGAAACGTCAGGAAAATCTTTTGATACGTAACAAGTGAAGAATTTTTTATCTTTTTAAGGAATTTTCTAGTTTTTAAGGTGTTGACCGATGAGTACTCATGCTACTGAAAACTTCGTCAATTGCAAGAAAGTTATTTCCCAACTGAGTATAGTTATAAAGATTTGTAAACTGCAAGTTTATCAGCATTCCTCCCAAACCGTAAACCACAATGGAAAATCAGAATTATGTAAACTGAAACGTCAGGAAAATCTTTTGATACGTAACAAGTGAAGAATTTTTTATCTTTTTAAGGAATTTTCTAGTTTTTAAGGTGTTGACCAATGAGTACTCATGCTACTGAAAACTTCGTCAATTGCAAGAAAGTTATTTCCCAACTGAGTATAGTTATAAAGATTTGTAAACTGCAAGTTTATCAGCATTCCTCCCAAACCGTAAACCACAATGGAAAATCAGAATTACGTAAACTGAAACGTCAGGAAAATCTTATGATACGTAACAAGTGAAGAATTTTTTATGTTCAGAAAATTTTTACTATTACAAGAGCAATACCATAAAAGTTTTTTAAAAAAACGAGAAGAAACATGAACGAAAGAAATAAATTAAACTGGAAATGAAACATTTGACTTACTATGTTGGATTACAAATTTGAGTTTCTGTTTTTGTAATAATTTTATTTTTAGATTTCTTCTTACCGTTATTCAAAATGACGAGGTATCCTCTGATCGTTTCTTTCGGAATTGATCCTGGACCGCCCTTAATAGCCCGCGTTGTTGCTCTAATATGACGTTAATTCAACTACCCATGTCCATTAATTAAAAAATAATTATTTTAATAGTTAGATTTAAAATTTGGACTCTTACATTCATTTCCATATTATTTTGTTATTGCAGTTCTTGGGGTCGTTATGGCTTAGTAGGTATGCCCACTGCTCTAGCAACATGCGAGTTGTTGGCAGCGTAGGTTTAGGTTCCTCCTAGAATGTATTTCTCTCGTATGTCAGTAAAATGTTCATTGTGTGTTTGTCTATTAATTGATAATGTCGGGTGGAGCATGGCTTATACCCTTGTGCCATAAAAACGAACCCAAACCCTTGAGAAGAGTTTTAATTTGGCTTTGTAAATTATTGTGTACCTCATTTTATGTTTTAAATATTTTACCTTGTATATTTTTATGAGAAAATGGTGTTGATATGTATAACCCGTTGCTACATAACTAAATATAAAGTTTGAATCCTCAAAAGTATTGAAAAAAGATTAATACAAAAAAAATCGGTTGTGAAACGTAACGCTATTAGATAACTTGAAATGAATTATTCGAGAAATAAGTTAAAAATGTATTTTATACCGTCAGATTGTTCAATAATGAGCAGGAGGTTACTTAAAAAAATGTATGCCTGAATTCAAAATTAAAGTAGATACATCAAAATTATAAAAGAAGACCATTTGTGCTTTTTTAATTACTTTAATTATAGATTTTTAAATTATTTGACGAAGGATCTCAAGGGAATTTTTTTTAAATCTATCAGATTTCACAATTTTCAGTTAAATTGTAACGATTAATCATTAAAAGGAAAAGGAGTTTAACAATTTTAATCACGATAAGTACATTTAAAATGCCCTTAAGTTGAATAGGGTACTCTTAAGAATTTGTAAAAACAAAAGATGTTGTTCACAGGGGAATCAATTAATCTGAACAGAAATGAATTTCGTCTTTTTCTTCATACAGAAGTAAATGTGGCAAAAATTATAATTTAAGCATATTCACAAAATTCCTTTAGTTTTCGCATAGACGTAAGTAATATCTGTTAAAATACAAATGTACAAAGAAAGAACAAAAGGAATGCAAACTAAAAAAAAGTAATTGCATCTTTTTTCGTTTCTCAAATAATAAAGAGAAAACGAACTATATGAATCTTTCCAAAAGAGTTCATTTTTCTAATGGATGAATTCAAGAAGATAAAAAAAATCAAGAGATAAGTTTTAAAAAAAAGTCCAGAACTTTAATGGATTTGAAATGAAGTTTATAATAAAGCCCCCCTACCCTTTCCATGAAATATTAAAAACTTATTATGTGTAATTCTTTGCGTTGAAGAGTCGCAAAAAGTTTTGAAGTCCGCATTCACCGTAGGCCATTATTTCAATGCGGGCTCAGAGAAAAATTAAACTGGAATATTTTCCTAGGTAGAGAAGAAAACGGGTAAGAGTACCGGTACTTCGGTTTAGAAAATATTTTCTCCGGAAAAAAGATTGAATCGAAAGCCGGAATGAGAAAAAAAAACGAAAGTCCAAATCATACCAGGTCTTACCTTTCTCTAATGATTGAGTTAATGCATTGGCCCCTAGGGTATTTGGGCATTTATTTCCCATTAATTGTTCTCGGGGACTCGAAAATGACAAAAAAAATTCCAAAAAAAGTTACGATAAAAAAGGAGGGGGAAAAGTCTTGTATTAAATTACCTTTTTTCAAATTGATTTTTTGTTTCATTTTCCCGCATGTGTGCTAGGGTAATGAATACAAATTAGAGCGCTGAATTTTTACCCACCCAAGAAAATTTCAAATCATGACTTCATAATAGTTAATGTGCCTGGCTTCAATTGCATCTAAAGTAATTATATTTTGCAAGTAACTAACAGCTATGGTATATTTTAAATGCTTTGATGTAGAACTGCGTTTATCTCTACGGGCAGCATGATCTGGAGTATGACAAAAATAAGTCCCGATTGAAATTGTTAATATCCGTTATCTCTGAAAATACGTGTTGAAGTTGATGATTGAAGTTCAATACAAATGCATCGATTTTGCTTACAAAGATTAAATACATGAAAATACTGACCATAGCAGGTTTTGTAGAAATGTACTTCAAGTTGAACTGACTGTGTCCCTTAAAATTAATTGCATCTAAAGTAATTATATTTTGCAAGTAACTAACAGCTTTGGTATATTTTAAATGTTTTGATGTAGAACTGCGTTTATCTATACGGGCAGCATGATCTGGAGTATGACAAAAATAAGTCCCGATTGAAATCGTTAATATCCGTTATCTCTGAAAATACGTGTTGAGGTTGATGATTGAAGTTCAATACAAATGCATCGATTTTGCTTACAAAGATTAAATACATGAAAATACTGACCATAGCAGGTTTTGTAGAAATGTACTTCAAGTTGAACTGACTGTGTCCCTTAAAATTAATTGCATCTAAAGTAATTATATTTTGCAAGTAACTAACAGCTTTGGTATATTTTAAATGTTTTGATGTAGAACTGCGTTTATCTATACGGGCAGCATGATCTGGAGTATGACAAAAATAAATCCCGATTGAAATCGTTAATATCCGTTATCTCTGAAAATACGTGTTGAGGTTGATGATGGAAGTTCAATACAAATGCATCGATTTTGCTTACAAAGATTAAATACATGAAAATACTGACCATAGCAGGTTTTGTAGAAATGTACTTCAAGTTGAACTGACTGTGTCCCTTAAAATTAATTGCATCTAAAGTAATTATATTTTGCAAGTAACTAACAGCTTTGGTATATTTTAAATGTTTTGATGTAGAACTGCGTTTATCTATACGGGCAGCATGATCTGGAGTATGACAAAAATAAGTCCCAATTGAAATCGTTAATATCCGTTATCTCTGAAAATACGTGTTGAGGTTGATGATGGAAGTTCAATACAAATGCATCGATTTTGCTTACAAAGATTAAATACATGAAAATACTGACCATAGCAGGTTTTGTAGAAATGTACTTCAAGTTGAACTGACTGTGCCCCTTAAAATGACCTTTATGGAAATGTACCTCTAGCACCACGTATTCAGAGGATAGAGTTGACATATTTTACAGTAATATTTAAAAGTTTTTGTCACTCGATTGCTGTGAAAATATGGCAAGTTTTTTTTATTTATTTATTTCCAATGGCGGGTACAAAATACAAAACTGAATACGAACAACATAACAAAAGCAATGTAAAAGAAAGGACAAAAGAAGAAAGTCTATGGACCCATTCAGTCATTCGCTTCCCAGTATCGTACCCACAAAGTTATAGCGGAGAGCGCAGGACCGCGTCGCAGGTGTGTATAGTCCATGAGTTCCTGAAGGTGGCAGAGCTTGCAACGTGGATCGTCAAGGTTGCCTATGTGATGTAAATGTCTTGCAAGGCAGTCGTGGCCAGTAGCGAGGCAGAATTCTGCTACGGCTTGCATTCTAGGCCAGTCAGAAAGATTTGGGATTTTTTTCAACCAGGACTGCTGGGAATTCTTTTCTGAAAGATCTTTTTCCGAGTTCTTCTTAAAAATTGATTTAATGATTGTCTTTACATTATGAAAAGGGATTTCATCATTGACAGTTTGAGTAATCGCTACCCTTTTTTGGGGGAGCAGGTCAGCTTTTACATTACCCTCTATACCACAGAGGGCAAATATATCAAAGTTCCTATTCATAATTTGTTCAAATTTTAATTTAATAAGTAACATTGTAAACTAAAGATTGTTTAAAAAAATAAACATTATGTATATTTTGTTTGTGTAACTCAATACCAACATACTACAAAATACAATCACTATGGGAATATTATTTAGGAATTTAACCATAAAAGTATGAGAAATTAATTTTACATTAGAAGTTCCAAATATTCTGTATTCATGAATAACATAAACATGAATCATGTAACTTTGAACAAATGTTTTGAAACTGTATTTTTGCTATTAGAATTTCGAAAATAAAAAAGTTTGGTTTCGAGGGAGTCAATCAAATCCCCTTATTTTGAACTGCATTGGCTATAAAGACTTAGAAAGACTTAGAATTCGTATAATTGAGCGAGTTTTGTGTTACTCTATTTTGTATGTGCTGTGAAACTTTGGAATCCATTTCAGACGGAAATGTCGAAACATCCCAGAATGTGGTCTACCATTGAGAGTAACATTTTCATCCGCTGATGTCGAAATTAAATGCAAAAAAATTTCATAAATAACGTAGATGAAAGAGTGAATATGCAATATGGGAAATATAATGAAATACACTCTATATAAAAAAAATCGGCGCACCAAGAAGGAGTTGTCCGATGGAGACACAAATTGGTGGATAGGAAAATTATGTACAGAATAGAAAATGATTACAATTTCAGAACAATTGAATGATTTATTTCAGAGTTACAGTAACGAGCTCAATAAGGTGTTGACCCGCCTGTAGCCTGGATGCAAGCTGCCACACGGCGTGGCATAGACCGATAAAGCTCCCGTATGGTCTCCTGCGGTATTTCTAGCCAAATTTCCTCCAATTGTCGGACTACGTCATCAACATTCCATATCGAATGCAGTCGCCTGCCCATCATATCCCAGACATGCTCGATGGGAGAGAGATCTGGTAATCTGACTGGCCAATGAAGTGTTTGACAATCTTGAAGACAGTTCATAGCAACACGTGCCGTATGTGGTCTGGCATTGTCTTGCTGAAAAATAAGCCCACGGTACTGCGACAGGAACGGTATCAAAACAGGTCTCAGAATGTCGTCAACGTACCGCTGTGCAGTAAGTGTACCTCTAATGACGACCAAAGGGGTCCGGCTATCAAGGGAAATGGCACCCCAGACAATAACTCCTTATTGAGGGCCCGTGTGGCGTGCAAAAGTGAAAGTAGGATCGGTACGCTGCCCTGGGCATCTCCAGACACGTCTTCGATGATCGTCAGGACACAGTTGGAAGCGGGATTCGTCGCTAAAGATTATACGTCCACAGTCAGCATCATTCCAGCCTGATCGAGCCAAGCACCACTGTAATCTGGCTCGACAGTGTGCAGGCGTGAGTGGCAGGGGGTGTAACGGTCGGTCCGAGCGTAAATTTCTCTCTCTCTCAGCCGTCTGTGAATGGTCATGGTGGACACTCGTGTGTGGGTCGCACGACTGATGGTTGATAGCGATGAATCAGGCGCTGTGACAGCTAATCTGACAATCACTCTGTCCTCGCGATCTGTTGTGGCCCTACGTCGGCCGCTACCATCATGACGCTGAAATCTGCCATTGTCCACCCACTCTTGCCAGCATCTTCTAATCGCCGCATCGCTTCGACTCACATGACGAGCGATTAACCGATTTTCCCAACCTGCCTCTTTCAATCCAATGATACGACCTCTTTCAAACTCTGAAAGTTGCTCGTAATGAGCTGGGATCCTGCGGCGAGGCATTTTTTTCAGTCGTTGGAAGGTATCCTAAATCGCAATGCAGCATAAATTTTTAACAACAGTTTAAGAACAACTCCTTATATACATCTGCTGGATGTGCAGTTCCGATGCACTGGATATCGCACTATTCATTCATTGGACACCAAATTTTAATCATTTGCATATTTGGTCAACACATTTTTGCATACGAAATTTCAAAGCAAATGGATGATTCCTTCTTGGTGCGTCGATATTTTTGGTATAGAGTGTATATGTTTTATACAAAGGTTATTACCAAGTAAAAGGTCCTTACATAAAAACACTATACGCTTGCAAATATGACAAATTTTACCAATCATTTTTCACCTTCGTCACACCCTCTCCAAAGCACCATTCCATGTTCGGACTGATGCACGTTAAATCTGTCGTGACCTCAAATATCCTTACGGTGTGGTGTGGAAGTTTATAGAATAGGGTGTCAATCCAGGCATCTGATCATTGCTTAAAATAACGAGGTGTCATCCTCTTATCTTTCCCTCTCGTATCTTTCGGGCTAAGTAGGTGTTTTAATTGACGTCGCACTGGAGCGACACAACGGGCTATTGTCAATGGTCCATAATTTAAAGATCCGAGGACCACATAATTTTCAACCATGGTCGGATGACGAGAACGCAACTGAGCTGGCACTTCACATGAGGACATTTGAGGCCTTGACAGATATAACATACACCAGCCCCACCCCCTTCTTATCCGATGGTCTTTCATTGGATTAAAACTGGAAACCTATTTAATTTGGTTGCTAATCTGTTACTCTTCCGTCATCTGACCGTGGTTCAAAATTACTAGGTGTTGTCCTCGGATCTTTCCCTCAAGGGACTGATCCCGGACCGTCGTCAATAGCCCGTTGTGTTGCTCTAGTACGACGTTAACTATAATTACCATTACCATTACCGTTACTCTTCCAATTGGACTACCCCCTTTCCCTACGGGATTGATCCCGGTAGGTATTTTAATTAACGTCGTATTAGTGCAGAACAAAGGGCTATTGAAAAAGATCCAAAATTAAACACAAAGAAAAAGTTCTGAGGATAATACCACGTAAATTTCAACCACGGTCAGAAGACGAGGTCACGCTTAAGATGGTACACTCCACTCTCCAACCTTCTACATCACGCCAACGTGATCACTACAACTTGACAGATTCATCGCGCACCATCCCCTCCCTGCACGCGATGTTCTTTGATTGGATTCAAACTGAAAACTAATTTACGAAGGTTGCTGATACTTTACTCCTTCAACCGGGCTATCCCCTTTCTCTTCGGGATTGATCCCTGTAGGTATTTTAATTAACGTCGTACTAGAGCAATACAACGGGCTATTGACGAAGGTCCGGGATCGATCCCCCATGGGAAAGATCCAAGAACAGCACCACGTCATTTTCGAACCGAGGTCAGATGACGAGGCAACACCTGAGCTGGCACCTTACTCTCCAAACTTCCACACCACGCCAACATGAGGACATCTGAGACCACGACAGATTTAACTATCACTACGCGGCAGGTAGGCGATTGTTACCACTCCAATTTCGCTTACACCAGCGGCATGGTATATATCTATGTACGGTGGATGTTATCCCCCTTTTAAATGACCGCTGGCATCGATCACCCTTTACGAGCTGTCAGCGGCTGACCTTCTAGAAGATCCCTCCTTTTGTCCGGTACCCTACCCTGTCGATCGCAAGGTGTGAGCTCTTTGGGGGAAATGCAAAAGGTCGCTCCGGTGAAATCTATCTCACGCCAAACGATGCGCCACACAATACTATAAAAGGAAAGCGTCAGTCGTAAATGCCACCCAAGGCTCTATCACTCAAGTTAGGTAGTTAGGGGGGGGGTCGGACATGCAAGCGAAAGAGCCGTTCCTGGAGACGATTGAAAAAATCTAAAACCCGTAACCTAAAGGGTAACGTGCATCAGCCCCCTTTGTACGAGATGGTTTTTGGTTGGATTTTAACTCGCAAACCACCGATTGCTTATCCGTTACTCTCCCAAACGGGCCCTTTCCCTTCGGGATTGAACCCTCATCGTCCCAAAATTTCGCTCCTATGACACGTAAATTCATTCTACCTACCCATATTCGAAACAGCACCACCCCTCCCGCTTGGAATATTAGCGTCCTTTCCATCCCCGTGAAAGAAGCAAGTGTCCTCCTCTCCCTTTCAACCCCGGCCAAAGAACCCGGCTCCGAAGTTTAATTTGGGATCCGCTTCTCGCATAATATCCGACGAAAGCTTTCAGCGAGTCTACTTACTGGCATAATGTTGCCAGAGGTGTGTGCAGCGCCTCTAATGATGTTTGATGCGCGTAATGGTAGTGGGATATTAAACCTTTTGCAATTTCCACTTTAATAAGCGTGCTGGGGACTCCGTGTTGCAATTGTCTCTACCCCCTACCGCTCTGCTCTGGGGGAGTGTAATTAAATATAATCCGATTTTCTGCTCAGCCGATATGGGAAGTATTTAATTTGGTAAGAGTATTAGGGGCAGAGGGAGATATGTGAGATGGAATGGGGTGAATTCCGAGATTGGGGTGATTTTCCCCGATTTCGACCCGATTCTGAAAAGGGCTGTGAATGCTTTCAGATTTTAAAACCGCACTAACCCTCGTGAGCGGTATCTTTTGTGCAAAGAAACTAACCAGGCGGTAGGCGAATATTTCGATGCGCATCCCAAATGCTCTCGCAGGATACATATGGGCGTAACCTTGAAATGTATTTTATCGTCGTTTTCGTGACGGGAGGTAATTTGTTAATTTTGTAATTAACGTCGTAATAGAGCAACACAACGAGCTATTGACGACGGTCCGGGATCAATCTCTTAAGGGAAAAATCCGAGGACAACACCTAATTTTGAACCCCGATCACATGACGAAGCAACACCCGAGCTTGCACCCCACTCTCCAAACTTCCACATCAACCCAACGACTTTCAGTAACCACAGATTTAAGGCGCACCAGCCGCTTCTACACCGTACGCTTACAAACATCCATGCCTGGACCCGGATACGAACCTGGAACCTTCGGATCTAGAATCTAACCCCTTAACCACTATACCCTCGTGACGGGAGGAGTTTAAAATTTACGCTGTGGACGATAGACAGTTGTTACCACCAAAATTTCGTTTACGCCAGCGGCTTGGCAGAGATCTGTGTACCGTGGATGTTATCCCCCTTTTAAGTGACCGCTGGCATCGATCACCCTTTACGAGCTGTGAGCGACTGACCTTCTAGAAGGTTCCTCCTTTTGTTCGGTACCCTACCCGGTCGACAGTGAGGTGTGAACGCTTTGGGGGAAATGCAAAAGGTCGCTCCGGTGATATCTATCTCACACCAAACGATGCGCCACACAACACTATGAAAGGAAAGCGTCAGTCGTAAATGCCACCCAATGCTCTATCGCTCAAGTTAGGTAGTTAGGAAAGGATGTTGGACATTCCACTTGGACATTGTTGGACATTGGCGAAAGAGACGTTCTGTGAGACGATTAAAAAAATCTAAAGTTTAATTTAATTGACGTTGACCAATAAAATGTCATGTATCAATTGATAATACATTCCTTCGCATTCTATCTTGGAAAGGCTATAGCCAGTTGCATTTTGTTTGAGAGAAAATTACTCATACTTCCACAAGGTCTATGTTGCGCAGATCCGATTCCTGTAACTTACGCCGAATGCATTTCTCTCTTCTGTGTCATTATATTTTTCCTCGTGTGTATGTTAATTACTTGACATGGCGTGTTTTGTGTTTTGCACATCCTAGCCAAATTTGACGCTTGAGCCTTCAAACAAAACCTAACCAGTCTTATATTTTCAAGTTAGACAGTGAGGTAGTATATCACGTTTTGGCTAATTGACTTGTTGTCAAAATACTGAGTTAATAAGTAACGGATATACTCAACAACAGTCAAAAATCTTCACATACACATTTAAAAAAAAATTTAGAATAATTTTATATTTAAAGCAGAAAATCTATCTGAAATAACAAGAATTATCGAAAGCTGCAATATGGGGTCGTGATATTTATACAGCTTTTTCTGTCCGGATTTTTCTTCGAGTCTGATCCCGAACAATCTCTGATAGCCCGTTGTGTTGCTCCAGTGCAATGTGAAATAAAAATACCTGCGTACCATACCTGACTAGATTTTCCAGATTAGGGTAACTATTTTCATCTTGCAACATTGTTTCCTTGGAACAATAGAACTTCAATTTAAAGTTGAAGGTTTGACAATAAGGGACCATTTTCTAATTAAATTTGAAGCAATACAAAACATCAGAAATTGTGTGTAACTATTTTCAGCCTCATCATATTCGTTCCTTTAGTACCATAGAAGCAAAACTAAATATAGAGAATTACGCAAAAGAAGTTACATAATACAAAACGTCAAAAGCCGTCACAAACCGATCAATTGAAACGAGAAAAACTACAAGCACCTGCAACGGAAAAAGCTCAAAACCTGTTAACCGAATCAACTATAAACTGCTGATAAAGCACAGACATGATGCAACTTGGTTTGTCTGATGCAACATATACTCGCACAGTACTATGCGTGACTTTGTTTGAATGTAGCAGCAAAAACTCTTCAACGTTGAGCAAGTCACTAAAGTCATGAAATTTGCATTGCTTATTTTGTCTAAATTTTCTTTAGCCAACGTACGAAGGCTGTTCAATAACGAATGATCATAAATTAATAACAAATAATTTCCTGTACTAATCCTCCAAATTGTTATGGTCATTCTCAAAATACTCTCCATTACATGCAATGCACTTATCCCACCTCTTTTCCAGTCTTCAAACACATGATGGCAGCCATTTTTTGACAGGTCCTTCAAAATCGCCTACGCAACTTTTACCACTGCCTGTGATGATGAAAACTGCTTTTTCCGGAGGTGTTTCTACAAATTCGTGATAAGATAAAATCGCATGGGCTACATCAGCTATGGAAGATGGGGAACACATGACATTAGTTTTTTGAACGATCTGATGATTTTTTAAGGAGAAAACAAAATTTCAATGCAGTGTATTGTACTTCGCGTGTCACATCCATTTGTGCCGTAGGAGAAAGTAAAAATAGGCGTTCTTGACCGGCTGCCAAGGCCTCAGCAATGACGTCATGACCGTGAAACTTGCGCTATCTATTCTCCATTTGTCTCGCTACACATTCAATATGAATTTTATTGTTCTTGACTTATTAATTACCTTTAAAAAAATTATGATCATTCTTTATTGAACAGCCCTAGTAAATATTCTGAGCTCGCAACATAGTTCCGCTTTACAATAGAACTTACATTTAATTTTAAAAAAAACTTTTCAAAAAAGACACGATGTACAACGAGTAAGACTACGCTTCAAAATGCGATCAACAAACCATTTTTTAAAACTTAGTACCTCGAGAATATTTTTCGAGACTACATACAGCAGTGGTTCTCCAAATATTACTACAAAAGACAGTCCTGTATATCGGTGGCAAAATACGTACGAGGAAATGTAATCGTTACAATTTTACTCCATCCTTAATGACCCAGACCATTGAGACTACCTTATATGTATCTTCAAATAATACCACCACAAGGGAAAGTATGCCTTTCTCCTTTAATCCTGGGAGTATTGCATCCAGTTTCTCCTGCGAGGGCTTTCATTCACGTCAGTCGGGACTTCAACGCTTTTGTTCAAGATTGACTTTCTGATTTTCGGTCTCTAAACTACAATATAGGTCGGTATGAGATATTCCGGCGGAATATAAAACAGAGAAAAGCAAAATCGTATACATGTGGAAGAATCCTAGTGCGGTTGTTCTAGAAGAAAATAAACTAAATAAAAAAAGAAGCATCCGAGATAAATTTAATGATGGTTCCAAATAGGGGCGAAAACAGTACAAACGAATCAAAAAGTTTAACTTGTGGTGCGAAGCGTTTGTGATAGGTACGTCATCAGCCACAACACGTCACACGATGATAACTGTGTATAAACACCCGACTCACTTTAACCATTGATATTTTGTGCGTGTTCGTGTTATACTTACTAGTTATTAAAGTTTTTGTTACGATGATAGTACGAGTGCATCAATTACACAATATCCATGGAATCACTTTAATTCACATGGGCCCAATCATTTTGGCATTCTATAAACTGTTACTAATCAGAGAGTTTAGCAATCATTTATCAAACACTTCAGACAAATCAGAGAGTTTAGCAATTACTAATCAGAGAGTTAGCAATTACTCATCAGAGAATGTAACAATTACTAATCAGAGAGTGTAGCAATTACTAATCAGAGAGTGTAGCAATTACTAATCAGAGAGTTTAGCAATTACTAATCAGAGTGTTTAGCGATTACTAATCAGAAAGTTTAAAGATTACTAATGAGAGAGTTTAGAGATTACTAGTCAGAGAGTTTTGCAATTACGAATCTTAGAGTTTAGCTATTAATAATCAGATAGTTTAGCGATTACTAATCTGAGAGTTTAGCAATTACTAAACAGAGAATTTAGCAATTACTCATCAGAGAATGTAACAATTACTAATCAGAGTGTGTAGCAATTACTAATCAGAGAATTTAATAATTACTAATCAGAGAGTTTAGCAGTTACTAATCAGAGAGTTTAGCTATTAATAATCAGAGAGTTTTGCTATTACTAATTAGAGAGTTTAGCGATTACTAAGAGAGTTTAGCGATTACTAATCCGAGAAATTAGCAATTGCTAATCAGAGAGTTTAGCGATTACTAATCAGAGAGTTTAGCGATTACTAATCAGAGAGTTTAGCAATTACTAATCAGAAAGTTTAGCAATTACTAATCAGAGAGTTTAGCTATTAGATTAATTTCGACCTCAATAGTTTTGCGGTTATACATGATATTGATTTGATGATGCGTGTACTGTTGCGGTTATTTTGGTTGGTTGGTAGGATTGCGGTTTAAGATGCAAAGGTTGGTGGTTGTGGTGGCGAAAAGGTCCATATTTGACCTAACTGAACTAAGCGTCAAATAAATAGATTTAAAAACGCATGAATGTTTTACTGTTACAGTAAGGAGACATAAGCTCATGGAGGAAAATAATCAGAACCCCTCCAACTCGCAAGTTGCGAGTGCATTGAGCGAACCCACTGATCCACTTAGAACCAACGCTGTTTCAAGAACTTATTTCATTTGAATATCAGGTCAAATTTCACTTGCGCTGTGCCTGGGTGGTTCCTAGCGTTAAATCATTTTTCAATTTAAAATGTAATTTATTGGCATCGGATCAGCATAACTTTTTATACGAATTTAGATAATCAAAAGAGACAATTCTCTAGACCTTGAAAATAAAAATAAAACATGAGATCTAGGGGTTGAAGAAAAGAAAAACATAATTTATAAACTATACCTCATTCTACTCGAGTTAACTGGTTCGCGGAAAAGTCGGCAGGATTCATCCCTTATCGTGGACAGAATTCATCTTTTATTCTGGTCTCATCTTCAACCATCTCTGGCAGCATGCATGGTATCTGATCTGTTCACACCGCTATGATCAATGTCAAGGCGCATACTCTCGCGTCTTTCCCGACATAATCTCCGTCCTTTATCCTTGAAAAACTCCCAACTTTATATCTCTCTCTTCAGGGATCTCTCCGAAAATCCCTCGTTATAAACGTCCCCTTTGCTCTCAACGACACATCCGGAGTCGAAAGGCTCTCCCTTGTGTAACATCTCCACAATTCTTACGACCAAACATAAAGAAGTGGGAAAGGCACCACATCATAAATACGCATAACACTACGATGAAAAATTAACATAACAATAATGATTAATGGTAAAGTTTCATCCTCATCACGTCAAGTGTCACGGATTCTGAATGCACACCACATCTTCTATTTTGTCATAGGTTTGTGGTCATCGTGATAGCATTTCAAATCGTAGTGTGCATGGATATCGTTGGCAGATCAGAATTTTTCGAAGCAAAAGTATGCAATGTGATAACGCGCGATTCTACAACCGATCTTAAATTATAGACCTTCTGATGAAATCGTGTGATCATCCTCATGCTGCTTTTACGATCGATTGGTTTCAAGATATGTCACGTGGCTGTGGTGATATGGTACCTAATGTTGATATAGTAATATAATGTATGCATGATACCTAATGATATAGTAATATAATGTATGCATAATACCTAATGATATAGTAATATAATGTATGCATGATACCTAATGTTGATATAGTAGTATAATGTATGCATGATACCTAATGTTGATATAGTAATATAATGTATGCAATATGCATGATACCTGATGTTGATATATTAGTATAATGTATGCAATATGCATGATACCTAATGTTGATATATTAGTATAATGTATGCATGATACCTAATGTTGATATAGTAATATAATGTATGCATGATAACTAATGTTGGACGGGCCACGGTTGCCTGGTCGGAAGAGTAATGGATTAGTAGCCGGAGGGTTGCGAGTTTGTATCACACCAAAGACCGCGGGGGGTATGGCGGATGGTGCAGGTTAAATCTGTCTTGACCTGAAAGGAATTCACGTTGGCTTGTTGTTGAAATTTGGATGTAAGCTCAGGTGTGATCTTGTCAACTGATCTTCGTTCAAAATTGCATCGTGTCGTCTTTGAACCTTTCCATTTTGGATTGATCCTGGACAGTCACCAAAGCCCGTTGTGTTGCCTTCCAGTAAGATGTTAAAATAAAAATACCTACCTACCAAGTCCCAGAAAAGTGAACACTATTTCTCATACGCTCTTCACATTAAGAACGTGTAAATTTTTAAGGCTACACAGTACCCTAAAAATAACAAAAATGTCGTTTTTTTTTTTTTTTTTTTTTTTTTTTTTTTCATTTTTTGATGGCCCATACATTTGGGGAAGCTTGCCTCGAAATTCTAGATCTGATATCCAATTAGTTTTAAAGATATTTGAAGTTTTTTGAGTGTTGTCTGTGTCAAAATTTGACAGCATAGAGTAGGGGGCGTGGTTAAATTCGTTTTTGTTTTGATGTAATTTTACATTCATAGAATTAATTAAAAGTATTATTGAATAAAATCAATTCCTTAGGTGAAATGGCTATTATCTTCAACTTTCACTACTTAAATCGTATCTGTTAGTTTATGTTCTGCGTTCTCTTCTGAGTCTCCTTACTAGCTAACCAATATTGATAAAAAGGTCTTTTTCAAAACCAATATTTGGTTACGATTGTTATATGTAATATATTATACTCAAAATTTGGTAAATATTTGGTATGAAAATATTAAGTTAAGATTAAGATAAATAATTTGTCGCTGCCGTGACAAATCTTTTTCATGATATGAAAACATAATATTTTGAATTTAAAAAAATGTATTCTATCACATTGAGTTAAATTAGTGTTTTAGTGCATTTTATAAGTTGGTAAATAACATATTAAAAAATTAGAGCTTTACAAGCATTATTAGTTTTTGTTTTATGACTTCAAAAACTTAAAATGCATTTTTCTCAGACTTCTATTTTTGTGGATGCAAGTGTTTTCAATTCCATAAAGCTTTTTTTCTGTACATGATACAGTCTAGAAATTTTTTGTAGATACTTTCATATATATATGTACTATAAAAATCAGTATAGATTTAGGTCTGAGAGTTCTAGTAATTTTTTAAAAAAAATGTCAAAGTTAATATTTTTAGAATTGTTATGTTTTTTCCAGGTTTAGCTACAAAAATAATTATTAAAATTCAACAATGAGACTGATGGTCAATTACATGCTAACTTTTGTTCCCTATTTTTCAAGAAATATAAATCACTTGAAATAACTAAAAAATATTACAAATTGAATATTTTATAAAAGTTTAAGAAAACTTCAAAAATTTCAATTTTGTTTTTAAATAATGGTCCTTGCTAAATTGACTTTTTAAAAATTGGATTCAATTTAATAATATAAGCTGAAAAATCATTAATTATTTTTAATGTTACTGTCTATAGAAAATTTTTTTGAATAAGGGTACTGTGTTGCCTTAAATCGTTAACTCGTGTTCGTTTGCCACATGCAGTGATATTTTCTGTTTTTTGATCGGTACTATTGCGTGGTTTTTGTCTAATTTTTAGTTGTAAGTTATTTAAACTATGCGAAAACAAGAGATAAAAAGATGTTCGAATTTATATCTTTAGAACAACTTATATCACGCCAATTTGTATTTAGTTTTATTTCCCTGTTTTAAATATTGATTATAAAAATGTATTGCACTTTATATTTGTCATCCGCATTACCACCACAAATTTTAAGTGGAATTTATCGTTATTGAAAGAACTGTAATGTTAAAAAATCCAAACAGACTTTTGAAATATTAAAAAATTTTTGTCAGCGATAGAAGTTCTATAGTTACGCAAGTAAAGTTGGATTAAAACAATAATTTTATTTGTAAGAAACTCTGCTATATATATATATAAATCGGTTTACCATTACGAATATGATAATAGGCTACTTTTACTTTTTCTATACTGAAGCATTTAATTTTAAAACAAGTTATTTTGTTATTAAACGTGTCAGAAAACGGGATTTTCAAGAAACAATTTTTTGCATTTGAAGTAAACAATAATAAATATATTATCAAATTAATTTGTCATCTTTAGCTTAATGATGGCGATAGAAATTCGAAACAGTCGCAAGACTGGTACAAGAGTGGCAGAAGTCAAGTAATATTGGTAGATGAACTATGAGTGCGAGAGTATACGCCGGAGAGTCGTCATTTTTACGAATTCGGCAAGTTGAGTAATTTGCAGGAAAAGAACTTTCAAAAGGAAATTCCTAATCCAAAATCGTCTTATGTAGTAGTTACCTTAGGGTCTGTCACCTTTCGTCAGTTTGTACCATTAGCAAGAATGCGATATATGTGTGAAATGTATTACACGGATGGATATGTATGTAATAGAATTTGTGTCCAAAGTAGGTTTCGAAAATTATGAAAATGTAGAAAAGGTTTAAAATTTTTTTTACTCATACTCAAATGATTTAGCTTTTTTCTACTAAAGAAAAAAGTAATAATTCTGGTCATTTTTTAAAACTATACGAGTACTTAAACAATTCAACCCGTGGGAGATAGGGTAATTCTGCTATAGTTCCTAGTATAATTATAATAAAAACGAATTTGAAAGTGCGAAAATGAGGTGGTGAGGGAATGAAAAAGAAGAGAAAGATTTAAATCTCAAAGCGTATACATAAATTGATAATAAAAGTTTACGGAAAATAAAATATCCATTTATAGAATAGTATAAAATTTAATTTTGACTTTAATGCAAGGACAACTGACTATAGAGAACATTTCTGAATGGTTAAATACATGCTATTCGAAGCACACCAATAAAATAACTTTATCAGGTTATTCTGTGAAAGAAAACAATAATTTAAAAAGGTGGTAACATTGATATTAATATTGATTTTGTTTGAATAAGTATTCAAATAAATTTTACACTTAAGAGGCATAAAATTGGCATTGTTGAACCTAGGCAAAATACATAGCAACACCACCTATTCGCGACATTGGTTGCGTCAGCCAATCTATAATATATAATTCGATAGACACCTGTAGAAACATTTAGATCTGTTTCCACCGTGAGAATGGCATCCTCACAGTTCAATCTATTTTCAACACGGTTTAATAATTAGAGCTCATGAGACGAGTCATAGAATTTCGGAGGTATAGAAGCTTGGATTTTAACGTACTACCATTTTAAAGGTGTACCATGACTACAAGAATTTTGGCTACACCTGTAACTTACAACAGCAGTGTGGTTGTAAAAAACTATGGGTGATCTTGACCAGCAGCATGAATCGTTTCAAGCTACATGTGTACAAAACTGCCTCAGATAACATCGGAATACAATGCTGGACCCTCAACAGACATGAACGTGAGAACTGTGCAGCGTTTCCTGAAAGATAATGGGCTTTAGGAGCCTGTGCTCAGTTCAAGTATCCTTGATGAATACTCAACACACAACTATGCACTTCGCCTGGCTTCGAAACACTGCCGCTGGAAACCTGATGAATGGAAACAAGTATCCGGGTCTGACAAATTGCGCTGCCAATTGTTTCGGCAAAAGAAGTGAAGGGATCCATGAGTAGCTTCTTGGTTGTGGGAGTCTACTCTGACTATCTGAAGTCACTACGGATGTAAGGAAGACCTCGAAGAAATTATGAAAACGGTCTCGATAAATTCGTACAAGATTTGCTATTCACGGAGTTTGGACCAAAAATTTAGACATCGCTTGCCGATAGTAGGCTGTATCAGGTTTTCCTGCATGTGTTCATAAGTTATAGGATGTATCCGCCATTCAGTTCAACCTTACATGGACCCTAATTCTAGTCTATTAATAGGAGGACGGATAGAGCCTTGTCCCTATTTATTTATACTAACATTTACAGTCTCAATCGGGCTAAGGTTCGTAGCGCTTTGGTGTAATTTTCACACGAACATATATATATCTTATTTCAATGACCTTCATAAATTCGAGTTACGTGAATCTGCACGCTATCCGTGTATGGGATAAGCCAAACGAAGTCATGGATCATTGCATGGCAACAACGGATTGATTCGTGGGGGGGGGTTCCTTAATGGAATGGTATTTGTTTAGATTTCATTCAGTGGGAACCCAGACACGTCTACAAATGCCTCTGATAGGTAAATGTTATATCAGCATCCTTTCTGCTTTCTGACGAGCTGCATCAGTTTATGTTATTTTTTTTATTCTGATGTTCTTGACCTCTTCCAACGTGAAAATGCGACGCCACCCAAGTCAAATAATGATAAGAGGACAAAATCATTTTGAGGTTACAGTCTTGCCACCTAAGTCACGATATCTTAACAAAATCGAGCACATTTTTATGCCAGGCAGCGCGCTGTAGAACATAGAAAACCTACATCTCGAAATACAACAGAATTGTGGATCGTTCTAAAGAAAGCACGAGGGCTGTTCAAAAAGTAATAAGACTAATTTTACTCTCTCAAAACCACTCATCGCAAGATTCATTTCTGTGGAATAAAAAAATGTTGCTGGTCTGTTCTAACAAAAAAAGTTGATAGATGGTGTATACGAGCTGATGTACCAGAGTGTCACGTGACTAAACGCAAGCTTGTTTCGCCGCTTCTCCGAGCCTTTGAACAGAGAAATGCGATTAAATTTTGTGTTCCTTTCCAAAATTCGGCATCGGACACTTTTAGCATGATACGCGAGGCTTTCCACGGTGAAGCAATGTCTCAACCTTTTCTGGTGGAATTGTAGACTGTCGTCCTGCATCCAATTTTAGCATCATCCAAATTGTAACAAGTGTTTTGCTCAAGGTTTCATGCAGTTAACAAGTAGCCTGCATGAACCCTTTTCGGTAAGATAGATAAGAAAAGGTACAATCCTATTTTGGGCCTCACGGCAACCTGGCTTCACATTTATAGTTTTTTGTGTGGGGAAGTCGTTAAAGCAGAGTTGAACAAATTCAGATTAACAGCATTAGTCAACTTAGTAATGATATCACGGCTGCAATGTTTGTTATTATATCTGATATTTTTTGAAAAGAATTTCACGCCGTATCACTGAAAGTTAGAATTTGTAAGACGGTCGTACTAAAATGTACTTGTTGTTTTCATGTGTTTTATTTATTTTAAAGAAAAAATATGCATTAAAATGCTTCTTCGCGAAAGTATTACGTATAGTATTACGCATCATCGGAACAAGTTTTTGTGTCAAATCAAGCACTGGAAAATATAAAAAATATAAATTGCCGATGGAAAATAAAGATCACGCTGGAATTGCTTCAAATGTGTCCGCTGTGCAGCATGCCTTTTATTACGAGCAGCAATTGTTACTCGAAGATATATCCGTTTTCTGGTACCTTCATCTGATGGATTGTCTCATGAATTTCACAATACGCCCATCGCCAAATACCGCTTCCTCTTCTTTGTCCCCCGGTGTGGTCAAACAACGCTTCGGAAATCTTTCGGGGAATAACAAATTGAATTCCCAACGACTCCTATGTATTATACAGCTACAAAGACTTTTCCTTAAGTATTTATTGAACGGCGTTCGAGAAGAAAATATACAGCTCTTTATCGAACAGAATGTCGTATGGGAAACAACAATCATGTCCTGGAGTAAAAAGCTTCCAGAAACCCATTATCGTTCCGAAAGCGGTCGAATTCGAGGACTGATGTCAGAGAAGTTTCTTGTTTTATTTATTTACACGATGTACATCCCAGTCTTTGATACAGCGAATCGTTGGTGTGTGAAGCATCGTGGTACGTGTTTATTAAGCAAGAAACGAATACAAAACCAAATGCGTAGCTGCCTTTATCTTGCCTGATATGTGTTACGTGATAGAATGTCCTATACGAAATTAGACGGTCTTGTGCTAGAAGATAATCAACCCAAATTTCTGTTTTTGACGTTATAACAGTCACGAAGAAGTTAAATTTAAATAACTAATTGAATATATTCATTATAAGATTTAGTGGGTATGGTTAAAGAACTGCGATGGTGCAAGGAGTTGATGTTTATTTTAATCAATGCGTTTAAACTTCAATCTATGTGAAAAAATTTCCCAAAATTGGCGGCATAACTCCCCTTGTGACCACTAAATAAATTTTGGGTTACAATTCTGGTCCCAATGGAAAAAAGGGGGCATTAAGAAAAGATAGTCGGCAATAAGAAGATGCTAAAAGAGACCCATAAACAGGTTCCTGTTAAATTGATTATGGTTTCGTATTACCTCTTCGACCCAACTGTAGAAAGGGAGAACATAAAGATGATTTACTAAAAGAAACCTTGATGAATTTCAAATATGATTGCTTATTCGACAGATTATTATATGAAATTAAATTAAACTAACTCTCAGCTGTAAGGCAATATGCTGAATATGGTCAAAATAAATGCAGCTATTTCTACATTTGTGGGAAAACTGGTCTTGTACAAAACTCATTCTTTCTCAAGTGCTGAAGAACAGAATTGCAAGTACGAGAAGAATTAATTAAAGCGGTTGAATTACGCAATTGAAAGAGCAATTGATGAAGGGTCAACAAATGAAGAGTTAAAATGAAAATTCAACAACTAGTTCCAATAACTGGTGATTTTGATTGCACTTTGGTCATCCTATTTAACTGAACGTGGATTTATTGGGGTAACAAGAGTTTTAATTAAAAATAACCATTCTCAAATAGAGGACTATGGAGATTCAAGGGTGATGCTGACGAAAATATTACATAGTATAAACAAATGGGTAGCAAAACACTAGTCTCAGCCATCTCATCGATGGATATTTTCAATTTTACGATTGGATTGTTATTAATTACCAAATTATAGTAAGCAATCAATTGCATTTACGGGAAACTTATATTTGTTTCAGTTTTATAAATAGCTTTACAATTGCAGTTCTAAATTGATCTATTTCCAAACTAGATTTATGAAATTTTAATATTACACACACAGTTTCATACCTGGGTGGGTGAAATTGGCATGTGAAGTTGTTTTTCCTCTTCAACCCACAGCATGTCTAACTTTAAATATGAATGAAAGAATCTATTAAACATTCTATTGATCAAGAAGATAATTCCTGCTTTGAAGTAAGAAAGTCTGAAGGCTGAACAGTTTGTAAAACTCTCAGATGGTTCAAAGTCATTGAAATTAGGCACGTCTTTGTCAATAAAACCATATCTATTACAAGGACATTACCAGGACAAAAAACTGAAAAGCAAATACTCAAAAACGATTTAACTAACTCAGTGTGATCGCTGTAAATTCTACCTTCCAGCAACAGTACCTCAGCTTTGCCAAACGTCCTCGAAAGCAGGTCTCCCTGAATCACCTTAGTGCGTGCCCCGCAAATGATTATTACAGCTTTCAGGGGGGCCATTTTGATTCAACTAATAAGTTCTCAACGTTTAGTAGCCGTTTACTCCCTCAGACACACCCAAGAAACTCTGAATATTTTATACGGAATTTAGAGAGCTCTTCTACGAAGAGACTTTATTAAAGAGTTCTAAAAGGGGACGATTTTTTTCCTCGCTGAGTTTTTTTTCTGTTTCAGAGACGGAGCATCAAGCGCGAGATTTCGAGCAGCGCGTTCAATTTTCCCGTCGTCCCCGGACGCCGTAGGGGAAAAGGTGTAGGGGAAAGTATACGGGAGAGGGAATTTCAAAGGGAAAAAACTCAACTGGTTTTTCTCCCGTTTTATCGTCTGTATTTTGATATATCATCTGCATTTTCATAGCAATATATTTTCGAAGGAGTTGCTGCCGCTGCTGCTGCAGCATCTCTCAAACAGTTTTCGTGTTTTCTTTTGTGATTTTTTTTTAGTTGATAAATGTTGGCAGCGAGTACGTCAAAGGGGCTCCTGGGTTTCTCGTGCGAAGAATTCGAACTCGGATATATATGGAGGTACGAAAAAGTGTGTACTTTCGCGTTAATAATCTCGCACTTCCGCTGTAGAAGAGACCTGGATTTGGAAATGCAGAAATAGCGTGTTTGTATGAAATGCGAACGATTTGGAACTAGTCTACAAACAAAATGTTTCGAAATGTTTCTTTAGTGGAAGTTTACTGTCTTAATAGCACATACCTTTATTCATAGTAATACAGAAAATACAATTTTAAAACATTTTTCGATGTAAAATGATATTTTGAATATGATATACGTTGGTATCATACTAGTGGACACAAATATAGTTTAATGTTACTATATTTGACTTAACTATTATCCGTTTTCATACAGCATACGTTCCTTATCGCAGTCAGAAAAGGAAGTTGTGTACCAAGAGCTGAGAAGTCTCTCTTGTTTCAAGCCCAGTTAATTTAATCCACTCTAATAGGCCAATTCGCAGCCAAATTCTTGTAGAGCAACTATTTTTAACAGATGTACACAAGTTCATTTGTGTGCCCCATTCAATTTTTGTAATATAAACGGTTTAAATTACTTAAAATTTGCTTCATTTCGACAGTTTATTTTTAAACTTTGGATTAACGTGCGAAAGTAATTTCGAGTAATATTTGTACTTGAATAAAATTTAATAATTTTGCGTATTGGTTTTCATCGTGATATATCACTATTTTTCAAAGAGTTTTTTTTATTTACTTTGAGACAAAAAGGCGTTTGGTAATTAGGAAAAGGTTTTGTTGTTCATAAATTCAATTTTTCCTATTGAATTGACATGATTCATTCTTACTTCCATTGATCTTGTTACCATTTTAACTACAAATAAAACTGAAAACTAACTTCCACATCTCACTAACCCCCGGTGATTGCTACGAATTACTATTTGGCTTGCTTCGCAAACCAACAACCCGGTCAACGCCGTGATGGCATTGTCATTGTCAAATGTGTCCAAATTCAAATTGCGAAGATATACAATCTTCATGGCGTCACAATCTCTTGCGAAAATATAAATATTAAATTGAAAAATTATTCATTAAAAGAAAATCAAATTTAAAGGTATTGATCAAATATAAAATTTTTCTTTCCCGTGACAGTTCTTTTCGTGGCGTCAGTTGTGACCACTGCTCGCTGACGATCGCCAACCCCTGTGATTGCTTCGCAAACCAACACCAAAGTCAACTCCGAGATGGCCTTGTCATTGACAAATGCGGCCAAATTCGAATTGGAAGAGATCTAATAAGCATGACGTCACAATCCCTTCGAAAATGTAAAATATATTCAATTTAAAAGTTATTTAGAAAAGGAAAATCAAATGCATAAGGTATTGATCAAGTGAAAAATGTTCTGCAGATTTCAAATCCGTTGTATTTTTATTTTATCTTTAACGAGCGCTGAGAAACAATAAAAAGCACTGGAGAACGCCAGTCATAACTTTTTATTCGTTTTGCTTCACTCGGTTCCGTCGGTTAGGAAATCAAAATGAATGAATCTGATCTCTGTAACCACTAAGGTCAAATTCTTCGCGGTGGCCAAATTCGTATTGGAAAAAATATAAAAATTACAATTAAAAAATTTTTATTTAAAGAAAATCATATTTTTAGGTAGTAAACTAACGTAATATTTCCCTCAGATTTCAAATCCAATGAAATTTTTACTCTCTCTTTAACGATTTGGTGATAAAGAAAGAACTACATAACTCCTGTTAAAACGGTTTATTTGTTTTGTTCGTCCGCTGAAATTATTACTCGGAATATGAAACGGAAAATATAAATTTAGAATCTGTGATTTTTTCCTACTGTTGCCATTCTAAGGAAAACAATGATAACTAAACGCCAATAAATTAATTTAAAAAATGTTCTAGATTAAATTTTAAAATTCGGAGCTATCAAAAAATTGCACAAAATTCCGACTACCTGTGTACCAAATTTCGTTATTGTAAGTGCCATATATTAGTCAGGACGCTCCGTACAGAGAAATATACAGACAAACACTTCCTTTTATAATAATAGAGATAACGTCATTGGTATTCCAAGGTTCTTTTATGTATGCACAATATAATATCTAACCAGTAATGTCACTTACAAAACTAGCATATTGTAACAAGTTTATATCATATCCATGGAACTAAAAACATTAGGCTGAATGTGAAGATGATTTTTGTAACGAAATCGTACCCTTTTCCCTATGGTTGTCTTCCCTGGTTATTGTATTGACATAAACAAACACGACCAGATCATATGAACAAGATATCTCGTCATTGGAATGAAACTGGCAGGATTTTGATTGTGTCACCATAACAAAATCTGCAATATACGTATATTTTTGTGACGAGTTATCTCGGCTTTAGCAAAATTTGACAGATATTGATGAACGAACTATCTCGCTGATACCAATTGGAGGGTTTAGCATGATAACACACATTTGTTATTGATTAAATTCGGTGTTATACATTTTAGTCTTTGCAAATTCTAACTGTTTATTACATTAAACAAATGTTAAGGATGTCGCATCCGAGGCACAGTTTTTCGCCAGGCAATTTTTCTAGCCAAATCGACTGTCGAAGACAGTATGGCGGCCATCTTGGCGATTCGATTTGTTATACTATATGGAAGGGAAAATGAGCAATGCACACATAAACAATGAAAAGTTCATGAAAAATGAAACTTACGCAACCCCCCACCCCCAATCATAGAACGCGATAAATCCAAATTTCCTTGCCATGATAAATTTTCCTTCCTTGGCGTAGGGTTGCCTTAAAGCTGGACCAAAACAACAAAGTTACCATGTTTGGCAATAAATAGCCTGGATACGACATATCCACCAAAAAATTGTTCTTTGTTCACATATAGAAGCCTACTGTACTATTTTAAAATGCTGTGCGGGTCGTCATGTCTATGTAAAGGCCCAAGTATCTCACAAATTTCGAGTTGACAGAATGATAAATGGGGTGCATTAAGAAGATACGCATCTACGTACAAAACTAAAAAAGCAACGAGACGCACTAAAACTGCATATTTACATAACACTGAATGCTGAAAAGTTTTCTATCAATTAAGAATTTAAATTCACTCAATCTTCAAGTGCGGTTTGTGATGCAACGACACTATTTTCATTATGCAACCATTACCATACATATCTCTTATTTTTACAAATAATAAGTATGTTTTTTATGCAAACTTTAATGATTAACTCATTAAATAATTTAATGAGTAATCAAGATAATGATGTTAAAATTTATTCATTGCTCTTCAAGAATGTTTAATTAAAAGATATCTGATGACATTATTTAGTAGATTTTTTTTAATTCGTGTTTTTTTAATTTAATTAATTGTAAACTTTATTTTGTTGAAAACGCTGAAAGAAATACAAAAATAAAATCAGCGCATAATTGCATCACTATTCAGGTATTGGAAAGGTGTTTTTTATAATGCATTTTCAACAGAATAATTATTACACACAACGAATTTACACAGGAATAATCGATTGAAGAGATCCCTGCGACTTAGTGATTAGTAATGTTCAATGTTTTCAGTATTGTGTGCTATCTTCTAGTTTAAAAAAAAAATCCAGAATTATAATGCTTTTCCCCACTAGTTCTGGTTTTATTAAATTTTCATGTGTGAAGTGCACTTACTCAAACAATCCTAAATTATTTTAATTATCTTGAATGTTGTGTTTCTAACTTTCCTCATTGCCAAATTTTTCTTCTGTGACAGATCACTATGTTACCAGGAGGCTATAATTATATATTAGCAGACTAAGAAATATATATAATATGTAATGAAACCATATCGTAATTCTAAAAGCCAACATTTAGAAAATATTGCTTTTATCAAACATAATATTAATTTGCCACTAAAATTATTTTTGAATTCAAGACAAAATTTAAACGATTCAGAATTTAGGAAATGATAGAGAGAATTTCAGATCCTATTACTCATTGTGTATATAGTTTCGTATACAGCAAAGTCTTCCTATGTTACACTGAGATTAGAATACTTCATTTTTAAGAGCTTAATGCAAAAGTAAAGGTACAAAAAACGAGCCTTTAAGAATGAAATACAAAACCCTTTTTTCACCAACGCCCTGAAAAAAAGTTTTTGAGTAAATCTTTTTAAGACTTTTCACTGTAATTTAATGTTAGGCGCCTTACTGAGTTTTTTCCCCTTTCTTCTACATGCTTCAAAAGAAAAGAAATATTCTTAGCAGGTTGAGAAAAATGCCTGAGATTACTCGCTTTGTCCATTAGCGAAAAATCCTTTTTGTATTTAATTTTCATTCTCCATTTTTCCATCCTCCAAAAGCTTCCCATTGTTTCCATGTATGCTCATTTTTACTCATATTTCCCTTGATGCAAACGGGAATGTCGCACTACCCATGGTAATAATTTCTACGCTTTAAAAGTAATTTTTTTTAAGCTGGAGGGATTTAAGTCTATAAGACTGATGAAAACAAATTATTTTGAAATTTTATTTCTCAAAAAATGTTTGGTTAACCAATTTTGCTTTGTTTAACCTTCTAAATATAAACATTGTGCTGCACATAAAACAATGAAAATTATCATTTCAAATTTGAGTATATGTTAGACACTTGAAACACTTAGCTTTCAGCAAATAATTAGTAATAGTTGTTAATATTTGACTACGAAAAACCTAATTCTCTATATATACACAATACAAGTACTCAATTGTGTAAGTTCAGACAGTGGTTTTCAAAAATTAACTGTTTAAATAACTATTATTTGTTATCGTGATAGTATAAATATATTTATTTTGAAATAGTTAGTAATTAGCAATGTTTTCTAAATACGAATTCTGTTTTAATTTTCCAATCTTTACACTCTAATTACTATAATTTCGTATTTGTAAGTTATGTTGAGATTTTTCTGTAGTATTAAACAATTACGAATTAACACATGTACCTTTTCCTCAATCTATATAAATAAGAATTTAGTGTTTGTTTGTACATTCAATATTTTCGACCCATTTCAAGTTTTCTATCCGTTTTGGACCCTACTGATGCCGAATCCGCTTTTTTTACGTTTGGTGTCTGTCTGTCTGTCTGTATGTTGTGCCCTATACACGTCCACACGGTTTAATACATTTTCATGGAAATTTGCATACAGTGAGTACTTATCTTCATTTAGTGAGTGGAATTGGTTGCGAAAGTCTGTATGTTTTCTTCTTTCTGTTCTATGTTCGATTTTGTGCTTGCGTGTTTGTGTAAGCATCACATGAATTTTATTCCAGATATTTGATTAGATTGTGTTTTATTTTATACATTATATATTAGTTTAGTGAATGCAATATTAAACATTTCTTTATTACCCATGGTCAAATGGGTTTTGTTCTCGGAGAGGGTTTTCAAGTCGTCCGGTGTAAGAAAAAAATATATAAAGATGTAGGAATACTAAACAACGGTAGTTGTCTACTAGTCTGGAAAGAACTCATTATAAGAGCAACGAGACTGGTAGGAGTCAGTTGCATTGTAGTAGGAATGCAAGGCAAGACTGTCACGAGCCAGTCACATTCCGGTATTCAGTTACGAGAAAATTAATAGAACAGACACTTTTTCCCCTGGACGCCATTGAGAGCTGACGTATTTTTTCCGAGCAGAGACGACTGCTGCAGATAATGACGGAACTGTTTTAAAATATAACTCAACTGTACATAATAATTGTGGATATTTATTCATTAAATGTCAATGTGCTGTAAGATTAGAGAAGTAGATGAAGCGAATCACAAGCGTTTGAACGCAATAGAATCAGAGTTAATCAAGGGTAAATCTATCGATAATGTCACAGGCGTGGGTGGTAGAAAAGCCAAATTAGAGCTCTTGAACAAAGCAAAAGGCTTACCACGTCAAAAAGCAAACAACTTGGACTATAGCATTCCGTTCAAGCTGGGTGCAAAGTATATGTTGACATGTAATTTGGACACAAATGATAAATTGGTCAACGGATCAGTGGGACTTTTACGTAAAGTAGAAACTTGCAATATGAAAGGCAAGTCGGATGAATTAGGTATCAAACGCATCTGGATAGAATTCACCGAGAGTCCAAAAGTAGGTTCTGAAGCACGTGCAGCATCTTATCGTTACATGATTCAAATTAAAATCGATCATCGATGGACGCCTATAGAGCGTCAGAAAAGAACTGTTCTTCAAACGCGAAATAAAGCATTGAGTGTGAGTAGAAAACAATTTCCACTCATTGTCGCCGAGAGCATGACAATCCACAAATCACAAGGTTGCACCTTCGATTGTGTCGGAGTTGGAATGTCTTCTCGCATGGGACGATCATTGCAATATGTTGTCTTTTCTCGCGTAACAAAGGCATCTGGTTTGTATGTCTTGAACGATTATAATCCACCGGCACCTGTTAAAGATGACGACCCTCTGACAGTAGAGTTAAAACGTCTCGAATCTACGGCGTCTGCTCCAATGTTTGCATGGCTTCACGAACGAGATGAGAGTTACAGCTATCAGTTCATGTATCACAACGTCCAATCCCTCCAAGCGCATCATGAAGACATTGCCTGTGATCATAGTTTCATGCATAGCGATTTTCTATTGTTGGCCGAAACGTGGACGATTCCAACCGATCGCTTCAAGTTTCAAGACTTTAAATTGTGCATCGAGATTCATTCGAGCCAAAGTCGCACGAGAAAGCACAGCGGTGTTGCCATTTACGCCAAGAATAATATTGAAACACAGGAAGCTCTACAGTTCCCAAATTATGACACGGGAGTTCACATTGTTGTCGTCTATTTAAAAAACAATGTTCGTTTGGCCGTACTATATGCCAAGCCAGGTTCGAGTACAGATGACATTTTAGAAGCGATCTCAGGAGCATTGGGCACAGATTGTGACGAGTATAAATCAGTCTTGGCTGGAGACTTTAATATCAACATGAACACTGAAGATGGGTGAAGAATTCTGCGAAGTGTTGAGAGAAGTCTATTGGTTGGATCTAAAGACAAATCCTAAATATTGGACAACGAGAGGCAGAACTTCGATTGATGCAATCTTTTCCACGCACGATTTGAAATGTTGTGGAGTTTACGAGAGTACGTTTAGCTATCATGTTCCGCTTTACGGAAGACTAACATAAAAATTTAAGCAACTAGTTATATATCTATTATAAAAAAAAATAATAATAATAAAAATAAAAAAAACATTTGACCATGGGTAACTTGTAATTGGCTTTCAAGACAATTACAGATAAAGTTTTTTTTATTTGTTATATACACCACACCTTCTAACGCAGGTTTCATATATAATATCAAAATATAGGGTCATTTCATAAGGGATATTACAAATTTTGATGTGTAAATTGTATGTAAATTATTAAAATTCTAGCTTTCAGCCCTTCGCTTTGTTGACGAAATTAAACCTTTAAAGTAGAAGAACACCCAAATTTTACCAAAAAAAATCATTCTTTAGTTAGTTTACTCATTAAAAATGTGCGTTGAGCATTTCTTTTTGTTATATTTAGTTTCATGCTAAAACACCTGAGTAAGTATACTTAAATCAGCCACAATTTGGTAGTTTTCGAAAAATTGGAATGCAGTTTGAGTATTACGATAACTTTGATTTGCTTTACCAGTACTGCTGAAAAACCAATTATTTTTCAAAAAAAAAATTTTATGGTGAAATTTTAGCTCTGATACCTTATTTCGAGTCTTATATTTGTTCTTTGCGCAATGTAAACGATTTCCGAACATTTAGGACAGACGATATTTTTCAACGAACGGGAATAAAACGGAAACTCGTGTTTCTTTCGCTCTGAATACAATTTTTAGTTGTAAGTTGTTTAGTCTTATACACTTTTTAGTTGTAAGTTGTGGCAACTGCAAGATCAAGAGACAAAAAGGAATCACAAATTAATATCTTTAGAACAACTTTTACCCAACATCTTTTATTTTGTTTCACTTCGCAGTTTTCTTTTCAAATATTTATTATTTTAATCGTGTTACTTTTATATCACACGCAACACCACCACAAAGTATTCGACTAAAAGTAGCAGGTAAGTCAGAATAAAGCAAATTGTAAGTGTAAATATGCCATTATTGAAAGAATAATAATGTTTAAAAAATCCGAACTAGAACTTTTCAAACATTAAAATATTCTTTGTTATAAAGACGGGAGAAAATTGCGAAATTCCACAATGCCATGTTGTCGCATGCCAGATACAGGAGGGCCACAAGTAAAAAAAATATTGTTTTGTTGACTATGAGTGCGAGAGTACTCGCAAATAATTGTCGTGTTTATTAATGGAGTTGAACACGAAAAGAACTTAAGAAATGGAATTCCAAATTTCCCTCAAAATCGTCTTTTGTAGTAAAAACCTTAGTGTCAGCTTTCGTCATTTAGTAACATTGTCATACAGCAAGAGTGCGATGTATGTGAAATGTATTAGATGAATAGATATGCATGTGTAGGATTTGTGTCCAAAGTAAGTTGTATAAATTTTAAAGATGGCGAAAGGTTTTAAAATATTATTTCATTCTACGAAAAACGTAAATCATTATATATTTTTATCATCTCTTCAATCTAGAGTAAACCAATTCAAACCGAGTAAGGTCGGATAGTTTGCTAGTAAAAATATAAAAGTCTAATAGAAAAATAGAGTATTAATAATTACTGGTCACATTTCATATAACATTTTCCCTTTGTGTGTGCTTTAAGTTGCTTTACACTGAATTTACCAAGATGATCGAATTAACCATTATGAAATATTGACTTAAAATTACTCTAAGTTTTATCTTTTTTCCTCAATTGGGCTGTACAACTTTTCCTGAAATGGTTATGAAATTAACCTATTATTATACTACTGTGTTTAAAAGGTATTCAGGAGGCTTCCTTTAAAATACATATATAGTAGATATCGTCTGCAAACTTTTATTAAATATTTTTACGACGTATATAAACATATGGCAACAATCAGGGACTTATCGTCTGAAATTAAATTTGTTTTTAATAAGAGGAGAATTTTCACTTCGTTGATTTTCCAAAATGTCGAATGTAATTGAACAAAGAACGTGTGTTAAATTTTGTTTCCGCGATGGAATTTCTGCTACAAACATATTTGAAATGTTACAAAAAATTTTTACAGATGACTCTTTGTCAAAAACAACAATATTTGATTGGTATAAAAAGTATAAAGAAGGTAGAGAATCCGTCGTAAATGATTCGCGATCTGATGGACCATCCACTTCGAATAATGATAAACATGTGAATCAGGTCTGAGAATTGGAGCTTAGTGATGGTTGTTGAACAATAAGAGATATTATTGAACAAGATCCTATAACATTACGTTCCTGTCAAGAAATTTTGAAAGATCATTTAAGTTTGCGACACGTAGCTTTTCGAGTTGTACCCCAAAAGCTTTGAATTTGTTACAAAAACAACTTGTTATAGTGTCCCGAGAGATGCTTTCTGAAAACTATTCCTTTTTAAAACGCACTATCACCGATGATGAAACTTGGATCTATGCTTTTCACACAGAAACAGCAACAACAGTCAATGGAATGGCGCTTGATAGGTGAAGAAAGTCGGATGACCACGTCACAGTAGCTCAAAAATCAAGGTAATGTTGACTATTTTCTTTGATTGTCGTGGTGTTGTGTATTATGAATTTCTACCAATTAGCCAGACGGTCAATAAAGATTATTATTTGATTGATTTGTGCCGTTTGCGTGAAGTAATTCGTCAAAAACGACCTGAATTGTGGCGAAATAACCCATGGGTTTTGCATCACAATAATGCCTCTTCACATTGTCCTTATTATTAGCGATTTTTTTTTTAAACCATTGAACAAATACTGCTCCACGAGCACTGTATTCACCTGATATGGCACAATGTGACTTTTTTTATTTCCACAGGTGAAACTACCTCTTCGTGATCACCATTTTGAGTTCATTGAAGCAATAAAACCAAATTCTTATTAGATTACTAAGGAGATGTAATACATTTTGAGCAATAAATTAATGCCTTTTGTTTTATTACAGCATTCCGGGAACTTTTTGATCACTGTAGTACATTTTTCTTCCCTTCTCCACACATCCGACATACGTATGAAGTATACCTATTTTTACCGTGAAGGCCCATTTGACCGGTTTAAAAATGTATGTGTTTTTATAACGTTGTCAACTCTAAAACAATTCCATGTTAAAAAAATGGCAAAATAATACGCACACACAACTGTAATGAAAAGGGACTTATATGCCAAGCTCAAGCAAAAATGTTAATGTCAATAAAAAGTGACAAATATAATACTGAACGTAAGAGTATAAAAATACTAAAACCTGGTTTTTTTCTATGTAAGAAATATGCCCACTGAAAGTTTTTAACAGAGCAACTTAGCATCTGTACCTTGTTTATAATTTTATTAAATTAATATTTAAGTATAATTTACTGAATTCTTCACTGTTTACTGCATCCAAATGGAAAATTAATAATATCCTGTTTGAGTAAGAATGGATATTTTTGGCAAAGGTCGGTAAATTTAAAGTTAAACATTAATTATTATGCAATTTGTAACGTTTAAGATCAAATATACATTACATTTTTCTTTTTTGCTCATCTTTAGTTTGAATATCTAAGTATGTTTTGTGAGACATTATGTGCTGTCCTTAATGCCACTCTTTTTTTGTTATAAATACTAAAATATGGTGAACAAGTTGCTCGTGAAAGTTTTCACTATCATGTATCAAATCGTTTTCTAACTGCATTCACATTTAACAACCTAGTTTTATTTATATTTATTTTTTCTTAAAAATTAACTTACGTTTTGATTGTTTTATTCATCTTAGTTTTTTCAATACAAGAACCGTCTAGATAGCAAACTGGTTAGCGCTGTGGATAACAATTCAACAGGTTCTGAGTTCGAGTCCGTGTCAGGCTGTAGATGTTAACAATGGGTTCCGAATTCTTATTTTATATCTAATCCTATATCTCGTATGATTAACCCTCACATGAAAATAAATGTCAGTAGAACAGAAAACAAAACTAATCAATGATGGAAGAGGAGATAATGAAAAATTAGACAGGAATAATGAAGGGTCTATTTATTTTGATATGCCTAACAAAAGAGAAAATGCACTTGAAATTTTGTTTGATTCGACACAAGTGCACGGACCATAGTCAATCGTCAATAACTGCCATAGCCGATTGGAGATATCTCTGGAGTAGAGTAAACCATCGTATGGTTGCTATAAGCACTTTCATTTGCGCGTAAGAGGAAGCCATCCAAATAGCCTGACGACGAAAATTTTAGTTGCCAATTTGGCGAAGGGTCGACGATGTGTTTTTGAACTTTTGCTTTTATACCTTTTTCCTAAGCTTATATATATATATATATATATATATAGTTTTAAGATAATTTTTCTTGACTTGGATTTAATACATTAAAAGTAATAATATAAATTTTTTAAATAAAACATTTCTCATCATGCGCATCTTGAACATTTTCTCGAGAATGGAAATATAATAGTTATCTGACAAAAAGTTGAACACAGATCAATCAGACGCAAGTATTTTCCAGATTGTCTTGTTATTTGTTTTACATTATGCTATCAACAATAGTCATTAAGTCGGGTTCATTAAAATTATACTTCATCAGTTCCTTTTTCAATTTCATCATTCGCTGAAAGTTACTAACTAATGATAAGCTTAGACTCAACAGATAAAATAAAAACTTAGATGAAACTATGAAAATAAAATATAATTAGACGAAACGGGAAAAAAACTACCCTTTAGTACTTTATTTTTCAACCTTCCACTTCCTTGCATCCGTGATCCTCAGCAACATTTATTATTTCTTCAAAACCATTATAGTACGAGGGCTGTTCAATAAAGAATAATCATAAATTAATAACAAATAATTTCCTGTACTAATCCTCCAAATTTTTATGGTCTTTCTCAAAATACTCCCCATTACATGCAATTAACTTATCCCACCTCTTTTCCAGTGTTCATACACATGCTGGAAGCCATTTTTTGACAGATCCTTCAAAATCACCTACTCAATTTTTACCACTGCCTTTGATGATGAAAACCGCTTTTCCCGGAGGTGTTTCTTCAATTTCGGGAATAGAAAAAAATCGCACGGTCTATATGTAGTATGGGGAACACATATGGCAATGGTTTTTGAAAGATCTGACGGATTTTTTTAAGGCGAAAACAAAATTTCAATGCAGTGTATTGCACTTCGCGTGTCACATCCATTTGAGCCGTACACGAAAGTAAAACTATGCGTTCTTGTCCGGCTGCTCAGGCCTCAGCAATGACGTCATAACCATGAAACTTGCGCTATCTATTCTCCACTTATCCCGCTACACATTCAATATGAATTTTATTTTTCGTGATTTTTTAAATCATCTTTAAAAAAATTATGATCATTCTTTATTGAACAGCCCTCGTACCTATAGGCTAAACAGTTACTTCAAAAACAAACGACCAGTCTGTGAAATGCATTAGAGTAACGTTATTAAAACCTATAAGCAGCATGAGTTTCACTTTACTAAATATGAACCTTGGTTTCAGTTGAAATTTCCCATTACATCCTGGGAAGATGAATGACTGTTCCAATCTAAGATGATCCCTTACACGATATAAAAAGCGCAAAGATAATTTACTCATTTAACTTTCCGAATAATGTCATGATCGGGCTAGAGATGTTTCGTAAATTTCTCAGACGTTTTCTCCCATCAATTTATAAGGGATACCTCATATCTTAAAGTAATCAATCTTGGTAAAAGGATAGGTTGCTTTTCATACTCTTACAAACAAAACGTCTAACGTGTAGCGCTTTCGTGTAACATTATAGTCTGGTTTCCATTAGGTTAACGCTTACATCAATTCAATTTTCGGAACCATTATTTAATGGAAGTCTACTGCGAATACTACAGCGAGGGAAATTGATAGTCTGGATATGCTAAATTGATAGCGAAGAGTTTTGACGTGTAGCGTATTATTATTTTCTCAAGCTTTGCAACTCCATTCGAGTTTTGGATAATCCATATTATTTTGGTATTTATCCCCAAATGTGATTCATTTTCAGAAAATATTTATACGAAGAAAGTTTCGCTATTGATGCTGGGATGCGTTACTTAAATATACTAATAAATTATTTGCGCTTGCTGTATCTGTCTCTGAGAAATAGCAATAAATAACACTCTAGTATCCATTATACTAATTCTGATGAAACGTATGTATACAAAACTAGTATTCAATGGAGGTTTGTTTTGAATGTGGGTGAATCTATTTATTAATTTATTTTCTGGGTTTTCCGTCAAGGGAAAAAGTGTTCCATGCTGTTATGTCTCGAAAACATGTTTACTTCTTGTCTAAGGGTCCTGTGATTGTAATGTGTTTTCAATGCTTTAGAGAAATAAATACATTAATCAATTGTTTGGATATCAGCTTAAATTACAATACAAAGCTGAAGTAGTACTTTACGGCATACCGGGATAACGGACTCTTACAATATTTAAGTAGGTAAGCAATATTTTTTTCCAAAACAAATTAACTTGTGTGCTCTACTGAATTTAAGACAATGAACACTTTGAAGGAGACTGCTCCGAAAAAAATAAAAGATTAGAGCAAAAAAAATTGAAGAATTATCATGTCATGAACATTATGCGTTTTGCCCATACCAATCTGTTTATTAAGTGAGGGGCCTTTTAAAATCGCACAATCAATTTACAGCACTCATTCAACACCATAATATCAAATGAGAGTACATTTATACATACCTTAACAGACGTATTATGTACCCAAATGTTATCTAATAAATATCTATCCAACTTTAAACATTTAACGGTTGATTTAATTATACATCGTTTAACAAAGTATTGACAATATAACAATTCACAAAGAGCCCTAAGAAATTTAAGAAAAATTTGTGTTTTCGTTGAAAATATATAATTATTTCGTTTAGTTTCATAATGAAGACTATGAAGAGATCCGTGCTTCCAACTTTTGTTATTTAAGCATTGGAAATATTTATACGATCTTAAAAGAGATAACCTAGTAATAATTGAATTTTTTTCGTAAATAAATGTAACAATATAGTTATCAAAACATTTAAAAATGTATTTCATAAATTAATAATTGAATCTTAACTGATAATGTATTTAAAATTAATCTAATTGGTCCGAAATAGTGGAGCAATTTATGAAGCAAGTTATTTTAGTACAAGTTGAGCACTTCACCATTGTCTGCTACGAAGAGTCATTCTGTCTTTCCCAAGACGTTGGGTAATTCCAGATGCCACGTAAGTATTGTGACTCATGTTGGAAAATGTCCAAAAAGGCATTGTATATCACGACTGTAGCTTATGATTCAGCTGTAGACTTTGTTTGATCATCGATTGAATCAACAAATGCAACACTGATTTTCTTAAAACGCGCCTTCATATTATGGTGGGATTTTGTCTCGAAACAATGATGTTCACATAAGATGAGGAGCTGAAATTCATTACTTGTAGATTTTTCAACTTCTGTTACAACACAAAACAGAACATAATTTCTGTATAAGATTTAACTATGATGAAGTATACTAAGAAAAAAACTATTCTCATTTTTATATACCTCAGCAACCTGATAAACTGTTCATATCTCAGCAAATAATTTTCTTCGTTACTATCTCTTTCTCTCTCTCTTCTAACCTACAATGATTAGTTTGTTCTTTCTTATAATGATTTACTGTATGAGAGGCAAGTAACTCGAAATATGATCCTAATGAGTGTGTATGTCCATTACTTTACGTCTGTTTTGTGTATGGTACAGCTAGGAAAATTATGGCCCTTTCACTATAAAACCCAACCATGGAGTAATCTCAATTCTTCAATACATTTATAAGATATACTTTCGAAACTCTAATGCGTATTTAAGTTATGCACATTAAGCTTCCTTTTCGGCGATGAATATGAAAACTTTTGCGACCACAGAGAAATCAAGAGTATTCAACACTAGTTAGAAGGTAGAAAATCACAATTATGTATTTAAACTTGCGGTACTAAAGGTTAAGATTCCAATACTTGGGTATTTCTAATCCTTTTCTACGCTGAATATGAAAAGTATTGCGACCACAGAGAAATCAGTATTCAACATTTTCTAGAAGGGTAGAAAATCGCAATTATGTACTCAAACGGACTGTACTAAAGGTGAAGATCCCAATGTGTAGATCTTTATAATCCTTTTCAGCGCTAAATATGAAAACTATTGCGACCACAAAGAAATCGAGCGTATTCAACACTCGAAAGAAGGTAGAAATTCGCAATTATATACTCAAACTTGCGGTACTAAAGGTGAAGATCCCAAAATGCTTATGTATTTATAATCCTTTTTAGCTATGAATATGAAAACTATTGCGACCACAGAGAAATTCAAAGTATTCAATACTTGCTAAAAGGTGGAAAATCACAAATATGTACTCAAACTGACGGTACTAAAGGTGAAGATCCCAATGCTTAGGACTTTATAATTCTTTTCACAGCTGAATATGAAAACTATTGCGACCACAAAGAAATCAAGAGTATTCAACACTTTTCAGTAGGTAGAAAATCACAATTACGTACTCAAACTTGCGGTATTAAAGGTCAAGATCCCCAAATAATACTTAAGGTCTTTATAATCGCGCGTCAAGGCAGTTGCTACCGATGCATTACCAGAGAAGTATATTCCAGGCCAATCCTCGAATCGTCATTAAAATGGCAATTCTAGCCCCTTGACCGAATGATATTTGTCTCTGTCACGCGCGGACATCCAGTAACTCTGCAATTACACTCAGTCCGGCCCTTTGAAAGCGGCACTTCGGGCTCACTGGACTCCGAAATGACCATTAATCAAGAGGAGGCGCTGACTTCCCGTTTCGGCGACTATTTGTTCTGCATTAAGGAAATCCGAACGGGGTTGATTACCCTCTGCACCCCGGATGGAATTGTCTTCTTACGAGGAGATTGTCCTCTCTTATGGACACCTTTGGAAGAAAGATGGTCGGTAATGGACTCTGTCTTTGAAAATGGGGTTGGGAATGTATCCTGTGTTGGTGTTGGTTTCGGAATTTTATGCACATACTGATGAATTCTGCGATAATGTGGGATTCATATAACGTCAGGCATGCTCAGTTTTACGAAAATAATTCTGCGAGACCCCGGTGTGAGGAATTCCTTCGGTGTCTTAAAACTTTAGGATTCGAATATTTAGTTTAATTGTATCTCTCACAAGCAAACTAGTTTACGAATTCTCTAGTTAGAACAGAATAGGATTCTAACCAGTTTTTAATTACCGAGCGAATGACCACGTAATTAGTATAATAGATGGTTGTGTGTCTCAAAAATAATTGCATGTCTCGAAATATTATTTATACGTGTCATGTAATGGTAATACCATGCGTCAGATGGTAATAATTACATGTATCACAGAATATAAATTACACGTGTCTCAAAATAATAATTGCATTTTACTAAAGAAAAGCATTATGTACCTTAAAAAAACTATTGTGTCTCTATGGTGATTAAATGCGTCTCAAAAAAATTACATGCTTCTAAAATGCAATTACATGCGTCTCAAAAAGTAACTACATGCTTTTGAATATAGTAATTGCGTGCCTCAAAAAATAATAATGAAATGCGTTATAAGATAGTGTAGTACATGCATCTCAAGGAAAAAAATCACGTGTTTCAAAATAGTGATAACATGGGTCATAAGATAGTAATTACATTCGCCTTAAGATACAAATTACATGATTATCAAAAAGTTAACTACATCCGTTATAAAATAATAATTACATGGATAACAAAGAGGTAATTACACATTCGTCATAAGATAGTAATTACATGTAAATAATAATTACATCATTTAAAAAATAACTACAAGCGTCTCAAAAAGTAATGAAGTTTGAATTTAGTAATTGCATGGGTCTAAAATTAATAATAATTACGTTATAAGATAGTGATGACATTCGTAATAAGATAGTAATTAATTATATTCGTGTATAAAAAATTACATATTCTCATAAAAGTAATTAATTGAGTTTCAATTTTGTTATTACATGCGTCTAAAAATAATTATGACATGCTTCTGTAAGATAGTAATTATAATCTTGTTAAGGTAGTAACTAACCTGTGTATTAAATAAGTAATTATATTCGTCATAAGATAGTAATTACATTCATATAAAAAAATAATTACGTTCGTCATAAGATAGTGATTACATACGTCATAAGATAGTGATTACATACGTCATAATGTAGTAAGTGCATACGTATCAAGAAATTTAAATGTGTCTCAAAACAGCAACGATATGCACCTCAATATAATAATTGTATGCAACTCAAAGCAGTAATTATATGCGCCTGAAAATAGTTTTTTGCATGGGTCTGAAAACCGTACTTACATGCATCTCAAAAGCAGTAGTTAAATGCGTCTCAAAAACATTTATTACATCTGTCTCAAAATAGTATTACACGTGAGTAATTACAGGGACTCAAAATCAAAATTATAAGCATCTCACAATAACTTTAATTGTTGCCTCTAAATTATTCATTATATAAATAAAACTCTTTTTAAATGTCACCCAAAAGTATTCCTGACTTAAATAGAGACAACAGCATTATATGCGTCACATCATTCATAAACCCTTAACAAATGAAAATAAACACTTAGATTAGCTTAACGGCTCCAACAGTAATTAGGTGTAATCAAAATGCCATTTACTAAATTTCAGATATGGAGCGTTGACTTTGGAACCGGAAAACATTAAGCACAAAGATAAAATATCGCGTTAGAGAAGAATGAATCCTTTATCCCTCATTCTTCTTCTAAAAAGTGCTTTACGTGTGAATATAAACAAAGAAACAAGGTTTTAACCTTGGAAATTAACCCCTTTCAAAAAGTTTACTTTGTTAGGCGAATATTTTTGTTCCCCGAGTGATTTATTTCTGATATCTCATAACAGCATTCGTGGAAAAATTAACATAAATCTTGCCAAATCGTTGCACAAATCATGGGGAATTTTTTGTTCGCCTTTTGTTTGTTAGTGTTCATTTGCATACGTTTAGCATGACTTGATTTACCCTATTGTTACGGGTATTTTTTCTAATGGTGCAATTATTTCTGTGCTAATTGCTCTACTAAAGAGCGATTAAATATGCAACGACTAATGAACTCATTATTTCAATTTCATGGTGGAAAAAATGTATTGTTTAGTGGGTTGGATGCGACCCGACTAAGGTAATAATGAGAAACTTTAAATTAAAAGAGCTATTACAACTAACCACCGTGAACGCAACTGGATGAAACACCATTAGCATAAGGACTCTATCAAACTGAAATTGTTGCACGTGATTAAATATTCGTTTTTTAATTAAGCTTTACAAAAACGAGTCAGCAATCAAAATGATATTTTACTTTAGATATTTAGAAGCATAATGAGAGATGTTTTAATCATATGAATAAAATAAATATAAATAAAGATAAAATATATGGGTTATATTAGCTTAATATAAGAACAAAAAAACAACATAGAACAAAAAAAAACCATAATAAATACGTAACATTGCAAATGAATTTAATTCATTACGACAAAAACTGTTCGCCTAGGTAAAATACTAATAATGAATAATACGTTTATATATATATATATATATATATATATATATATATATATATATATATATATATATATATACATAACTCTCGATTATCCGCGTAATTGAGTGGCGCGGCACATTCCCCTATCTTACGAGTCAGTAAAACTTTCCTTGTCCATGTACTTAAAATAAAAATTAAGTGTATTTTTATCTTCTGCGTCAGTAAAACTTACCTTGTATATGTTCTTTAAGCCCCAATAAAGCCCTACCAACCAAATAACTTAAGGATGCAAACATTGCTTGGCGTAGTCTTGGCCGTATCATATCAAAAAACAAAACAACCAAATAATGCAATAAAAATAAATGAATTGTAAGCAAAACGAACGCCAAACTTTTAACGTACTCGAAATTTTTTTTTTCCACCATCTGTTACATCCATTTCAAAACGCAGCCACATACAGCACGGGATATTACAGCCCAAATGCGCCCAAACTGTCCCATGATTTTAACATTATGTCCTCACCTCCTGTTTCTTGGGGCTTTTTTGCCACCTATGGAACGACACGGTTCTGTGTAAAGGTGACCATAAACTATCAGTTTTTGAGCGGGACTTGACTTTAGTAGCCACATTAGGAGGGTTAACGTCGTGAAATACGTTCGGAGATGAGTAAGAGGCATTGTTTAAGGGGTATCCTTCCCTGTTTTCGGTGTTGTATTTTCTCGTAAATAAAGCGTTCAAATGTCAATGGGGTCTTAACCCTTATATGGATATAACCAAAAAAAAAGTATCTTTTTTTTTATTATAAATTTGTGAAACCTTTCTCTAGTAAGTTCAGTACTGATTGCAAAATGGAATATTATAAAATTAAACATGATTGAAAAGTGTGATCATACTTCTCACTTCCCTCTCATAGAATAAAAATTAAGCATCATTTAAGTGTACCGAAAATTCGTTTTTAACGTAGTTTCAATTTTTTTATAGTTTCTATAATTTACTTCGGACTTTTATATATATGATCTATCCAACCATATAATCCATTTATATCCATCGCCTTCCTGTGGTTGAAATAGTAACGGATAAGCAAACCTAGGGTTTCGTGTTCAAATCCCACCAGACCGTCGTGTTCAAAATGGTCTAGTGCACGTTAAAACTGTCATGGCCTCAAATATACCCACGTTATTATCCTGTGGAAGTTTGGAGAGTGGGGTGCTGGGTGACTCCATCAACTGACAAACCACGTGGGGCTGTCCTCGGATCATTTTCTTTGGGTTTGATCCCGAACCGTCTCCAATAGCCCGTTGTGTGTTTTAGTGTGACGTTAATTAAATACCTACCTACTTTTTATTGCTAGGGATTGTCCACGTGGGATTGTCCTCAAATATTTTTCTTCGTGCATGATCCCCTACCGTCGCCAATATATCGGTGTGTTGCGACGCGTGACGACAGTGCGACGTTAATTAAAATACCTACACAATTCCATTATACTCCTGCCACAAACACAACCTGTTTGTGGCAGGAGTATAATGCAAAAGTTTTTTCTTTGGGGAGTTCTACAGAAGTCAATTTTGAGTTTTGGGGTGATAAGAATTCTCCTTAAGTTCATTTTCAGTAGAAATGACACACTTCCCACGTTTAGTCTAGCACTCAGTTCTGCAATCAATATTTCTTCAATTATGGCACAATCGTACCATTGATGTGATGTTTTAGAATTACATCATCATCATGAGAGGATTGCAAATGAAAATCGTTACGGCATTCGTGATTAATTTATTTTAAAGCAAACGCAGTTTTTCCTGAAAATCCTATTCAGCGACATGTGGAATAAGGGAGCTATTTTTAAAAATTAAAAAAACATCAGTATAGATAAAAAAAACTTAATCAGTTTTTCAAAAAACAGACTGTACAATGAATATCAAAGTAAAAAATAAAAACAACATAGCTTCAACTCGTAAAATGCGACCTTTTTTCTGTCACTTACGACGAAAATTTTCATTTTTACGAAAGTCCTATTCAAGTAGTTCCTAACTGAAATTATTAAGATCAGGCTAAGTTAAAATATGCTTTACTTCAATAGACATTTAGCTTTAAATCGAACCCTTGTGGAACTTTTACTGTTGAGATGTTCTGTTTCTATATGAAACTACGTACCTATTTCTGTGGTTAAAGGGTAGGTATAACTGTATTTGGCAAAAATGAGATATGTGTGACTGCTGGAGGATTTGTCTTTTATTCTTACGCGTTGAGGAGAAATAGATAATCAATGTACGTGAAAAAAGAGTTAGAAAGAATGCAATCAAAATAAATTACTACAAAAACTCGATTTACAAAAAGTGCAAAACTGAAACACGCGCTACTGAAAAGTAGTGTTTAAACTTATCTCCAGATATTCCCTTTTTGACCCCAGATTTACACTGATAGAGGTAGTTACTTAACTACCTCTATCTAACTACTACGAAGTACAGTTTTTAATAATATCCATGAAACAGGAAAAACAAATGTAAATTTAATTTATTTTAATCAATTAAATTTCATGCGATTAAAATATATGTCAAAATATATTCTAAATAAATGTATGGTTACTGGTTTTAATTTAACAATCTATCTTATTGAAAAATAATTTTATTTAAAATTTACCTGTCACTTTAAAACAAGTAGTTACACACCTTAAAAATAAACCTAAGTTGTAAAGCTTTTATGTCACCCATGCCTAGTGATATTTTGCAGAAAATAAAAATAATTCATTAAAATTTAACTCCCTAAATTATTAAGGAGTTAAATATCTGCAATATGCAAAATACTTAACACATAAGTAAAACAGAAACAAAATTCAGTTCATTGCAAAAAAAATGCAGATGCGAGCAAGCGTGTTTAATATGGAATTCTTGAATATATTCTGAAATAGAGCAATTCGAATACAGACGTTTGAACAATACCGAATAGGAAAATTCATCTTTGTTGATCAAAAATATTTTCCGTTCATGTTTCATTACAAAATGTACGTATTGCAAAATCCTTTTCCCATCATTCAACTATTCATAAATTATTTAAAATTTGAATATTGTGGATAGAAATAAAAATAGTCTAAGCATGAATATTATAATTTGAAATTGTACAAGTATAATCTTTTTTGGAAGAAATTGTCTTTCAGTCAATTCTGTTAAAACAATATCAGTTGCGACTCGCGCAATTGGTTAAAACTTCATGCTATTTTTATGGGGATTTCTAGTTGACTTTAGCCCCGTCTGCACACTGGGTGAATGGAACGTGGATTAATATTGAGCCAATATTACCCGCGGGGTTCTAAAGAATATGTGTATTGGATTTGGTGTTAATTAGCCAAATGGTGTACATTTGTAAAGAGAACAGACAAAGAGATGCCAACTCTACATGATATATAGTATATACTCATGTCCAAAAGTTAAACATAATTGCTGTTTATGTAAATATTTCAGAAAATATCCATTGGAATGGAAGGAAACGCAGTTTGCGAATGTAATAGGGCTATAGAAGAAGAAAATATTGCAAAACAATAATAGTGACTTTAATTATCCAATGAAAAGGGGTTAAAGGAAAGGTTCATAATGTGAGTAGCAACTTTAGTGAAACAGAATTATTAAAACAATGTGATGCTGAAGTTTAACACGGTGTGCGGAAACCTCTGGTAACCACACGTGTTGGACAACGATTTACCATACTTTCTATAAGCGTATGAACGAGTTGTGTGCTCAAAGATTTCCAAGCCCCACAAAGACAGTTTTCAATACCGGAAAGGAGCTTTTGGGGTGGTGGAGGACTGCTACACCAGGGTTGAACGATGATGAGGCGCGTTATCATTCATGAATATGAAACCAGGACCGACAACACCTCGAAATATTGAAACGGTATATATAGACTCAAGGACTCCGTCTCTATATAATTGACCTACAACATACCACATATCATAGATGTGGAGATCTGTTTGGTCGCCCAGCATGACGTCTGCCCAGACCATAAATCCCCCTGAAGGTAAACGATGTATTTCCATGATGTTTCATTCTGATGAAAACACGTTCAAGAGCAGACAAAAATGTCAACATCTGGTCAGACAATCGAGCTGGTCTCCTGGCACTTAAAAAATCCCAAGACGCTGTGTACACTGGCACAAGAAATACAACTCTTATTATATAAAAACAAGGAAATTTGCTTAGATTGGATTAAAGCTCATGTGGGTCACGAAGGAAACGGAGAAACAGATAGATTAGCAAAAGAGGCGACAACAATGGAATACATAGATGAAATGGCCCAAGAGCCATTGCAGAAAGGAAACCACTAGCTGGATACTTGGTACTTGGCAGAACGAATGGGACGAAGGGGAAACAGACAGGACGGTGCATGATGTGTTATCAAGAGTGTCACTAAAATCTACAATTTGGACCAAGGAAGAGACACTCTTCTTCACAGGGCATGGTCCATTCTCATCCTACCTAACGATGTTTAAGGAAATCAAGTCTGAATACTGCTTCTGGGGTGAAATTGGCACACTTCTACATTACATCACACTTTGCCTCCTTGCAGACTCATGGCATATTAGAACACCCGCTGACCACCTTAAAATCGCATGCCTCAGGAACATTGCATGTAACAAGGGTTCGATGGTTAAAATTATGAACATGGTGCGATTCATTGAGAATCATCAGGATTTGATTATCCTAAGAGACTAAGAAAAACGAGAACTTTTTTCTTACCTCGCATGTTGTATTACATATTTTTATAATATAACCTAGTATAATAATTTAATGTAATTACTGTATAGATGTAATGATGTATAGGTGTAATGTGCTCAACATTCTGGGTATACATATCACCTCGGTGGCATGCGCTGCTCACACAACCACACTTATTTAAACTGGTACCGTGTCTATCCAGATCGTGCTACGACGAGAATCAATTCGCAGAGTAAATCTGGACTCGTCAATGCATATTACTTTGTCCCACTATTATCGACTCTACTGCTGATATTTCAAACTCTATTGTAAACGAGCGCATTTCTGTGCAGGCTTCAGGGGGATGAAAACTGCTGGTCGCCTGGCATAGAAACCAACGTGTTTGAATCTCTTGTAAACAGTGTCTTGAAACTATGACTCCTGTGGGGGATGTCAGAAAAAAGTGTTAGTGTCATCAAATACCTTTTTTACTAATTCTCTAACAAATACTAATATTTTGAAACCAGTTTCAGTAAAATTTTATATGCGGACCATGACCAGTATACAAATATCAAAACGAATACTCAGGGGAGTAATGTTTTATACTTATTCTTAAGAAATATTTTACATATTGTTCAAAATTAATGTGACTTAATTTTCTCCAACCAATTGTCAAAGGACTTAATTATTATACAATCGTCTTGATTCATGATTTGATATTCTGTAACACATTTTAATTTGCGTAAATGTTTCCATAGTAATATCACAACGTTAAATAAATTCAGAAAAAAAAACGATTTACCTGCTTTCCATTGTTTTGAGTGTGTCTGAGGAATTAAATTTAACGTAAATACCCATTCTTACACTTCTCTAATTTATCTAAGCAATTAATAATATGGTTGATTGATCAGAGAGTTTTTGCTTTGCCTAGTTTTATGTAAAACTTAAGTCGGCATACAATATATAACTTTATAATTTATTTGGATATAACTATGTATAAATTTATTCTTTAAAACATATAGACTTATAAATAATATATTGTTTGTAGACATTGTCTGCAGACAGTAAATTTCTGCCGAATGTAGACAATGTACTATTGTCTCACATCAGTTATTTATAATCACATACCGTTTCAGTTCTCTTTAATATTGAACAAGGAGGCGTACTTTAATATGCCTACAGCATACTTTTTATTTGTTTTTGTAACTAAAAATGTTAGTATATTTTAAAATATAAAATATTAACTACAAAAAAAAAAGAAACTTCAGGATATCAAGAAACAATTCTTTAGTTGATACTCATTTGTTTTTTGCTGATAATTTGGTGAAAATTAACAATGTTAACAGTAAGATTTAATTTAGAAATATGTGTACCAGCCAAAAAACAACTTAAAGTACTTCAAATATATTATGACTACTCAAGAAAATCCGCTTTAAATATACATAAAAAAAATTCGTTCACCCGTCATGATTTTAGTGATTACTATCAAATATATCACATAGAAAAGTCATCAGATAGCACGTCAGTTGGAATTTTATTATAGTCATCCATGTTAAATGTACTACAAAAATATTTTCGGTTCACGAGTCTAGAATTCAATTGCTAATCCATACCACATGAAATGTCACAAAAGACCATGACATTCGAAATCACAATAACAGTCATCCACGTTAGATGCACCGCAGAACAAGTTTCGCATCAAGAGTTTAGAGTTCACCTTTAAATATTCCACAAAGGAAAGTCATCAAAGAACATGACAGTTAGAATTTTATTTAAGTTCATTGCTAAACCATACCATGGAAAATGTCACCAAATACCATGGCATTTCAAATAACAATAACAGTCATCCACGTTAGATGCACCACAGTAAAAATTTCGCATCAATAGTTTAGAGTTCATCGTTAAATATACCCCAAAGGAAAGTCACCAAAGAACATGACATTGGAAATTTCATTACATAGTCAGCGCACGTATTGGAGCAATTACGGATCTTCACCTGCCTTGGCAACCATTATCCAGATTTCAAGCACTTTTATTGTCAGGCGTAAAACAAAAGAACACAATCCCATTGGGAATAAGTAGAAATCCGAACGAAAAAGGACCCCGTACGAAGCGAAATATACACACAATTCATGTTTCCTATTTCCATCGTAACAAGAAGTCCCTCCTTTATATCTCGGAGCCGAAATCTCAGCAGCCCTAATAGCGAAACTCCTTTCATTAGAGCCAGAGGAGGACGGCTGGGACATAACTACAGAAGGAAAAGATGCTCAGGTTTCCGCGAAAGAAACATTCTCCTCCTTATAATGCCATTAGAAATAAATAAATGCTCGTGTCCAAATCCCGTTCGGATGTTGCCAACCGTCATTATAAAACTCCATTTGCTTCTGGAAAAGTATTATTCGGGAAAGGAGAGGAAGGGATTATTTCAATAAGTTGCCGCCCCAGTGTTGCAATTTTCGTCTTTGGCTCTTCCAGAAATTACCTTCCATTTCGAGAGAGACGGAATGAATAATAAAAAAAAAGGGAATGTCCCCGTCAATGGTAAAGAGTGTCGGAAATCGTCGCTGGCAGATGGCCAGTTTGGGAGGATGCCAGTTAATAGGTAGTACGTGATGACGCGGACATGTCAAAACAGGAGGGGGCGATGACTATCTTTTGTTGCGGTCGCGATCCAGACCGTATACTTTTGTTTGCATTTTATTTTGTTCTTTTTGAGCATTGGTGAAATTTTGCGATTTTGGAGACGCTTTTATTTTAACTTCCTGAACTCCATTGAAATTGTTCCGTGTTAGGGTTGACGATATGTTATCTATACTGTGTGCGTGCTACAGATACAATCTTTTTTCTCTTACTATTGTGGAAGTGAGTTTTTTGTGTCACAGATTATGAACACCTTTTTAAACTTTGGCTTTTATGAAATCCAAGATCGGTAATACGTAGAACACCAAAATCATTGTTGATTCTTTACAAGACATTCTATGTTTTGCACACGTAAGTCAAAGCAATGGATTTCCCTTGCCATTGGAGACTCTGCTTTGTGTTACAGATGGTGGTTAGGTTTCTAAAAATATGGCCTGCATATTTTTAGATAAATAAAGCGTGGAACTAACACAATTACAGCTTCTCTGCAAGACTGTGTTTCAAATGTCAAAGCACCACATTTTCTTTGCCATTCGATCATTATTTTGTTTTACATATGACAACGATGTTATTGAAATTTTTCCTGCAATCAGGTACATCTCGGTTTGTAAGCACATGGATGGGGTTGTTTGTTTATGTTAGGTATATTAGCACTTGACTATTGAATGCTCCTTCAGAAATAACCTTCAGTTAGCCCCTTGTAGTACCGAAGGCCGAAGAGTTCAATGGTAATGTATTAGAAAACATTTTGCTTTGTACATAATCCGTGTAACACGTTACGAGTACGTGTTCTTCTACGTACAACAAACCCATTACGGATTGTATACGAGACATCGATTCACAATATACACTCTTTAACAAAAAAATCGACGTACCAAGAAAGAGTCGTCCGATGGAGACAAAAATTGGTGGATATGAAAATTATGTACAGAATAGAAAATGATTTAAATTTCAGAACAATTGAATCATTTATTTCAGAGTTACAGTAACGAGCTCAATAAGGCGTTGGCCCGCCTCTAGCCTGGATGCAAGCTGCCACACGGCGTGGCATAGACCGATAAAACTCCCGGATGTTATTTCTTGCCAAATTTGCTCCAATTGTCGGGCTACGTCAACAACATTCCCTACTGGATGCAGTCGCCTTCCCATCATATCCCAGATATGCTCGATGGGAGAGAGATCTGGTGATCTGGCTGGCCAAGGAAGTGTTTGACAAGCTTGAAGACAGTTCATAGCAACACGTGCTGTATGTGGTCTGGCATTGTCTTGCTGAAAAATAAGCCCAGGGTACTGCGAAAAGAACGGTAGCAAAACAGGTCTCACAATGTCGTTAACGTAACGCAGTGCAGTAAGTGTACCTCTAATGACGACCAAAGGGGTCCGGCTATCAAAAGAAATGGCACCCCAGACCATAACTCCTTGTTGAGGGCCAGTGTGGCGTGCAATAGTGAAAGCAGGATCGGCACGCTACCCTGGGCGTCTCCATACATGTCTTCGATGATCGTCAGGTCACAGTTGGAAACGGGATTCGTCGGTAAAGACTATACGTCCCCAGTCAGCATCATTCCAGCCTGATCGAGCCAAGCACCACTGTAATCTGGCTCGACAGTGTGCAGGCGTGAGTGGCAGGTGGCGTAACTATCGGTACAAGCGTAGATTTCGCTCTCTCAGCCGTCTGTGAATGGTCATGGTGGACACTCGTGTGTGGGTCTCACGACTGATGGTTGATAGCGATGAATCAGGCGCTGTGACAGCTGATCTGACAATCACTCTGTCCTAGCGATCTGTTGTGGCCCTACGTCGACCGCTACCATCACTACGCTGAAATCAACCATTGTCCACCCACTCATGACAGCATCTTCTAATCGCCGCATCGCTTCGACTCACATGACGAGCGATTAACCGATTTTCCCAACCTGCCTCTTTCAATCCAATGATACGACCTCTTTCAAACTCTGAAAGTTGCTCGTAATGAGCTGGGATCCTGCGGCGAGGCATTTTTTCAGTCGTTGGAAGGTATCCTAAATCGCAATGCTGCAGAAATTTTTAACAACAGTTCAAGAACAACTCCTTATATACATCTGCTGGATGCGCAGTTCCGCTGCGCTGGAGATCGCAATATTCATTCATTGGACACCAAATTTTTATCATTTGCATATTCGGTCAAAACATTTTTTGCATACGAAATTTCAAAGCAATCGGATGATTCCTTCTTGGTGCGTCGATTTTTTTTGTTATAGAGTGTACATTCTACACTAGGTCGAACACCACAAATTTCAATAGTCGTTGCAGATTCTTCTAAAGACCAGAATATTTATGTTCGAGTAACTAATTTAACCAGTGTATAATAACTACAGAAAAAATTCTTCTTCTTGAAAATATGTAGAACTAGGGGGCCTGCCCCCTGCTCGCTAACGCTCGCCAACCCCCGGAGGATTGCTTTGCAATCCTCATTGGTTCGCTGCGCGAACCTATGCTCGCTTCGCTCGCCTCAATGAAGACATGTGTCCTAGCAGAAAGGATTGTTTACAAAATATGTTACCAACAAAATGTTTTTCAAATCTAAATTTGCTGTATTACAGAAAAAATATATACAGTATCTCTAAAATCAGAATTCAAATGAAAACTTTGTGCAAATTTTGACTCGAAATGTGAGCGTTGCTTTGGAAATTGAATACCCAGCATGTTGTTTGTGTGTACATTTTCCCAGCACTCAAACGACCCACACTTTTTCATTGAGTTTGTTGCCGAAAGTTGTAGTGCAAGCGTCTTGTTGAACTATAATTTTTGGCCCTGAAAAGGACCGTTTTTTAAATGGCCCTGAAAAGATCCTCCGCTTTCTTTGATTTCTATTATAAACTAACTGCAACAGCTCATTAAAATTTCCTTTTTTTTTCAATAAAATTTGATCCGATAACGCTATAAATTCAATCGATGCGCGAGACTTCGCGATAAACAAACAATCGTACAGTGTTGCCAAAACGCGATTACAAATAACGTCTTTTTTGCGTGCCACGTAAGAGAATTATATATATAGATAAGTAAGAGACGAGTCAATAGCTGATAAGTATTGCAACAGCCTTTGAAAAGTGGTTTTGTATAGCATCGGACTATACTATTTTAAATACCATCTTCTGAATACTCAGAGCGAAATGTTTGGAATCTAATGTTATCAAAATACCATTTGACGTATATTGATTAACCACTGATAATTTGAATATTAAAAAAAAACTATGTAAGATGATCTATAAGGCCTTTTGAACATAATAGGATTATCATGAGATAATGCTGACACCTAGAATGGATGAATCAAGTCGAAAATGCAGCATACATCTTTATCCCGTATGAGGCGGTTTCTTAACGATTAAGCCGTTGAAACCTTCTGGACTATAAATAGGTCATGTTTAAATTAAAATGTGTAATAAACTGAGGGAATATGAATGTGTCTAAATTATAACTTCACATTTCTGAAATTGTTATAGAAATTAGAGCAGAAAGGTTTTAAACTGTTGTAATTGCTTTATTAGGTACGTTATGAGACAATTATTGTTGAACAGTGTATCTTGTCAAAATGGTGTTAAGCCAGACTAATCTTACGTACATTGACACGTTTGTAAAACAAATTATTTTTTAGAATCAGTAATCTTATTGAAATATTGCCTTTCCCGGAATATTGGGCAAAACTTAATTGAGAATTTGTTTGGGTTGATATTAATAGTGGCTTAGATAAGGGTGTGTGGAGCTGTGGAATCAGAGGCACTAAACGCAAATATTTACAGGGTTCGAATATTATAAATATTTGTTACAAAAGGTTTTTAGGTAAAAAACCTTCATAATTTCCCTGTTGCAACAGCATTTTGCAGAGTTATATGTATGAATGAATGCTTTCATGCACTCTATCTTTAAAATATGTGTTCAAACGCAGAAAAGAGACAACATATTTAAGTTATTTGCTTACAAACGTCTAGAAACCGATAGACGTCTGTATTTTGATTTGAAAACCCTGAGTCATTAATAAAACCGGGTTTTTCGATAGTTTTTATGAGTTGTCTATAGTAATTAAATGCAATCAAAAATTAGTATTGCGAACGATCACTTTTTAATCGAATTAAATTCGGACTAATTAGCATATTTATGTTAACTAATTGAACAATTGTACTTTATCTTCATTTTAAAAATGATGTAATTGGTTTCACTTTGGACAAAGAGCGCCATCATCCGCCATATGCCTCAAGTACTAAAACGTTTCGTCTCTGGATATTAAAATGCTTTTCTCCTCCAAGCTCCTTTGGGTATTATTTGAAGTAGGCTCTTAAGTTAAATCTGATGTTTCACAGTTGGTACCATTTACTAACTGTGAAACATCATATTTATTTCACAAACTCGTGAAATTGCGAGAACATTTATGTTAGAAAAGCTGTGAATAATTAGTCAACTTAAGAACAACATTTGTACAGCAATATATATTTAAATCTCCTTGCGCAAATTTAAACAGGGCTATTTGAAAAATAATGTTAGACTTCAATTTGCTACTCTTTAAATATTTTTTTATGAATTTGTATACTCTATAAGAATATTTGGTATCCGTATATGGTCGCTGGGCAAACCTCTATTGGGAAGGCCGTACTGCAACATTTGGAAGCAGTATCTGATCTGCGGTATTGAAAAAAATATTTGGTGGTCTATGTCTGGTCTCTGTGCTTGAGATGAATCTGTTAGCTGCAACTGATTTATACAAATACAAATATTGATGACCAGCTACAGGCTCAAGCCCAACAAGGCTGGTCCTTTGTTTATGAATTCCCCAATTCCCACTGACTATCCAATTGTATCTTAATTTCGTACACTCCCTTTGAATTAACTATATTTTCGGGCAACGCGTTCCATTTGTCTATTACCCTATTAAAATAATAGCTTTTCCTTAAATCCCGATTAAAATGTGCCTTATTCAATTTATACCCATGGCCCCTTGTTCTGTTATCCCCATTGAAATTTAAGCCCTCTGTGTCCCCTTGTTTTATCATACGGTACGGTCCATTATCGAACACGTACGTATTTTGTCGACGGCCTAATAAAACTCAACAAGTTAGAACTGCTATCTATAAGCTATAACTCGAACAAATACTGTGTAAGAGAGAGTCAGATCAAACTAAATTCACTTGTGTGTTGTGGAAGTTTCGAGAGTGGGGTGCCAGCTCAGGTGTTGAAACCCCACTCTCAAAACCTCCACACCATGCCAAGTAAATTTAGTTTGACTTGACTCTACTCTTACAGTTTCTCTTCGAGTTATAGCTTTAAGATAGATGTTCGAGGTTGCTGCGTTTTAATTGACCCGTCGACAAAAAGCTCAGGTGTTGACCTCGTCATCTGACCGTGATTCAAAATTACGAGACGTTTTTCTCGAATTCTCCAATTCCAGATTGATCGCGTAACGTCACCAATTGGATATTGTGTAGCTCCAGTATCCACTTAAATTAAAAATAACAACCTATGAGACTAAATCCAGCTACCTTTCGCACGTTTATGAAATATCTCGCATTAGAGATGTTTACATACATGTCTCCTGATATTTGTGATAATTAATACTTTTCATACCAACCTTTCATCAATTTATTTCGATATTTATCCGTTCATTTATTTACAGGTGTACGAAGGAAATTCGATTTGCATACAACTTAGTTCCATGTAATCTATTCAACCGTGACTGGACAACCCATCTATATGGAACCATAACGTTTCGCCTCTAATGTAAGTACTCATAACACAAATTTTTCTTCCAATTCAATTCAGATCCTTTTTCGGTGTTTACTTTTCCCACTCAAGGTAACTAATTCGATTAAAAATAACTTTTGTGCTCATCGTTTCTTGTAAACAAATTATAGCGTCGACACATCTCAGACATAATACTGTATCTGAGCCTCAACATCGATTGCATCCCATTCATTTGTGAGTCTGTATGTGTTATCGCTTAAACATATTTTTTAGTTCGTTCACATTCTATTTTATGCGCTATTTTCTACCTTCTATAATTCTCATTACCTTTTCTCATCAGATTGCTAAAAATCTCCATTAGAACAGCGAGCTCTTCAATATGATTTTCGTAATGTAATGTGGATCTGGAGTTCAAGTAAAGCATGTTTCTGTTGAGCGTCAAACTTGGCATTCACACTACCATATACTAATGGACCGGACGCCAGATATGGATGGGAATTGCATAAAATCCGACCACTTGTTTGGGGTGTTTTTCGTGGTATGACCAGGGACCTTTGCATGTTATTCCTGGTCACTTGAACGCAGACGCCTACATGATCATTTTGGACACTAAGGTTCTTCCTACGCTCTAACAATTTGTTGGAACTGACGAATGTTACTTCAAGGACGACAGCGCTCCGTGTCATGATGCAGCCCCTGTCAAGCAGTGGTATCAAGATATAGATGTGAAACGTCTTCCCTGGCCTGCTCAGAGTCCCGACCTAAACCCCATAAAACATTTGTGGGAAGAGTTGTATGTGACGCTTACGGACCAGGTAACCATTTCCGAAATCTACATCTGAGCTGGCGACATTCTTGCAGTAGGAATGGACAGAATTACCCATAGTTGTGTATTAAAACCTTGTTGAAAATATGCCCAGAAGGGTTGATAGTGTAATTTCAGCACTTGGGGGACCATCCCCCTATTAAAGCATGTGTTCTTTCACTTATACCATCACATCTTGCTGTCCGGTCCATTATTCTAGAGTAGTGTACGTCCCATAGCGTCATCCAATGGCAACAAATACAAACAATGTATCCAAACGGATAAGTTTTATGTATCCATTTGTTATCATTGGTTAATCTACACATGAGGTGAATTTTGTACCAAGATCGTTGATGAAATATATAGAGATATATTATCAAAGCTCATCAGTTTTATTTTGTGATTAAAAAAGTAATGCTTTTTTATACAACTCTACTTTTTTTGTTAGTTAATGAGTTTCTGCTCTCTAAGACGACAATGTATAAAAGGATAGATTTCCCTTTTCCGACAATATTGCTGGTTGGTTTATTCCTTTGGCGTAAAGTCAAAAAACGTACACAATGCGCCAGTCCAGCCATATTGTCAATGCAAGTAATTTTTTTAAGATAAGATATTCATCATGCCATTTTTGATGTTCGAATATATTTCTGAAAAATAAATTAGCTATAAACATTCTTTCAACTGTACACCTGGAGGAAATTGATTAATAAGGAAGTTTAAAAAAAATTAGCGAGGAAAATAAGAAACAGAAATCAATTTTCCGAATTAAATCAAATAATTTGTTTCCGGTGTTTCTATAGAGAATTTTTATTGTCCCATCAGAGCATTATGGACATTTTAAATTAATCTTTTCAAATTAACTTTTCCAATAATCTGGTATTTATATTGCTTCGCTTTAATCTCCTTTTTTTAATCTTTTGGCTATACCCCATAGCTTCTATTTCGCTGAAAACCAACTTAATGTGCGCAATCAAAATAAGAAATGTCTTTAAAGAACAGATGATATTTTTTTTTCTGTCTCTCTTCCACAAACCTCATTTTTATTTCCCCTTGAAATTCTTCAATTATCGAAGAAAGAAAACGTTCTTTGTCCCACTGAAAGTTAAAAAGATTAAGACGGAATTAAAGAATTTTTTAATTAAGTTCTTTGCCTTTTATTTTTATTTAGTTAACGTTTCTGAAAGAATGTAAGCTACCCTGTGTAGCGAAATATCGTTATTCTGAAGTGCTGACGTTGTAATGTTCCTTCGAATCATATTAAATATACAATTATTCTATGTATGATGGATGGTATATTTCTATATTAAATCTCTGTGAAATAAATAAAAGAGGAAATTGTCAACGAAATATAAAACAAAAAGGGAGTAACAGAGGATGAGAGTACAGTTATTGAATAAAATGTCTGAGGTAAAGGTATGCTTTTTAAGTCGATAAGAATCCATATAATAAACTGTAAAACATACAGAAACAATTTATTTTTCGCTAGAAATATAAATTGATTTGTGGCATAAAAATTAAATGAAAAAAAAATTGACACTATAGAAATATGTAAAAGATAACGTGACAGTTGACGAAATTTATACAAGTTGAGTTCCTCAAACAACTATACTTTTTAAACTAAGTTTCTATACCAGCGATTTTGCAGGTGTGACGCAAAAAGGGCAGTAGTGCTTCCTGCAAGTTAGAAGTGATTGAGGAAAAATGGTTTAAATTGTGTAAAGATTTATTTAATTTCAACGGTTTAGTTTTTAATTTTTGCCAAATGTGACCAAAAATAATTTCAAGAAATATACGAATGAACAATTTTGAGTATTGTTTTGATTGCAAAGTATCAAAATAATTCATTCAAAAATATTTATCTTTCATTAAGTCACTTTGGTGGAAAACTAAGTAGCTGATTACAATTATTTTTGTAAGTTAATCAAAATTATTCCTATTTTTTTGTCATATCGGCAAAAAAAATTTTGTGCGTGTAGCAATTAGTTTATCTGTACCATGAGATTAAAATAGTTAGAAATCGATGTTCTGGACGAAAAAGAAACTTGCATTTCTCTTAAAATACGACCTGTCAATAATTCATTGATTTTTGAGTAATATAATGTAGCTATCACTTAGAAATAGCTAATGTGAGCGTATTCGTAATGATGATTTAGATTACTTATCACTATCTTTCTTTTATATCAATTCTATTAGACATGGCAGTTTATCGAAAAAACTCTTTACATATGAAAATATTTCCAAAACCAACATAAATAAAATGTATTCCATACAGGAACTAAATATTATTAGATACAAATCCGAAAATGGGATTGATTTCATGAATTCTATAAAATCATTCATTTCATTAACTACATCATTCCTTCTCGTTAGAAAATTACCTCTTCTATCGAAAATATATAGAACTAAACAAAATAACATTGTTCGAGTCATTACGTGCCGTTGTTTTCGGTTGTAGGTTTACTTTCTTTTAACCGTTCCACATTCTATCAGACTCTTTGTCATGTACAGTCACGGAAAAAAAACCCGAATCACCTTCTTTCTTTTGAGCACTATTCATACAAGAACAATTTCAAAGGTATTCAGCTGGGAATAACATATTCTACTGAATAATACTCATTATTGTTGCATTCTAAAAACTATTTTAAAAATAAATATTAATATGGATTTTGTTTGGGTTGTTTAAAAGTAACATGTTACGAAATACAGCGTTAATATTATTTAGGAATATATCCATACGAGCCAAAGAAACTTATTTAACTTTAGGAGCTCTAATTTTTCTGTCCTCACAACTTTGAAACGGTAAGACCTGATGACATGACATTTCCCACTCCTTTCAACAACGTCGTATCTCAAAAAACGAGATTTTCAGGAGACTGGTTTTAAAGTTTAAAAGTAGAATAAAATGTATTAAAAATAAATATTACTTCTACTTTCTAGCGGCGAAATATTAAGCTGTGAGATACGACGATCTTGCAGGGATGCACTACTCTTTCAGGGCATTCTGAAAACAGGCATAGCTAAAAATCGCCGATTTTTGAGATATGACGTTGTTTAAAGGAGTGAGCGATTTGGTATCTGAAGTTAAATTTGGGTTCAGATTTGAAATTGTGTCGAAATATAGGGTTCCTATTGGTAACTATGAAGTTGGTGCTCAATTTAATATGAAAACGGCCCCTTATGCAAATTTTATGAATTTGAATTTATAGAAGACGTTAGTTCCTGTCTAACGCCATCTTTGAATTTTCTCTACTGATAAAATTGCTCGAATGAAGTGAAGTGGTGTTCGTTTTTATCCGTGACTGTACCTAATTATAATGCATTGCAATGCCATACCTTAATCAACAAAATGATTTTAATGAGAAGATTCTTTGAGGAAATGAGATTGATTGATGTACTGATTGAGGGCATATTCCACGTCTTAAGCAACAATAGAGTTGGGAGGTCCGCAACTTCTTTACCTTGTTAAGTCCCACATTTCTTCAGGGTATGCCAATGGCCCATGCTCCTTCTGCTAACGATCGCTGGCTGCTTTATTAGATTTCCACTTGGATCTGTTTCTTCTTCCCTTAGTTTCTTGGGGAGATGTGTAAGTTCCACTCCAGGCCTCTCGGGAATACCCTCCTTTGTTTCATTGCCTTCATTCGCTTAATTTACGTTATTGTTTGCTGCCCTGTCTTCCTTTCCTGCCGAACATTGGAGCGATCGGCCTTGTGTACATCCTATACGTGCATTTGGATATGGAGTAAATCAAATCAGACAATGACATCTTATTAAGGATTTAATTCTCCAAACAAGTTAATGTATAAGATGTATCCCTGTTAGATGTATCATTGAGAAATCAGTCGTTTATTTGAGAATGTACCGATCGGATGACTGGAAGTTTTGCTAAGAACTCATATCTGGTTCTACCCTATCGTACCCTTAGATGAAAATTATCGGAATTCAAAAAATTGGCTGTAGAGGGAATGATGCAATTATAGTTCCATTGAATTCTGAAGTAGCGTTTGAAGTTAGAATTAAAATTGCGTAAAATTTAATTTTAAGTCAGATAGACTTGCGTCTCTTCTGCTTCAGAAAAAAATCGTTTTGAGACGTTTATTGGGGTATATTAAAAAGACTGTAACTTCAAGGGATAAGAATATAATCTTGCCGTTATATAAGGGTTTAGTAAGACCACATCTAGAATATGCTGTACAATTCTGGGCTCCATATATGAGAAAGGACATAGAATCAATTGAAAGGGTTCAGCACAGAGCTACAAAAATAATAAAGGGGCTAGCAAATTTCGACTATAATGAACGTTTAAGTAAGCTAAACATGTATACATTGGAAAGAAGAAGAAGGAGGGGGGATTTGATTCAGCTTTTCAAGTTTGTAAAACAAGGGGACACAGAGGGCTTAAATTTCAATAGGGATAACAGAACAAGGGGTCATGGGTATAAATTGAATAAGACACATTTTAATCGGGATTTAAGGAAAAACTACTATTTTAATAGGGTAATAGACAGTTGGAACGCGTTGCCAGAAAATATAGTTAATTCAAAGGGAGTGTACGAATTTAAGATACAATTGGATAGTCAGTGGGAATTGGGGAATTCATAAACAAAGGACCAGCCTTGTTGGGCTCGAGCCTGTAGCTGGTCGTCAATATTTGTATTTGTATTTGTATTTGTACCTTTGAAGATTTAAAGCGCATTTCTTGAGTTGTTAGTTAGTTGGTGTCAGAATTTTTTTAGCTGAAGTCATATATGTGGATGGCCCATCCAAACACGTGATAGCCAATGCCATGTAATGGACATACAGACTGGGATATTTTTATTGACGCAGGAGAGAGAAATACGCCGAGGGTAAGTGACAGGAATCTACGCCCTCTACAATGTTCTGGTTGATAGCGCAGTGGACATACCCAATCAGCCACGAAGGCCTCTATCCTTCTAGTAGTAGGGAATAATACTCCTGTTCACACACACAATGAGTAACGTTGAGTAATTAAAACTACGTGGTTGGCATTGAGACTAAATAAACTTTGTTAACGAATGACTAAACATGCTTAAATGTTAAATAGATAGAAGATATATATTCAGTCCACCGATTTTGTCAATCTAAGAGATTTAAATGAGAATAATTGCTTGAAGGCTTCCTATGTGGCCTTACGTATGCGAGAGAAATCAAGACTTTTTGTGGAAATTTAGCATTTAAAAATCTATTAAAAATTTATTTCTTAACTAATAACTCTGATTAAGGGTCAAAACATCCACTGTATTATATAGTAGATTATAATGTTACAAAAATAATTATAATAGGTTCCTTTATTGTTGAGTTGTCACTGTTTGAACAAAGAATCATATTACAAAAAAAAATTTCTTCAGAAATTGAGTTTAAAGTTTTGGAAAGATGTATGTTCATAGTAACAGTACCTAACGTAAACCCTTGTAAATAAAAAAAATATTTCGAATACTTGCAAGATCTTGGCATCGTATGAAAGCTAAAAATGTGAAGAATATTTTGAAGTAATAAAAAAAATTTAGACTTTCTGGTCGATTTTCAGGATTTTTAGTGTGTACATGCACTTTAAAAGACACTGTAACTAAGGAACGACTTACAATCAATTTATTAGAACATTACCTTATTCGTCATAGCCACAATTATCCAAACTCGTGTTTCAATCATTGTCCTATTGCATGCCATCTGAATCATCAAGCGCGTATTAAATGACGCTTAACAATATTCACTATCAAACCTAGTACTGTCATATCAGATTTGGGGAGGGCAGAATATACTCACCTTCTCAGCTTTCGGTCCTTTTAAATGTCCATAAGATGTAGATTCTTTGTTATCATCAGAGTGTGTTGATTTATTATCAATATTTATGATTTGTAATTGTAAGATGGAACAATATTCATGATTTGGAATGAAATATAAACAAGAATGGACATGTACGAACAAGGAAAGTTCTTACTTACACGCTAGATAGAAATACAAAAGGGAAAAGTAAACAGAACTCGAATTTTCGCCTTAAACAGCTCGCAGGTTGCTAGTCTCACGGGCCTAACCAACGGGAAAACAATGAAAAACCAAAATGAATGAACCAAAGAATAAAAGCGTGGTTGTTAATTTGTTGAAAGATATCGCATGGGACAGAGAAGAGAATCAGGGATTTTCCTTGAAAGTGGCAAGGTGTGTGTTCAGTGAACCTTTACGATGTGCAGATTGAATTTTGTTACCACTAAAATATCGCTCACAACAGCGGTATGGTAGTGATGGATGTTATCCCTCTTTTAAGTGACCGCTGGCATCGATCACCCTTTACAAGCTGTCAGCGACTGGTATTATAGAGGATACCTTCTTTTGTTCGTTGATCCCCTACCCTGCCGTCCGTGAGGTGTGAACGCTTTGGGGAAAGCAGAAGGTCGTCAGGTGATATCTCTTCTCACGCCAAACGATACTATTAAAGGAAATCGTCAGTCTTAAATGCCACTCACGGACACATCAGGTCATTTGGTATGGGGGCTCGAAGAATCAGGAGAAAGGCCGTTCTGTGAGACGATTGACAAAATCTAAGCTCCTCAGCGTAAAGGTTAAAAGAGAAATTATGGTAATGGCTATGTTATACAAATTGTAAGCTTATGATTAGAATGCAAATGTAGGCACAAAAATTCAGTAGCGCACATTGTAAAAAGCTGTGTAAAGTTATAAATGTGGAAACACCAACATCCAAATAGAAATTTGATTGAATTGAAATTCACTAATTTACGCATTTAGGCATTATTACGCTTTCTTTCTGTTTGCATGCAATTTCCCTTCATGTGTTGCAATTTACAATTCCATGCGATTAGAATGAAATCATATAAAAATCTTCGACTTGCCGGAAATCAACAACAGTAGTGAAACTATTCTGTTCAAAAAGTGACTGCCAAAAACTTTTTCCGGGTACGTTGCACATATTTTGTTTTATAACGTTTGATTTATTTTTCCGATACAGCATTTAAATTTGAAATAAATTAGTTTCATCGATTTTCTTTCACACATACTTAGTATAGACCTTCTGAAACCTATAGTATGCACGAGTAATGGAAAATAACAGGCATCAAATGAATCCAAAATTGGTGAATGAGTAATGATTTTGATAGATTTACTCTATACAATAAATACCCTCATTGCAACTACTAATTCAACTCTCTAATCACTCTCTCGTGTAAGTTCTACCCATATTTTTTCGGGGTTAACATAAATGCTCGTAATTTTAAGTTCCATGTCATGTAATTATGTGTGTGTGTGGTGAAATTAGCTGCACTACGAAAATTAATAACAGTGTAATCTATCCACCATGAAGAACTCTTTGGTAGACAAATTTGCACTGCCTATCACACGTCTTTCTAAATTAGTGATCCAGACGTGATTATGAACACGCTCACTCTCAAAACCAAGTCTGATGGCGCTTCTGATAAATACCAGGCGGTAAATCTGCACGCACTTCTATGTATGATCCACGATAAACAGTAAAATTTCCACTATACCGCCACTCCTTACCACAAACTGCCTAAAGCCTTATGATAAAAGACGCTGTTTTATTCTCATCACGGCTTCACTCTTCATTTCCATCTAGGTATCCCTTCACACGGCGTCTCACACTCAGCTGCTAAAGGCAGTTTTTATAAAATAGTAAATTATTTTTAACACACCGATTTTTTTTCAGTTGTTCGTTTGCCCTGCTAAAAATACCTATTTCAAATTTAGTTGGATTTATCTCAGAATGGTAATTTTCAAGCTTGCGCGTACTATAACTCTGCAACTAATAAATGTAGACTACTCATATTTGGAATGAAAATAGATGATTAAAAGGGCTTCAAAATGAAACCAAAATTTCACACGAAAGCTAAACATTTTTGATATGGTATGAGCGAAAATTGGGACAAAATTAATGAAATGAAATATTAATTGATTATGTTATATTTATGTGTTACTTAACTACAATTTTTTTTTGTTTTAATTTAAAATAAAAACATTGTGTTACTCATATCAGCCATTAGTTTTATAGAAAATGCACATGATTACTCAGAATGTTGCGCGCAAATTAAGCTTGCAAAAAAACGTTTGCTAAAAAAATGACCTAATGCAAGTTTTTGTAAAATATTATTTAACTTTCAAAAATCAAACCAATTTTTATGCCATTGTGTAGTATGAAATATAAATATAAACCCTGCAAAAAATTTCATTTTGGTACACATAAAACATTTGGTGATACAGTTTACGGAAATTAGTCTATTTTACCAGCTGATTTGTATGCTTAAAGGTACTGTGCTCCCTTAAATAGGGTCAAATCCAGTATGTGAAAGTTTGAAGTGATTTGAAATCCATTTTTACCAGTAGGTCCAGTATTATTATCCCTCAAACAATAGTTCAAAAAAAATTCCATAGAGCAACAAATCTATTGTTCGTCCGGTTTCAATTTACGGATTGGTTATTCAATGTTAGAATGACTACTAACATATCTGCGGCTGATTTATCGTATCATTCTCCCCGAGATTGCGTAACTTTTTGTTTGTTGTTAAATTCAAACTTAAATGCTAGTTTCTTAGAGCTTCAGCACTTTTAGAGTACCACTCTCAAAGGCTTAGCTACGTTTATGACACGAAATCATTACCCCATTAACTCGTTTTATGTCGTAGCGGAGCAAAATATTTTTCCGTATTCAATTACCATAAAGAGCACGTCACCTCCGTTGATTAATCTCAGCAAATTCCTAATATGTTCATTAAGCAATTAAATGGAGTTAACCTTTCTCCTGACTTGAGGAGTCGAGTTAATTGAGATTTCCGCTTTAATCATGCTGTTGTCACGCAGACTTTAAATTTCATTAGACGTCATTTTACTTAAGCCTGGGGATTACAGTTTGCGTCTCTGGGAGAACTAACTCCATTGATGCATGGCGGGTATAGTAAATATTTGGGATTTGAACGGTGTTTTTTTCCTTTCCTTGTCACCATAAATATATGTGTCCACTGAAAGTATTGAATCGATAGTTATGTGGCTCTGCTCTCTTAAGTAAAGAGCTAATTATCTCGAATTTGAATTTCGAGATAATTCTTTCTTTCATAGAGATAAAATAATGAAGTAACTTTATTAATGGATTTATTTAGGGCAATTCAATTAGTTTTAATTCAATAAAGTGCACATGGGCGTGTGTAGAGTTTTATTATTTAAAAGGACGTCTAGAACCAAATACATTTCTTTATTATGAAAAAAATCTGTCTTTTGCTGTCACAATATTAGTTACTGAAATATGGACTGTAGTACTGGTTATTATTTTTGTAGAATTTATAATACCTTTGCTTAAACATACTATTTTATTTCCTAAGAAGGGTCTGGACATCCTTTCTATTAAAAATATTTGTTCATAAAATCACAGCGTTTTGTTGAATGTTCCGGAGGAAACTTTCTTAAACATACTATTTTACTTCCATACTTTTTATTAAGAATGGTCTGAACAACCTTCCGATCAAAAATATTTTTAAAATCACATGTTATGTTCAATGTTCCGGAGGAAACTTTCTTGCAATTATTCATTTCCAAATACCTCTATGCGTTACTAAGAAGCGACTGTGCTTCAAAAATTTTAAATATACTAGGGGGCCTGCCCCCTGCTCGCAAACGCTCGCCAACCCTCGGAGGATTACTCCGCAATCCTCATTGGTTCGCTGCGCGAACATATGCTCGCTTCGCTCGCATCAATGAAGACATGTGTCCTAGCAGAAGGGATTGTTTACTAAATATGATATTCCAAAAAATATTTTTCATATCTAAATTTTTTTATGTTTTTTAGAAAAGATTTACAGTACTTCTGAAATCCGAATTCAAATGAAAACTTTGATCAAATTTTGACTCGAAATGTGAATGTTGATATGAAAATAGAACACACAACATGTTTGTATATACATTTACTCCTGCACTCGAGCCACCCACGCATTTTGATTGAGTGTGTCGTCAAAAATTGTAGTGCAAGCGTCTTGTTGAACTATAATTGTTGGCCCTGAAAAGGACCTTTTTTATAAATGGCCCTGAAAAGATCCTCCGCTTTCTTTGATTTCTATTATTAACTGCAACAGCTCGACTAAAATTCATTTTCTTTGAATAAAATTTCATCCGATGACGCTATAAATTCAATTGAAGCGCGAGGCTTTATGATAAACAAACAATCGTACAATGTTGCCTAAAACGCGATAACAAATAACGTCTTTTTTGCGTGCCACGTAAGAGAATTATATATATAGATATGGGTTTTAATCATAGATATGTTAGACAAATTTTTGAAAATCATTGACTGACAATTATTTTTATGCGCCATTAAATAGGCTTTTGAATCTTTTAATTCATTTTAAAAGTTGTGACCATAAAAATCCTACTACTGACTCAGAGATTGTAAACTTTATGTGAGACTCATTTAATCCAGTTTACTCAATAATATACAATCAAATACTCCTGAAATGTTTAGCCATTTCTTAAGGATTACTCGAAAACATAATAAGAAATTTATCTATTCAATACTTGTATTTGAAAAATTCTTACTGCAACTATCAGAATCTGCAGAAACCTTTGAAACTGCCCTTGAGAAACATCATTAGTTTCTGTTAGCATACAACATTGAAATCAAGATTACAGTAACCCACTTATTATATCCATAGCAAAGCCCAATTAATTGTGTGTGTGAATATCACCAGTATAACTGTCTAATTTTATGACTACAGTAAGCAATTGATTGTTAATAGCATTGAAACATCAGACAATTTCACAATTGACTACGATTTTATTTTCTGGATATAATTCAAGTGCAATATATTATTCTATGCTCTGTATAAACGTTAAAACAGTCTGTCTTTTATTCAGTGACAATATGTTTGCTATTTTATCTCATCCATTATATTTTGGGCATTATCAAAAAAACCGTGTCTTCCGAATCACAATTGAAAACCTTACTACAACAATGGGCTCATCTCTCAAGTGTTTTAATGGTGAAAATGGATGAATGACCAGTCATTCCATTAGTCCCAAAGAGTGGGCTTACAGTGTTATCATTAGGGATCAATTGTTAATGCACCCCTATCATTGAGCCTATCCCTGGAAGTGTTTCTCGGTGATTTCAACAGTTCCTCTTCACCGTGTTTACAGAAGTTGGATACAAGGTATCTGTGTCGTTTCTGTAAGATATTTCTTTGTTAAGAGCGAAACAAGACGTAAAAACTATGGCTATTTTCAAGTGACCCACAATAGTTTACTCAAATACAATACCCTCATTTCTATAAAACAAAGCCATATTATCTTCCAGGACCTTTTATTCTACAGCCCATTAACCTTTAAACTGAGGCACATCGATTTTTTCAATCGTTTCACAGAACGGCTCTTTCGCTTTCATGTCCGACCCTATGTTACCTGATTGCCTAACTACTTGAGTGATAGATCTTTGCGTGACATTTAAGACTGACGCTTTCCTTTCATAGTATTGTGTGGCGTATCGTTTGGCGTGAGATAGATATCACCGGAGTGATATTATGCCTTTCCCCCAAAGAGTTCACACCACAGGGTTAACAGAGTAGGGTATCGAACAAAAGGAGGAACGTTATTTAAGGTCAGTCGCTTAGAATTCGTAAATGGTGATCGATGCCATCGGTCACTTAAAAGGGGGATAACATCCACCATACACAGATCTATACAAACCCCTCTGGTGCAAACGAAATTTTAGTGGTAACAATTGTCTATCTGCAGCAGCGTAAAGGTTAAACCCGATGACGACAACAGTTTTCTCAACTTTTACAAAAAAACCCGGATGGAGCTGTGTCGAGGCTTGGCCGCTAGGCTTAAGGCGTAGAATACGTCAGTGAGACCATATGGTGAATGAGAGTGAAATAAATTAGTTTTAGAAAGTTTTAATTTCGCACACCAAATGTTCATCGCTCCGCACATATATCACAATTAATGCACTCGCTGTTGATGTTGGAAGTTGTGGCTCATTACCGACCTCTACGGGTTTAAAATCATTCGATTGCAAAACGTTTATGTCATCAGATATCCTATTTGTGTCGAACTGAGTGGTGGAGGTATTTGGCGCACTCGTATCAGGCATTTTTTCACCTGTGGGTGACGCCTATGCTTTCGAGATTCCCCTCCCAGCCCGTTGACACTCAGTATCGGATGTCCGGATCTTCGATTCCCTATCTCTCATTCGTTCATCCTGTTGACGTTTTCTATAATTCTTCTGGTGTTTATTTTGCATATATTTAGTCATTTTGAACTTTTTACGATTTTGCACACTTCCAAAGTCCGTTATCTAAACAAATGTTAAATACTTGTGTTTTCTTTATAAAGCGATTATTATTTATAAAGCGTAAAGAGACGAAACAAATGACACCTCAAAATTTGTTCTCGCACAAAGGAGGCCGGAGCTTGTAACATAATGATAAAAGAACTAACCCTTTTTTGAAGAATTAAAAAAATATATTATTTACACATTGGTAGCGATATCAAAGTCACAACTACATCTCATCATGCGTAGAAAACATAACGGCTGAAACATGCCACTCTGACACAGCACCGTGTCCACTCTTCAAAGAAACATCGACTAAAAAGCAGTTTTCAAAAATAACATTTCACCAACGTTATACACAAAAGAAATAATAAACTTTCGGGAAAACCATTTAAGCTCACATAAATATGTCAAAAGAAAAAGATATCCTTTCCAAGAGTAATAAGAAGTATAAATAAACACAGGAAGTATCGCAATGTCTTGGAATAAGGAAAAAGAAATACTATCATTATATTTAAAAGATATTCCGGAAATATACGTTACATGCTATAGTACTAAATAAATGTAAGCGGCAGTGTGCATTTTCGTGACTCAATTTTGCTCAGCGATTACATCAGCCGATGACGTCAGCGCAAGATCAATGAGCGTTTCTAAAATTTTTGCTTGATGCTCTTTTGAAGACGATATCGTTCATTTATGTATCGTGTATGTTTTTCAATTTATTAAACTTTTCGCATTTACGCTTTTTTATAACCCTCAAAAATTAAGCGTGGTACCCCGGTTTAGAAAGGTAAGACGTATTCTATGTCACCCCACTGTTGTATGTACATTACCCAACTGTTGTCGTAAGAACTTAATTTTTTAAAGTCATTAAAAAATGCCACAGAAACTATATCTGTTATATGGTACGATTTCAACAGCTTCCCAATCAGAAACAACCAAGGAGTAATTATTTAAAACACTATTTAATACATTTTAAAACATTTAAAAACAACAAGACTGAACTACACAAACAAGTTGGAGATGAGTTTCCTTAATCATAGGAATAAATGGAACACTGTGGAAAATATAATTTGACTTAGAAGTGTTCGTGAATTCCTTTCGTTTGTAAAATCACTCATACTATAAGGGTCAGTTAAATGTAGAAAATAAAACAAGACTCGCTCGGTTAAGAGAAGAAGAAGTGTTGAAAGAAGTGTGGGTCCCGAGTACTTGGGCTGGCTGGTTATCGAAGCCTAAACTAATTAAGATTCGAGCTTTCTCCTAACACCACGTGACAGATCTTCAAACAAAGAGATCAGAAAAAACATCGAACTTCAAATGAAATAAACGGAGCATGTGGGTTAAATAGCTGTCGTAAGATTTCATAATTGTTGGTCGTGTGGGCTTGGGAATCAACGTGAGCCTATTGGATACTGAAACAAAATATTTTTTATTGCGCTTAGTAATCGCATTAACTAGTCCATAATTAAACCTCCATCAGTATTCGTGCTTTCTCCCAATACCACGTGACTGGTTCGGAATACGAGTGTTAAGCGAATCACTGAACTGCTACTCACTTACTGATATTTTTGAATCATCGTTCGTACCTGCTACTGAATTATCAAAATAACCGTGATTAGGTAGTAGGGATTGAGGGATATCGTTTAATACCGATACTGAGACTGAGATTCGGAAAAAGGATTGAGGGCTAAGTGATATCAGCTGATATAATTTTGCCACTATCGGTGACTGTGACTGGTTATTCGGTAGCAGTGAAGACTGCTGCTGAGTATGTCATTCTGTTGTAATCGTTGTAATCGTTTGCCTAATATGTTGTAATCGTTTACAGGTTGTAATTCGCAACGTAAACGACTGAGTGCAACAATTTTCTGAAATCACAAAGAACAGCATTCCCTTCCAAACAAAAGGTCACGGTTTAGAAACGCAATCACAGTTTCGAATCACTGATATTCTTCGGTAGCAATCACAGTTGGAACTTTGATTAAATCCCCTTTTGCTAGACCTACTTTCGAACTCGCAACCCTCCTTTTGCTACCCATTTGATCTTCCAACTGTCTTGATATGACTCATATTATCGAAACAGAGCACTCTTGGTTTCCCTACTCAACAATGTCTGTTTTGAATTCGACCTGCAATGCAATATTTCAGTATATATATATATATATATATATATATATATATATATATATATATATATATATATATATATATATATATATATATATATATATATATATATATATATATATATATATATATATATACCTACACCTTATTCCAAGAGAACCAAACCACCCTCCCTGTACGTCTGTGAAACTGTGCCGCCTCCACCGAGAAGTTTTGACCGCCCCATCGATCGACAAGACTAGCACAGTCAGCAGCTCTACAGAACTGCAGCCGCATTCCCGCCAATATATCCCCGACCCCTAACGAGCCATTTGATAGGCTCTGAAATTAACTTCCTGGCGCGTGGAGGAAGTAACACACAGGAAGGAACATAAAGCCCGCTGATAAGGGGACGGTTCCCGGACTCCGGACAGCTATCAGTCCCTCGACCGTGCTCCTGGATTCACGCACCACCTTTCGATATAATTAATATTTCATTGCTCCGTTTACTATCAGTGTGACCATTCCTCGACTATCGGGTTCAGTCCGATGAGCATCGAGCTTAAACGATTGGGTTCGGAATCTTCCCGGGTCCATTTTTCAAGGAAATGGGTTTTCTAACGCGAAAGATTTGAATTCCGGGAGACAGCTAATAGTAATAAAATGTGGACTTGTTGGATGGGATTTATGGACAGTGTTGAGGACATTTTCTAGATACATTTAAATCAGTGGAAAAGTTTGTGGTAGTTGTTCGGAAGGATATGTCACTCTTCTCGTTTGACTATAAAAGATGTTCCATTAGCCATATAGGGATTACGATTACACAGTTGTTTTGAAATGTTGTGTATCGTCGTCTTACACGTAAGACATACTAAGACTAAACGTTCAAGATGTGGTTATTTAATTTTTTTAGACCAGAATCATCATATATAGCGATGAACCATCAATAGGGACTAACATCATATCTATGGTGTATGGATTTTTCACAAATGTAATTTCTTCACGAGCAAAACAAGTGTATATAAAAAAACAGCAATGTTAGACTTTAATTCTATCAGTTAATAAAAACTAAGACATCACTGAAATTATTGTTGGATTGGTAATTTTTAATTAATGTCGTACTAGAGCAACACAACGGGCCATTGACGCCGGACATGGATCAATCCCCTAAGTGAGAGATCCGAGGACATCACCACGTAATTTTGAACCACGGTCAAATGACGAGGCAACACCTGAGCTGGCATCTTACTCTCCAAACTTTCACACCAACCCAATGTAAGAAATTTTGGCCTTGACTGTTTTAAGGTGCACCAGCCGCCTCTACACCATACGCTTACAAACATCCATACCCGGATTCGAACCAGGAACATTCCGATCAAGAGGCTAACACCGTAACCACTATACCGGTTGGTCGGCCATGTTTACAATTTTGACCCCGTGGTACAAAATTACGATCGTTGCCCTCGAGTCTTTCCTATATGTATTTATCCTGGACCTTCGGCAATACTCCGTTAACTACCTATGCCCCTACCGACGATTCTTTAACTCCAATAGCTGTAATTAATTAGAAGTTAAGTGTACTGTGGGGGAGAAAGATTATAAATCTCGCTAGGATCTGAGGATAAAAGTTATCTTCCTACACAATAACTTTTAGTCATCATTATCGCTTTAAAGGATTAACAACATCATTTTCTGAAAATATGTAACATAAATACAGGTATTTAATGGAAATCTCTATCATCCAATAAAACTGATTGGGTTGGATTTCGGGATTTTATGGCACGAGGTTCAATAAAATTGGTATTTTGATCATTTTTAATTAACGTCGTACTAGTGCAACACAACGGGCTATTGACGACGGTCCGGCATCAATCCCCTCAGGAAAAGGTCAGAGGACAACACAACGGCATTTTTAATCACGGTCAGATGACGAGTCAACACCTAAGCTGGCACCCCACTCGCCAAATATCCACACCAACCCAACGTGAGAACTTTCGGCCACAACAGATATAAGGTGCACCAGCCGCCTCTACTCCAAACACTTACAAACATCCATACACAGACCCGGATTCGAACCAGGGACCATGCGATCGAAAACTAACACCTTAAACACCAGACCGGTAGGTCGTCTAAAAGAATTTGAAATATAGTATGTATTTATAACGAATAGTTAGGCAGTTGGTAATTGGTAATTTTTAAGTAGCGTCGTACTAGAGCAATACAACTGTCTATTAATTACGCTCCTAGATCAATCCGTTAAGGGAAAGATCTTAGGACAACACCACTTAATTTTAAACCGCGGTAAGATGACGAGGCAACACGAGCTGACACCACACTCTCCAAACTTACAAACCAATCCACCGTGAGGACTTTCGGCCACGACATATTTAAGTTGCACCATCCGTCCTCTACACCAAACGCTTACAAACATCCATGCACTGACCCGAATTCAAACCCTGAAACTTCGGGTCAAGAGGCTAATACCTTAACCACCAGACAGGTTGGTCGGCATTGTCTCATTAAATATTGGTACGGCAATTTGAATTAACGTTGCACTAGAGCAACACAGTGGGTTATTGGGGGACAACACCACGTAATTTTAACCACGATCAGATGACGAGGCAACCCCTGAGCTGGCACCTCAATAAAACTGAAGTAAGGTCATGCGGGGTAATTGTAAACAATGGGTAATTGTAAACAAGCTATACAAGCGCCCAAGTGGGATACCGAGAAACTAAAAAGTTGTGAAATATGAAATCTAGCAACCCTGAGGATGCAATATGGTGATTCCGTATTTCTTTGAACCACAGCTTATAGCAATATGTTTAGTTGAAAAATTTATGGTTGAAAAGTTTGGGTGTTAAAGTTTTTGTGGTCTGCATTTTCTGCTGCTTTCCAAAATATATTGAAAGGTATGTTGTTCCAATTCTTTACTGAGGTCAGTTATGTTTCTGTCGAACAGAAAATCATTGACTTTTGCTTCTGGGAACTTTAATGCTCCTACAGTTGAATGTTTACAATTACCCCATATTTTTCAAGGGAAGGGGTGATTGTAAAGATACTTTGTCAATAGTTTCCTTCAATTTTGATGGAAAACCAATATGTTGTCCCGTGTAATTTTGTATTTAATCGTATTTGGTACGTTTGTTTGAATTGCGTTTTATTGCATTTTTCGTGTTCTTGGGGAGCAGGAAGACTGATTTACTAAAAATTGACACATGATGCAGTTCTTACAACTGACCAAGTACTGTCACGCTTGAAGGAGGCAGAAGAGAAAAAGAACAAAAGGAAGCCTGGCGAGAAGATAGTGAAAGAGCTAGAAGTAAGCAAGAAACCAAGAAAGAAGCAAATGGAAAGTAAAGCAGAACTCGAAGACAGCGAGGATGAGGAACTATTGAAAAATTGACTAACATTGTCGGTGAAGAGTTTGAAGTTCTCCAAACATTCAAGAAAAATATAGAAGACTAGCTTGTAGGGGAAGTTAAATATTTTGGAGCCATTCATTGAAGACACTGAAACGACTACGTTTCTACTTGTAGATGTTGAGGGAGGGGGGAAGAGAAATAAAACCCATTATTCGTATGCATGAAGGGTGGATGTTGTTTCAGAAGAGGAGTTTGAGATCACCGGACTCAAATGCATCGTTTAAATTCGCTGTGGTTGAAAAAGACTAATTCTGTGTTACCAAAGACCATGGCAAAGCAATTTTACCTACTCCAACCTGTAGCAAAGACGGCCGTAAATAATTTTTCCAATTTGAGGGCACTGTTAATGTGTAAGAAATGTAATGTTTGTTTGTTTTTCGTACCTAAGTTTGTATTTTTTTTTTTTAATTTTTAAATAAAATTTATTTATTTATTATTTTTTTTTTTTAATTTTTTTTTTTTTTTAATTTTTTTATTTTTACACCAAATACATTTTTTGTTCAGCAAATGTTCGAATTATTTATTCTAATGTATTCCTGGAAGTTCACCTCATGATCAATGCAACTTTCAAGTGTCACTATATTTTACTGGGATAAGAAGTGGGAGTATTTGGTAAATGTAAAGATAAAAACGGGGTTATTGTAAACATGGTATTAGAAGGGTAAAAATACCATTGGAGTTCCTTCTACTGCCATTACAACTGCTCATGCTGTCACTTATTCAATATTCAATCTCACGAGAAAAATCGTTGTTTACAATTACCCCTACTTTCAGGGTTAATTGTAAACACGTGGGATAATTGTAAACACTTGGGGTAATAATTGTAAACATCCGAGTACGGTGTTCAATTTATTTTTTCAAATTTTCGTACTAATTAAATATCAAAGCAGAATAGTGACAAGTTGGTTTAATAGGGTTAACAATGTTTAAATAATTTATCAAGAGCTTGAAAATAGGGATTGAAAGTGAACTTACGAATTCTGTTTACAATTACCCCGCCTTTCCCTGTTGTATGTACTTATAACGTATAGTTTTTTTTTTTTTTAAATTATTGTTTCAAACATCTCAAGATCGTGGAGTCGTTTAAAACCGAAATCCAACGCAAAAATAAAAACGGGAGACCAAGGCGCAATTGTGATGCTCCTAAAGAGTCCTTTTTATCCGGAGGAATCGCATCGCGTCCCCATGCCCCGGAGCCCGATCAAGGACGCGATACACGCTTTTTCTTATTATTTTAGCTGCGAATTGCAACCGCTTTGACAATTATTGTAAAATAAGTTATTTGAGTAGTCAGGGACAAGGGGAGGGGAATTTCGCATCCATCCGTGGGGCGGAATCATAGCCGGGAGCCTTGTGGATGACACGCGAGCAAATATTGTCTCCCAGCATTAATGTCAGTTCATCACGGCACTGGGGGACCGTCCGCAAAGTGACAAGCTAACGCATTCGCAACAGGGGAGATGAGGAAGTTTAATAGAAACGTAATAAAACGGCAAATATGGAAGGTGAGCCTGCGGTTGACTTTAATCGTACAGGTGGTTTTGGAGAGATATAACGACCAACAAGCTCTGACCAATTTTGGCGATGAAAATATTTTATATCAATTTACGTATCATTTTTAAGCGAATATTTAGAACTGTGCAACATTGTGAATGAATAAATCGCACCCGGCAAAAAAAGTGACACCAGTCAAAAAAAGAAAATTTTGAGGTTATGTCATTGAAATATGTATGGGGTGAAACTGTGCAATTATGAAACTGTTCAGAACTGTGCAACATTGTGAGCGAACAAATCGCACCCCGGCAAGAAAAGTAACACGTCAAAAAATAAAAATTTTGAGGTTATGTCATTGAGAAATAAGTATCAGGTGAAACTGTGCAATTGTGAAACTGTAAAAAAGTGTGAGTGAACAAATCGCACCCCGGTAAGAAAAGTGACGCAAGTCAAAAAACGAAAATTGTGAGGTTATGTCACTTAAAAATATGTATGAGGTGAAACTGTGCAGAACTGTGCAACATTGTGAGTGAACAAATCGCACCCCGGTAAGAAAAGTGACACAAGTCAAAAAATTAATATTTTGTGGTAATGTCTTTAAAAAATATATATGAGGTTATGTCCTTAAAAAATGTATGAGGTATTGTCCTTGAAAAATATGTATGAGGTAATGTCTTTGAAAAATATGCATGAGGTCAAACTGTGCAACATTGTGAGTGAACAAATCGTACTCCGGCAGGAAAAGTGACATAAGTCAAAAAGTGAAAATTTTGAGATTATGTCATTGAAAAATATGTATGAGGTGAAACTGTGCAGAACTGTGCAACATTGTGAGTGAACAAATCGCACCCCGGTAAGAAAAGTGACACAAGTCAAAAAATGAATATTTTGTGGTAATGTCCTTGAAAAATATATATGAGGTAATGTCCTTGAATAAAATGTATGAGGTATTGTCCTTGAAAAATATGTATGAGGTAATGTCTTTGAAAAATATGTATGAGGTGAAACTGTGCAACATTGTGAGTGAACAAATCGCACCCCGGTAAGAAAAGTGACACAAGTCAAAAAATTAATATTTTGTGGTAATGTCTTTAAAAAATATATATGAGGTTATGTCCTTAAAAAATGTATGAGGTATTGTCCTTGAAAAATATGTATGAGGTAATGTCTTTGAAAAATATGTATGAGGTCAAACTGTGCAGAACTGTGCAACATTGTGAGTGAACAAATCGTACTCCGGCAGGAAAAGTGACATAAGTCAAAAAATGAAAATTTTGAGATTATGTCATTGAAAAATATGTATGAGGTGAAACTGTGCAGAACTGTGCAACATTGTGAGTGAACAAATCGCACCCCGGTAAGAAAAGTGACACAAGTCAAAAAATGAATATTTTGTGGTAATGTCCTTGAAAAATATATATGAGGTAATGTCCTTGAATAAAATGTATGAGGTATTGTCCTTGAAAAATATGTATGAGGTAATGTCTTTGAAAAATATGTATGAGGTCAAACTGTGCAGAACTGTGCAACATTGTGAGTGAACAAATCGTACTCCGGCAAGAAAAGTGACATAAGTCAAAAAATGAAAATTTTGAGATTATGTCATTGAAAAATATGTATAAGGTGAAACTGTGCATTTGTGAAGCTGTGCAGAACTGTAAGTGAACGAATCGCACCCCGGTAAGAAAAGTTACACAGGTCATAACCGAAAATTTTGAGGTTATGTCATTGAAAAATATGTATGAGGTGAAACTGTGCAGAACTGTGCACCATTGTGAGTGAAAAAATCGCACCCCGGCCAAAAAGTGACACAAGTCAAAAAAAAAATGAAATTTGAGGTTATGTCATTGAAAAATATGTTTGAGGTGCCCCGCGTGTTGTATTACTATTCTATGGAATATAATAGAATTTAAGGCCATAAATACTTACTTAAAAATAAAAATAAAACCTTTTACTATTTCAATATAAGTTTTATAGTATCCTTTAAGTTGATGTTTTTCTCAAATGCTGCCATTTTGGGTTGTGTCACTTTTCTTGCCGGGGTGAGAAATGAGTAAGATACCAAAATGATGGTTAAAATGAGGTATGACATTTTACATTAAAAACAAAAATATATATCATTACTGTTGTGAATAGATTTAATCAGTTAATTAATTTGTTTAATTGCATTTTAGCAATCATTCTTATCCAAAACCAACACAACTTTACATAATCAGAATATTTTGGCTTCATTTTGAATCTGTTCTTAAGACACCACTTTCTCTTAATTTCATGTTTATGTTCCATAGTGAAAGAGTTATGTGCGCAATATGAAGAACTGTCAATTTAAGAAAACTGCGGTCAAAGTAACAATTACTGTCACTACTGAGACCATCTCAACAAACTTTTCATTTTATTTTCCCAGTATAATGAGAGGGTAGAGCCGGTGGTAGAACAGCTGGTAGAGTCACTGCTTAGCTACTGAAGGTTTGCGAGCTCATGACTAGATCCAACCAAAAACCGTTGTGTACTTGGAGACTGATGCATGTTAAATCTGTCATGGCTTCAAATGTATTTACGTTTGCGTGGTGTGGAAGTAGTTTGGGGAGTAGGGCTCCAGCCCAGATGTTGACCTCTTCGCTGAAACCGTGGTTTAAAATTACATTTAAAGTGAGTAAAAGTATAACATTAAAAGTGTATAAATACTTTTTTGCAAGTATTACTCAAACCTAGTAGTTTTTTTAACTCTCCAAGTGGTTTCGACGAGATATCTCGTCATCAAGATTTCAACAATTCTACTAATGTCCATATTTCTCAGCAAAAAAATTCAGATTGAATTCCAAATGGCGAAAATATTGCCGTTCTTTTTTTATTATGACAATATCAAGGACAGTATTTTCAAATGACGAGATATCTCGTTCATCAAGATGTGGTCAATTTTGTTTTAATAGCGAGATATCTCTCTAGACAACCACCAGAAATGTTAAGCCTCAAGCAATATACTGCTGATTTACGACTGATCTAAACCGAATAACGATCCTACAGGTTCATTCATGAATCATGAGTCCTATATTTTATTATCAGTGGACAAAACTATCTCCACCCATAATATTTCATTCTGTAATCTTTCTCGCCTTTTCACATTTTACACTTTTTCGTACCTCGCCATAAACGCCATCACATGTACCACAATCGGTGCATCCCTTAACTAAAAAATCTAACTACACCATTTTTTGTATAAATTCATAGCAATTTGTTTTGTATGTAAACAATGACAAAAAGAAAATGTTCAAAAACACAATTATAATAAGCGCAATAAAAACTTTAAGTTTCATCACAGTAAATCTTAATCGTAATAATCGTAAATAATATACAAAATAAAGTTCATGTTAAAAAAATGTCGTATTCAATTTCGTTATTTTCATATTCTAAATTATGCGGTTTTATTTCGAATACCGCGCTTTTGGACCAAATCGATAATAACTATTTCGGTGAAGACTAATTTCGGTAAATTAAGTACATTAATTAATTTTTAGAAGTAATTGTTTTTAAACGTGTCATTAATTTTTATCAAGCATTCGTTTTTATTGAATTTTGAAAAGTGGTAATTTATTCAATATGAGTTTCATTTTGCCCCTTTCTTAAAAAAAATGTTCATGTTCTGCAAGTGAAATTTTTAAAAGGATATTCAGAACATTTTTTATTTGCCATTTAAGATTTTAGGTGTAGAAATTTTATTAATGTTAAAAGAATTCATGCAGAATATTGAGCTAAGAACTTTGCTATCAAAATATAACTTTCGGTTATTTAAATCGTTCGATTTAAGAAAATTTCAACGTTATTTATATTTTTGAGGTAACGGATTTATCCATGAAACTTGTTTCCTGTTTCTAATATAGAATAAAAAAATTTGTTTTCAACTCTATTAAATAAATTTATTGCTTTAAATATATATATATATATATGCATATTTGTGCATACTAAAAAACGAAATAATAGTAGCTAAGATTTAAAATTGTAATACATTAAATACGTTTTTGCTTATATTTCAGTATTATAATTATGACTGTTAGAATGAAAGTGAAATAAGTTAATTTCGAATAAACTGAGATAGAGCACGTTAGCCATATTTATATATATATATATATATATATATATATATATATATATATATATATATATATATATATATATATATATATATATATATATATATATATATATATTGTAGCGAAACTTATTCACTTCGTCTGAAAATCGAGGCTCAGTCGGTATTGCACCTTACTGCGAATCGGAAGGTACGGAGTTCCAATCCCACTAGAGGCAAGTGGCCTAAAAGTAGATTTCATTTTAAAGTTTCCTTTCTGTTTGTTTCTCACTTCTTCAGTAATATACTTATGTTAATTTCTAGAACTTTCGAATTCTCGAATGTTCGATTCATTTTCGGAAAAGGTATAAAAGGAGATGTATCACTCAGTTCAAGTGAATAATAAAGTCTCGAGTTGAGATCAGTAATCTGTGTCCTCGCTTGCCTTTTGCAAATTTACACGAAGAGGTTAGCTTACCTATAATAAATCTACACGACATTTTGGTGGAGGCGCCGGGTAAAATAAATACGGCGGAAGAACTTCGCAGAAGTTTACGTCTTCAAGGACTCCCTCCTGAGTTTGGCTCTTTACCGAATCCAAGTAGAGGCCCGAGGAAAATGTCTGACCATGAAGACACCGAGCAAAAGCTCCCAGTCGCCAGCTCCGCTCCAGTCACCATCGCACCAGTGCCGTTCCTGACCTACCAGCCACCCAGAAGTCCATGCATATTCTCTGGAGACGACCAACCAGATGTTCGCCGATGGCTCAAGGACTTTCAACGAATCGCCAGCTATAACCGTTGGGACGAACAGATGTGTCTGGCAAACGTCATATTCTACCTCGCCGGAACAGCCCGACAATGGTTTGATAACAATGAGGACACTTTTACTGATTGGACTTCGTTCAGTAATTCCCTGAACAACACGTTTTGCCAAACAGATGACATAAAGCGTCAAGCTGAGAGACTGTTGGTTACACGTGCTCAACAAATTGGCGAGACGTCTGAATCATACATCCAAGACGTACTCGCTCTATGCCGAAAAGTTGATCCTTCCATGCCAGATGTCGAGAAAGTAGCCCATCTCATGAAGGGGATTGCAGAGGACTTGCACCACATCCTATTGGTTCAGGACTATGAGACCGTCGATGCTTTTGTGAAACGCTGCCGTCAAATAGAAAGCCTCCGACGAAGACGTATCACCCGACCAAGATTCCAGAGGCTGCCAAATGTTTCTGCAGTTTCGACCGAAACAGACATTGGTGATATAAGATCTCTGGTACGAACAATTGTCAGGGAAGAGCTTCAAAAGCTCTTGCCGGAAGTGCAAAACTACACGAACGACGACACTGCATCACCAACGGACGTTGCATCTCTGGTCCGGGAAGAAGTTATGGAAGCTCTAGCACCACTCACAGGTCCAAGAAGACGCAACGCCCCTCCCCGAGTTTCAGTTCCAGTTAGGTCGCAGCCGAGACGTGAGGCCAGAAACAGCGCCGTTCCGCAGCGTAAGACAGACCTGTGGAGAGCTGCCAATAATGTGCCTATCTGCTACCATTGCGGACGCCCAGGACACGTGCTGAGGTACTGTAGGGAGAGACGACAAATATTTGCAGATACAAGAGCCCTCAGAACATCTAACCCTCGACGAGAAATTGACACCGAGTCCCTACACAGCTTTGACGACAGCTATGCACAACATGTACAGCCTACTTCTTCCAGTTTCAGAAGTAGTTCACCATACCCTCGCCGCTCCTTCAACCGCCGACAGTCACAGTCGCCTGTTCGCCGCTCCAGCCGTTCTCCACGCCGACCAAATGAGGAAAACTAACTCAGGCGACCTGTCCAGGAGGTAAGGCCGCTGTTGAAGAAAATCCTCCGACGTATACTACAACCAAGTTAAAGAAAAATTCTACCTATATCACAGTGAATGGACAATGTGTAAAAGCCCTTGTTGATTCTGGTGCCGATTACTCGGTCATATCTGAAGAATTCGCGTAAAATTGAATACTCCTATGTTTACTGAGAATGGACCTATACTGAAAACTGCCTGTGGAAAATCTGTAGCCACCTCAGGACGCTGTGTATTAAAAGTCGACTTGAATGGGATTGTGAAACCGTTTGAATTTCTGGTATTTCCACAGTGTAGCCACCAAATGATACTTGGATGGGACTTTTTCCGTGCCACTGATGCTGTCATAGATTGCGGAAATGAAGAACTTCAACTTGCAGAAATCCTTCCAGACAACCAAGTGTCAAGTAAATCAGATTGCTCTTGCACCTTGTATGCCGCAACAGATTATGTAATTGAAGCTAATTCGACAAAGCAAATATGTACTCTTAATCCAGAAATTCCAGAAGCAGATAAAGCTATGATTATTGGTAATACGATTCTCACGAGTGAAAGAGAGCTGTCTATACCAGCCTCAATCGTTAACGTTGAAAATGGCTGTTGTAAAATATGGGTTACAAATTTCTCTCGACGAACCCAACTGATACCAAAGGGAATGAACATAGCTTGCTTAACGACAGTAACAAACGATGCAATTTGTTCTTTAAATGATGAAGGTCGAGAAGGTTCTAAGAAACACAATTCCAGAAGGCGATTAAAACGAGAAACATTTAAAGAACTTTTAGATACTAAGCTGACTACTATTGAAGAAGACGAGTTATTGAATCTGCTGGAAGAATTTAGTGACATTTTCGACTTTAACAGGCAATTGAAGAAATCCAGTGGTAATTCTGTAAAACACAAGATCGACACAGGTGACAGCGTCCCAATCAAGCAGAGACCTTACCGTATATCAGCCACTGAAAGACGTGTGATTGGAGACGAAGTACAACGGATGCTAAAAGAAGACGTGATACAGCCATCAACCAGTCCATGGTCATCTCCAGTCGTACTTGTGAAAAAGAAAAATGGTGAATGGCGCTTTTTTGTGTCGATTACAGAAGATTGAACAAGGTCACTAAAAAAGACGTATATCCACTACCACGCATCGACGACGCTTTGGATTGCCTAGCTGGTGCACAAATTTTCTCTATGATGGATTTAAAGTCCGGCTACTGGCAAATAGAGGTTGATGATAAAGATAGAGAAAAGACAGCCTTTGTAACGTCAGATGGTCTTTATGAATTTAAAGTCATGCCATTCGGATTATGTAACGCCCCCGCTACATTTGAACGGATGATGGACACGGTACTACGAGGCCTGAAGTGGAATATCTGTCTTTGCTACCTAGATGACATCATTGTGTATGCACCGAATTTCCAAGAACATCAAATACGCTTGAGGAAAGTTTTGAAATGTATCCAAGAAGCCGGACTGACACTAAATTCCACCAAATGCTCATTTGGCAAAAAGAAACTGACGATACTGGGACACCTTGTTGATCAACATGGAATCTATCCCGATCCACAAAAGATAGCCGCTGTAAAGAATTTTCCTGTTCCAGAAAATATCGCAGATGTTCGAAGTTTTCTGGGCCTGTGCTCGTATTACCGACGATTTGTCAAAAAATTCGCTGATATTGCAAAACCCCTGCACGATTTGTTGAAGAAAGATGTGAAGTTTTCTTGGAGTACTTCACAGAAGGAATCTTTTTCAACTCTCAAAAAATTACTAACAAGTGAACCTGTTTTGGGGCATTTCCTTCCAAATGCAGAAACGAAGATACATTCAGACGCTAGTGGTTATGGCATCGGTGCAGTACTAATACAGATCCAAGATAATAAGGAAAGACCAATAGCCTACGCATCCAGGTCCCTGACAGTCGCTGAAAAGAACTATTCTACAACCGAAAAGGAGTGCCTTGCTGTCGTCTGGTCGATCAATAAATTCAGACCGTATCTCTTCGGAAAACCCTTTACCGTAGTAACGGATCACCACTCTTTGTGCTGGCTAGCCAATGTTAAGGACCCATCTGGAAGACTTGCACGATGGGCTTTAAGGTTGCAGGAGTACGACATCACCATAGTCTACAAGAGCGGTCACAAACATTCCGATGCCGATTCACTGTCGAGAAAGCCTCTTCTCGAAACATTAAACGAAAACGGTGATGAAATACCCTTCCTTTCAGCCATCACAGATTACAGAAAAGAGCAGTTAAAAGATAAGCAGCTGAAGCCCATAATCAAAATTCTTAAAAGAGGTGACGGATACCGAAGTTATCAACTTAGAAACGGTGTGGTTTACAAAAGAAACTATGATCCTATGGGACAGCAATGGCTCTTGGTCGTACCGAAACAACTCCGCAGTGATGTCTTAAAGAGTCTTCATGATGCCCCAACCGCCGGTCACCTCGGATTCGCCAAAACCTACGACCGAATAAGGAGGAAATACTATTGGCCAGGACTATATGGGAGCACACGCCGATATGTGTCACATTGCCGAGAATGTCAAAGACGAAAATCTCCATCGCAATCGCCACCGGGGCAACTTCATCCGATCAGACCCCCTGACATACCATTTGCCAAAATTGGGATTGATCTACTTGGACGCTTTCCAGTTACCCGAAACGGAAACCGCTGGATCATTGTTTGTACAGATTACCTTACGAGGTTCACAATCACAAAAGCATTACCAACTGCTGAGGCCACGGAAATCGCTAAATTTATAGTCGAAGACATCATACTGAAGCACGGTGCTCCCAGAGAAATGATAAGTGATCGAGGACGTTCCTTCTTATCCAATATTGTAAAAGACATCAATCAATTGTGCCAGACGTCTCATCTTCTGACAACATCCTACCATCCACAAACCAATGGCTTGACAGAAAGATTTAACAAGACATTGGCAGACATGCTGTCCATGTACGTAGACGTCGAGCAAAGAAATTGGGATACCATCCTACCCTTTGTGACTTTCGCCTACAATTCGGCAAAACAAGACACCACAGGGTTCAGTCCATTTTTTCTCGTTCATGGCAGAGATATCCAGACACCACTAGACGCAATTCTTCCGCTTAATACAGAAAATCACGACGATAATTACGTGCAACATCTGATCACCAGGGCAGAGGAAGCTAGACAGCTTGCAAAAATCCACATCCTTGACGCTCAACAAACTGATAAACGACGATATGACGAGAGACATCGACCAGTCAACTACAACATCGGAGACTTAGTCTGGGTCTTTACTCCAGTACGAAAGGTTGGACTGTCCGAAAAGCTCCTAAGACGTTATTTCGGACCATATCGAATAACACGGCGACTATCTGACGTAACATACGAAGTAGAAAGTATGGAAGAGAATAGCAGACGGCGGATCTCCAAAGATGTAGTCCACGTCCTAAGGTTAAAACCCTATCTTGATCCAAAGAAACAACTAGATGACGGAAGAGAGCACAGCATTTCCAGGGGACCTGTTACGAGGAGCCAGATCAGGCTGCAGCGGGACGCTGCTTCGTCTTAAGGAGGGGGAAATGTAGCGAAACTTATTCACTTCGTCTGAAAATCGAGGCTCAGTCGGTATTGCACCTTACTGCGAATCGGAAGGTACGGAGTTCCAATCCCACTAGAGGCAAGTGGCCTAAAAGTAGATTTCATTTTAAAGTTTCCTTTCTGTTTGTTTCTCACTTCTTCAGTAATATACTTATGTTAATTTCTAGAACTTTCGAATTCTCGAATGTTCGATTCATTTTCGGAAAAGGTATAAAAGGAGATGTATCACTCAGTTCAAGTGAATAATAAAGTCTCGAGTTGAGATCAGTAATCTGTGTCCTCGCTTGCCTTTTGCAAATTTACACGAAGAGGTTAGCTTACCTATAATAAATCTACACGACACAATATATCTAAACAAAATGTATCTAGAAGAAAGCATAATTGTTAGGGTAGCTTCCAAAAAAAAAATACTTTCATAAATAAATCTGATATTTGATTACAATAACTTACACTCTTGCAATGATATCTCATAATAAGAAAATAGAAAAGAATGAGAAAATCCTGTATCTAAGCAACAAAAAACGATCAAATATAAATTTAATCTAAAGTGAAAGAGAAATTTAAATAACCCACAAATAATCACCAGGAAATTAGCATAATAGCAACAGAAATTTAATTTTATAATTTTAATTTTGAATAGCTTTGTGTATTGAGACGATTCGTTACATTTTCTACTCTTTTAAAATATTAATAAAATAAAAATATCAAGCCTTCCAAGCATTGAAGAGTTGTTCTTATTGCTACCAGCTTGTCTCTCTACATAGCACCTGTCCACTTTTAAACTTCTGGTACCAGTATAATCAATATGATTTAAACAGCAAAAGTGAACGATCTAGTCCTTGACCAACTACCAAAAATTGACCACTTTCCCATATTTCTCAACTGAATAAGTCTATCAACAATCAATCAATTTTTATTCTTTTTGTCAATGAGCACCTAGAATAAATGCCAACCAACCGAAAGTGTTGGAACCAGAATTGGAAAGCTTGTAGTTCAGCAACTGTCAATCCACAATTCTGTACTATTCTAAAGTGGGAGAATATATTAAACAATTAAATATGCAAAATTATAACGTGTAACAAATTGTATTCACTTTCTTTAATCAGATACTCAGTACAAAAACATCTTGAAAGTGCAATTACAAATTAGCTCCAACGTAATTTTTTCACAAATAATGTACACTGATTGCTCTATGCTGGCTGATTCACGAAAGCAGCTACGTTTGAGAGTAAAATGGGAATTGGAATGGATTTATATAAAGAATAAATAAGTAGAACGCATAAAGATAGATTAAAAAGAATCGTTCTCATGGCAATATCCTAAAGCTGATAGATCCACTGGGACACATTTTCTTTAGGTGCGTAGTGGTATCACAACTCCGAGGTACTCAAGTGATATTTCCTCCCTTTCATTTCTACCCTCGCCTGTCCTGTTTTTAGCTCTTTCGTTCTCCCTCCTGTTTGTCTTGTGTTTGGTACAGGTTGGCCAAATATAGCACGTGCGCCAAAAGACCTAAAACAACCAACCAACCTAAAGCTGAAGGAATAAATAGTTTTATCAAATAGTACCCGTCAAAAAAATTTATTGTCTTTAGCTATGCGAGGAAGTTTTAGCAATTGAAAATTTTCCAATATGTCGTTCTGATTGAAAAGTAACTATAATAATTCTGGAAATCTGTTTTTGTTGACGACTCAATAATGAACTTCGATTCGTGTTCTCAATTCGGCTGTTCTTGGGGAAAAATCGCTTGAAATTCAGAATCGGGTGGTCTATGCTAAGCAAGAAACTGTTTGTGTGATAAGTGCTCACCCCTCAAAATTGTTATACTTGATAAGTGGTCTCTGTAAAACATTATAAATATTTCAAAATAAAAATTTCAGTCTACGCAGTTCAATTACATTTGGAAAAACGTTTTGAAAATTAACATCAACGATTATAGAAATATACAGAAACAGTCTACAAAGGCATACACAGAAACACTAGCTTTTTAGGTAAAAATACCATTCTACGTTTAGGTATTGAGTAACGGTATATTTTTTGAATTCTTTATTTTGAAATATAAATATTTCAAAATAAAGAATTCAGTCAACACAATTCAACGACATTTAGAAAACCATTTTTTTTAGAATTAACAACAACGCTTGTAGAAATATAAATAATCAGTCTGCAAAAGCATAGAAAATCACTGGCTTTTTAGCTAAAAAGGCCATACTACTTTTAGGCATTGAGCAGCGGTTAATTTTTTAGCCTTCCATACGCTATCTTGCATTTTCCCTTTCGAAAACCAATGTCTGTAATAATATACAAAATCACAGAATTTCTAAACAAGTTTGGTGTCTAAGTTTACATATTGATCTATGGTACAGGTATATTGTTCAACTTTCTATACGCTATCCTACGTTTTGTAACTGAACGTCTTCCATTCCTCTTCCGAAGTCCTACGCCTAATAGTATATGAAATAACAGGATATGTAACAAAAAAAAACGTGTCGACGTTTACGTATCGATCGATCTATGGTATAATTTTAGCTTTCCATATGCTATCCGGTATTCTGTAACTGGCAGTCCTCTGTTCCTCATCCGAAACCTATGTCTAATATTATACAAATTCACAGCATTTATTTTAACACATGACTACGTCCACGCATTGACCTACTATGTATTTTTAGCCTTCCATATGCTATACTCATATTTTATGATTGATAAGTCCTGCATTGTTTTCTAGTCAATGTCTAATAGTATACAAAATCACAGGATTTTTAACTAAAAAATAACGTGTCTATGTATATCCATTGAGCTAAGGTATTTTTTTTAGATTTCCATACACTATCCTCCTTTTTGTAACTGATAGTCCTCCATTCCTTTTCTGAAGCATTTCTCCCTATAGGGAAAAGGGGAAACAGTTTATCATGGAAAACTGCATTACCTCTGTTTTTTCTCCCCGAAACGTATGCAGCTCGTGAGTGAATAATACAGTCCATAAAAGTTTACGCCGAAACATTGTTTAAGAAACATAGTCATATTTTCGAAACCTGAAGTACATTTGGTTGAGATGAAATACATCATCCATCTTGTCTTAAATTGTTTTTTTCTTCCTTTGCCGCTTTGCTTTTTTTTTCCATTTTCTCCGCACTTTATGATTCCGTGTAAAGTGCTTATGTAGAAATGAAAAGTGACTTCAAATTCAAGTACTTGTTGGCTTTACGGTACGCTAATTTCGAAAAATATTCCTAGATTTAACCGGGAGTTTTTCAAGCTGATCGTCGTTTTATTTTTCTATTTCACACAACGCATTTAGACTACTCTTTTTTTTCTATTTTGTTTATTTTTCTAACATCTCTTTCAAAACAGACACTGCAATGTATTGAAGAAACAATAGTTATTTCATCACTTTCAGTACTTTCATTACGATGAATTTGTCTCTAAGTTTGCACTTCTCACATCATAACAATTTAAACAAATTTTGCTCTAAATTATTTCATAATTTTATGCTTATATATATATATAAAGGGATATGTGTGGGTGTATGTGGGTATATATTATCAATACAAATTTACACCGTTTGACGAATCCACGCCAAATTTGGTACATTTATACATTAGCATTTATACTTCAGAACACTGCGAAAAACATAGGCAAGGCAATTTGTTTCCTGTCATCATACCAATCTGTAGTCAAGAAAATTGTCACACAGGAAGTCCTCAAAGGGTCCCTCGAAGCCCCGATTTTAAAATATAAAGTTTGTTTTTCCGCAATAAATGGACATCGACAAGGAAACACGTTCTACAATGTGCGTGTATGAGTTAGCACAAGGAAATATCTCGGTCATATTTTAGTTTTCGCGGTTGGAAACACGTTCTACAGAGTATGTATATTTGAGTTAATACAGTGAAATGTCGCTGTCATATTTTAACTGTCGTAGTCCTATTTGAAACCAGAGCAACGTCGGGTTATTCAGCTAGCTAAATATAAAATTAATAAAATATCAAATGAAAAGAACACATTAAGTCCATGTTTGGCGAGCTTATCTTGACATAACAAGAAATTCCGTATTGAATAGGTTTACAGAGTATGTGTCGGCTCCCAAAGTTTCGCGATCTTCGGCCAGGAGAGTCACGGAAGTTAAATTTATTCGGTGTTCCGCGATATGATATTGAGTATCCTGTGTATAAAATGAAGACAAATTAAATCATTCTTGCAGTTGATATTTTTTTATTTAAAAAAACTACGTATGGAGTTATGAAATGAAAGTCGTTTTTTAAACTGTTGATACAAGCCAAAGCGCCAGACTTGAAAACTTTTAGGACTTGAGCTCTCTAACAGTAAAAAAAAGAAATATAAAAACTGACCATAATTAATGCGGCAGTATAAAATATTGGCCATTAAAAAAAGAAACAGGATAAAATACTGACTTTTGGAAACATGACATAAAATGAGGACGGTTGGAAAAATACATAGTATTATTTTCACTAATGCCAGTTCAAATTGAACTTGTTCCTAGAAATGCTTTAATCATCATGCCAATAAAAAGATGGAATTGTAAACAACTTTACTTTAACCGGTGCACCACGGAGGGTGGATTCACGTCTCAGCTCAGTATACCACATTGAAGGTACGACACGTGTATAGAGCCCACATTCACTACAGACGGGCAAATAACCCTTCACGACACCCCGGATTCGAACCAGAAGCCTTTCTCATCAAGACACTAGCATCTTGATCACCAGCCCGATTGGTCGGTGATAAATACAATCAGAACAGAAGTGGTAATGAAGAGACAGTTTACAGGAATAAGAGACAGTATAAAATATTGGCAGTAAAAGAGGCAGAAAAAAAGTGAGAGCATTAAATGGTAAGTAGGTATTTAATTGACTTCGCACTATATAACACGACGGGCTATCTGAGACGGTGAGGGATGAAACCCAAAGGAAAACTTTCGGATGGTTGCACCACGTGATTTTGAACCACGGTCAGATATCGAAGTAGCACCTGAGCGGGCACCCCACTCTCCAAATTTCACCACCACTGCCAATGTGGGGACATTTGAAGCCACTGCAGATTTAACGTGCATCATCCCCTTTATATACGGCAACTAGCAACCCTCTAGTTGCTAATCCGTTACTCTTTCGACCATGCTACCATGGTTACTCATGTATCCGGAAATAAACAATCTCATATTCTGATGCAGAGCCCACATTAAGAATAAGAATGCTTAGAAAATAACAAAGCAGAATTCGAGTTATTTGAATAAATATTTTTATTCCATAAAGGCCATATACTCTCATGATACTTTACCTAAAGATCATGTGTTTAAAAAACGTAATAAAAATGCAAATGTAGGAATATTTTTTAATTAAATTATATTCACGGTCGTGTAAAAATATATTCCACTAAACTAAAGTACATTTAATTTAATTTAACTGTTCTTAAAATGTGCAGTTCTGATTTTTAAGTACATGCAATCTCACATACAACGAATCATAAAAAAATCGTGATTTATTTACTTTTCATCTGGAATATAAAACCATCACTAAATACATTTAAATTTCTTAAACAACTGCAATGCATTTCAATTAATACACGAACATTTTACAATCTATTTTAGTTGCTTTATATTTCATGCAGTGATAAAAAAAGTAAACTTCTAATTCAAGAATGAATAATTTTTTTTTGAAAAATAATAATTTCTTATTGCTATGGAAATAAGGTAATTTTTATCTGCATTTTCGTTTCACATTAGTTCAAATTTCTGAGTGGATGTATTTATTTCAGAAACACTTCGGATATGGCAATTTAAGCAATAAGCAGTTCTTTTAATGAATTTCCGTTTCTCATGTGCTATATCTTTGTCAGACCTTATAACTCAATCTATTAATTTCAAACTTCCCCATACAGTTACAGTATATTTTGCAGACATAATTGAATGATGTAGAATTTATTCACCGTTAACGTTTATTGTAAGAAAAAATCAATTTATTTATTTGAACTAAATTAGATTAGATTAAATATCGCGAAATTACGCTTTACATTATTGAGAAGGTGTAGCTATTAATTTTTGTATATGATTTTTAAGAGCTACATGAATTCAATGAAGGGAATAAGTATATATTTTTACTATGAAAGCATAATATTAAATTGCTATAATTACTCACTGGTCATGATATGTACGCTACCCAAAAATAATTGAGCGGACAGCTAGATGTGATGGTATAAGGGAAATAATACATGCTTTAATAAGGGGATGGTCCCCCATGTGTTTCAATTACACTAACAACCCTTCTGGGCATGCTTTTAACAAAGTTTTGATTCACAACTATGGGTATTTGTGTCCATTCCTGATGCAAGAATGTCGCCAGCTCCGCTGTAGATTTCTGACGTGGTTCCCTGGTCCGTAAGCGTCACTCGAACTCGTTCCACCAACATTCTATGGGGTTTAGGTCGGGACTCTAAGCAGGCTAGGCAAGACGTTTTACATACATATCTCGATGCCACTGATTGACAGACTCCAACATGACATGGAGCGTTGGCGTCCTGGAAGTAACATTCGTTCAATCCATAAAATTGCCGGAGCGTAGGAAGATCCTGATTGTTCAAAATGTTCACGTAGGCGTCGGCGTTCAATTGACTAGGAACAACATGCAAAGATCTCAGGCCATACCACGAAAAACAGCCCCAGAGAAGTAGTAGGATTGTATGCAATTCCTTTGGCGACCAGTCCATTATTGTAGGGTAGTGAATACGATAACTATGAATGGGCTGCGATAGCCCGGTTAGAAGAGTAACGGATTGCGAATTCGAATCCAATTATAGACTGTTGTGTATAAAGTGGGCTTGTGCACGTTAAAACAGTCGTGTACTCAAATGTCCCCACATCGGCGTGCTGCAGCTCAAGTGTGGCCTCGTTATCTGACGGTATTTTAAAATTACTTGGTGTTGTCTTCAGATCTTTCCCTCCAGGATTGAACCCGGACCTACACCAATAGACCGTTGTCTTGTACCAGACGACATTAATTCAGCTACCTACATTACACAGTCATTATTAAAACCAAACTTTATAATTCCGCTGTAAAAAATTTCAGATTTTTAGAAATGTTCACCATGTGAAACTTTTTTTTATTTCTAATGGCAAGGCTGGGTACAGATTGCAAAGACAAATACAATACATGATACAGTACAGAGATACAATACAGTACAGAATTGACCGAAGTCATTGTAGCCTTATACAAGGCCAGAAGTGAAGGTCATTTGTGAAGGGGCACCCAATGGGTGGACCATGATTGTCCCTAACAAATGACAGCACAATTTACATCCATCCCTGACCCGGATTCGAACCAGGAACCTTCCGATCCAGAGGCCAACACCTTGACCACTAGACCGGTTTTTTTATTTCTAATGGCAAGGCTGGGTACAGATTGCAAAGACAAATACAATACATGATACAATACAGAGAAACAATACAGTACAGAATTGACCGAAGTCATTGTAGCCTTATACAAGGCCAGAAGTGATGGTCACTTGTGAAGGGGCACCCAATGGGTGGACCATCATTGTCCCTAACAAAGGACAGCACAATTTACATCCATGCCCTGACCCGGATTCGAACCAGGAACCTCCCGATCCAGAGTCCAACACCTTGACCACTAGACCGGTTGGTCGGCACCCATGTAAAACTAATGTTATGAAATGTCTCACTCATTCTTACGAAACTATGTCTTTAATATCGTGAGTGAATTTTTAAACTCTAATAGAAAAAATTATAAGAGTATTTAAATCCACTGTTTTAATTTAACCGTGTTTTTTTTAATAATAAAATGTGAAATTGTTACGATTAGGGATTTCATAAAAATTTCATTCAATTTTGGCCCTCCTATAAAAGAGGCGTATCTTAGTACCTCTAGTGGATTAACCTACACTACTCATCGGATATATCTAGGATACAACTGTAAAATTTAACAGTTGTATCCTAGCGAATGTAAATGCGATGTCAGTTGAACACTTCAAGATACATCCTGAGCATAAGGAATTAGTTTGAAATCTGGAATGGGAAGGGGATTTTGCTGTCTTTTACATCACAGTGCACAATTTAAGCAGCCTCATTATAAGTAGTCTAATGTTTCTATTACAGGTATATTAGAGAGAGAGAGAGAGAGAGAGTGTATGTGCGTGTTTGTGTGTGAGTGTATGTGAGAGAGAGACAGAGCGAGTATGCGTGTGAATGTGTATTATCAGAAACGTAACTCGTGGGTTTCCCACTGTGTCAGCAACTTGCGAGTTGTAATCTGCGCAGGTTCGAATCCTATAACTTACCCTTGGTGTGTTTCTCTTCTCTGTGTCAGTGAAACTTTCCTATGTTATTTTACCATTTAATTTTGAAATTTACATAGATGTATATAAAGTTTCTTGTCACTCCATCCTTCCTGATCTTCTCTGTACTTTATATAATATGCTTTTCTGTAAAGCTAAATTGTGTATTTGAGAGTTGAACGTGTTTCCTTCGACTGAGGTTACAGGCAGTTAAATCGTCATGGTTTGCTAACACTGAAAGTCTTTCTCATTTGTATACGGCGTTTGGTTAGTATAAGTATTGTATAATTACGGCTTGCAAGGTTTTACCATAGGGATTTTGCAATAAGAGGGAGATTTTCAGTGTAATACACCAGATGAGAAACGATGATTTTTCATTCTATTACGCAAATGCTCTTACATGATAGATAATATAATTATTTTAAAATGCAGTTCATCGCAGTTTTGCCGCTCAATCGAATTAGCATATATCAATTCGGAACTCATTCTTTGGAATTTGTATTTGGTTCATGCAAAAGTTCTTCCATAAGGCATTGCAACGCACAAACGAAGTGTTGTCTACTTCACACATGTAAAGTTTTTGTGTTGTTTGAAAGACGGAATTTCAGCGAGTATTTCGGAAAATATTGTGTTATTGGGTTGTGTTTTTTTAATTTTGTTAAGCATTAACAATTGACTAAAATAAGAAGTATTTTTTACATTTTTTTTCCGAAAAAGCAAAAATGTTTCGTAGACGCAAAAGATATGCGTGTTTGGTGAAGGTGCCGTAAGTTGTTCAGAAAGTTTAGTTACTTGCATCAGTTCTTTAGCCAAAAACCTCAGAACTTCGATGAACGCGGGATGATGCAGCTACCAAAGAAAGGAATAAGGGCATCGAACGGAAAGGCAAATACTATATTGATTAAAAGTAATATTTTTGGTCTTCAATTATGGTGAATTTTTGCATCACCCCAATATTAGAGTTGAGCTGAAATCGTATTCAAAAAACAAGCCAAGTGAACGTCTGGAATACGTATTTGCAGCTGAAACACTACTGCCACCTACATTTAGTTTTACAGAAAAATCTCTTATAGCTCAATGCATCAATTCGCTGGGCTTCTGATGAATTTTGAAAGTAAAAATTAAATGAATAGTGAGTTAAATGTGAGGTAATCTGTTGATCTATTAAAATTGCCACATCAGTTTAAAAAAATTATTATCCTTATCTGGCATATATTATGTATATAGCAGGTTTTCATTAAAAAATAGTTCATTTAGTTTCTATAAACTAAAACTTCGAGATTGATCGCAGATAGTCTCCGTTTAGAGAGTGGGGTGCTAGAATCTGTGTTCTTAAATCTGTCGAGGCCGAAAGTCCTTACGTTTGGTTGATGTGGAAATTTAGAGAGTGGGGTTATCAGCTCAGATGTTGCTTCGTCATCTGACCATGGATCAAAATGACGTGGTGTTGTGCTCGGATCTTTCCGATAGGGAATTGATCCCGGACCGTCGTCAATAGTCCGTTGTGTTGTTCTACTACAGTGGTCGGGACACTCATTAGTCCTCAAAGGAGCCATAGATCAGCAGTACAACTATTAAGATTTATTTTGAGAGCCAAATTTCTTTTCAGGAACCATATTTTTAGGAGTTGGTGTGTGTGTTTAAGGTATCTACTATAACTTTAAATAAAACCAGATATCATAAAAACAATCTCATTTATTGACAAAAAAAAATTTACATTAAAATAAAAATATGACAAAACACGCATTCAATGTGGACAATGACCTTGCATTTCCTTGGAAAGTCAGGTTTGTCGTTGTTTTTAATTCCAGGTTCTCATCAATAAGGCGATTTCTCAATTTACTTTTGATGAGGTTCGTGCTTGAAGAAGATTGTTCGCATGAATATGTAGAGCTAAAGATTGAAAAAACTGCCAATGCTTATTTTTAAATGATCATATGAGCCAGGAACACTATTCTAGGTATTGAAAATTATCGTGTCTTACTTCTAAAGGTCTTTCAAAGCAGATAATTTTTTCTGTGAATTAAGATCATCTTCATTTTTCTCCAATTTTTCCATATCACCATTAAAGGTGTTCAAATTTGGAGCTCCATAATTCTTAGTTTTTTAACTCGAGTAATTGCATCTCAAAAGCTCCATTGTCAATATTAAAGAGAGGACAATTCTGTTACGTCAGTACGGAGAGGTTTTCCAACACAGGCTAACGTCGTTATGATGCTACTGAATTTCTGAAACTTCCGTAAAAAAGCTTCCCTCATATTTAAAATTGTTGCTTTGAAATAATAAATGTCAATAACTAGTTATTTTCTTGGCGATGTTTCATCAGACTTCGACAATGAATTAATGTTTCTCTTTCAAAATCTTGAGCAAAAATGGATAATTTGTTTTTTAATGAACTGACTTAACTATTAAGATTATTTAATCGTTAAGTCATTTCACAATTAGCTCTTAGGTAAATCTAGACGTTACGTATTTAGTTCAGACGTAACGTTTACTATGAACCGATGACGAAATAAATCGAACAAAAAGTGAAAATTACGCTGCGCCATTTACGTCACAAGATTCGTCAACAGCTAATGATAAAGCTGGAAACAATTTAAGATCTTCGATTTTCTGATTAGTTATATTCGAAGACATTTCGACTGTTTTGTCTTCTACTGTTTCAGCAAACAATGGTAATTCTTTAATTTTTTATAAGAACTAGGTGGGCTCCGCCCCCTGCTCGCAACCCCCCGGGGATTGCTACTCAATCCCATTTGGTTTGCTTCGCAAACCAACACTCCTTTCACAGTTGCCATTTGGTTTGCTTCGCAAACCAACATTCCTTTCGCAGAGTGAAACTATCTGAATAATTCGTATTATCCTGCTTTCACTTTCCAGTCCATGACGTCACATCGAGGACTTCGCCACCTGTTCGCTTACGCTCGCCGACTCCCGGGGATTGCTACGCAATCCCGTTTGGTTTGCTTTGCAAACCAATACTTCTTTCGCAAGTGATTTCACTTTTTTTTAATTTAACACTTAATGCACAATAAACTAATAGCCGCATGAGTAAAAAATTTTCTGCATCTTGTTCTCTGTACAATTTTAAGTAAACCGTTTTATTCTCCAAACTTTACGATCTGTACTTTGTACTTTCTCGGTAAACCGTCTGAGAACAGAGGGAAAAGAGCGAGCCTTTTTCCTCGCCAAATAAAAAGAAATCGTTTTTATGGCAAATGTTGTCACGATAAATTTGATATCTGGCAAACCCGATAGTGAAACATACAACCCTCATATGCGTGCCTGTTTCGCGAAACCTGCTCCGCGAAATAAAAAATACGAAATTTGTGTGACCCACTTTTGATTGCATCGAATTTATTTACGAACCAATTTAAAAAATAATTGTACCGTAAGAAAGAGTACATTCTGAGGTATACTGCGATATTTTCCAAATTAAAAACTAATAGTAAAACGATATAGATATGACAGTTTTAGTTTTGTATCGGAAATTATGATCTGAAAGTTCCGAAAATTGTATGACCAACTTTTAATTGCATCCATTTTATTTATAAACCAATTTGAAAATAATTGTACCATAAGAAAGAGTGTAATGTAATGTATTCAGTGATGTTCTTAAATTTAAAAATAATGGTTTTTACTGTATATATAACGATTTTAACAAAAAGTAGCGAAAATATCCAAATATTCCGAATTTTGTATGACCAACTTTTGATCGCATCCAATTTAATTATTAACCGATTTCAAAAATAATAGTACCGTAAGAAAGAGTATATTCTGAGGTATACTGCGATATTTTAAAAATTAAAAACTAATAGTAATAACATATAGATACGGCAGTTTTAAAAAAAAGTAACAAAAATGTCCCGATTTTTCCCGAATTTCAAAAAAATATTATCAAAAACCAAATTGAAATTTAAAAAAAACTCGACGAGCTGCAAAAATTTACGTTGAGAGGTACTCTTAAAAAAACTCACGGCTGAAGACTGAAAATTTGAATGTGTTTTGCTCACTCGCGGAAGAAATTTCGATTCTTCAATTTTGACACTTAATAAACCCTAAACTAATAGCCGCATTGGAAAAAAAATCTTAATAATTGTCCAGGGAATACAATGAAGAACAAACCATGTTAATTTTGTTTTTTTCCGATCACTACTTTCTCGGGAAACCGTCTAAGAATCGAGCTAAACAACACAGTTTTCAATCCTGCGGCGGCGGAAACCTTTTTTAATATAGAGAGATATTTGCCTTGTCCTTAAAATCCCGGAATTTAGCTCTTCGGATGTATTTATAAAACAACTTTTAATGTATTCCCCGTCTATGTATGGTTTGCCTTTCTTAGCAATCTCTTGACTAACAGTAAAGCTTGGAATACTAACATTGTTGGAAGATTGCACCCATAATTAAATGCACAACTTGATTTTTCGTGACTCTTCTGAAGTTCCTCAATTGCTTTCTTTTTCGCATCACCGTCGGGATATTTACAGCCAGCATTTAGTCGAAATAAATTCATGGCAGGGCCGCACTGATGTGTGAAAGAGCCGCGGTTTGCAAACCACTACTCTAGTATAATGTTAGTTAAAAATTACCGAAAAATATTAACCAGACCATCTCCAACAACCCGCTGTGACGCTCCAGTGTGAGGTTAATCAAAATTACTACCTACATCTAATCTCAACCTCAGACAGTATGTGTTTAGTAAGTGAAATGCTGAAACGCGTTATTGAAAAAGCTTTCTTTACATACGTCTAGGGTTTTCTGTCTCGAAAACATATTTTTGAAGCATGGGGATCTAAGCCAGTTCCCTGCAGTGAAATCGTTAGAAACATATCAAGAAATTCTTGGTGCATTTCATGTAACCGCAGGCATAGAAAAATAACACCCCCAAAAGCGAAAGTTCTGGATTGGGCGAGTTTTGCAAAAGGGAGGCTTAAAAACAGAAAAAGTCGTCTGGAGCATGTCAAAAGGAGGAAGTGCAAGTCGCAGACGGAGAAAAAATACGTATACGAATTTGAAAAGCGAATTCTTAAGACTCTATTTGTAACGCGAGAAAATCAAACAAGTTTTCTGAAAAATTAGGTACAAAAAAAATATAAGTTACGTTTTTGAAAGGAATGGTCTTTCGCAAAGTGAAGGCAGTCAGGAAGTCTTTTCATGCACTTTTCTAAGACAGACTTTTCAGTTATTTCCTTAATTTGAGAGAGACGGCTTTTAATTTCCTTTGACAACAGCCGAGATGTAAATTAATTAGCTTTTTCTTCCTGATATTGAGGAACAAGCAAAAGATGGGCTGGGGACATGGAGATCGTAAATTTAAGACTTCTATAAATTGAAGTTTCATTTTTTTCACTGATTGCTTTAGTACTCTCATGGAAATTGGAAAACAGTGTACTTTGGGGATATGCCTTTAGCTCTACCTCTGTGGATTGTGCTTATGTTTAAAACTATAATTGAAGTGTTTTTGTGTTGCAAAATAATTGATGACCGCTGTAAATTTCGCCTCCCGAAGCATTTAAATCCATCTTTGAAAGTGTACGCCAAATAGCATCCGCAAAAACTTCCTACAATGGTTTTGTGTATGGAAGTAATCGCACATATATTCACTACCCTATAATAATGGAACGAACAGCAAGATGCGATGGTATAAGGGAAATAAAACATGCTTTCATAGAGGGATGGTCCACCACGTGCTGCAATTACACTAGCAAACCCTTCTGGCAATACTTTCAACAAGGTTTTGATGCACAGCTATGGGTATTTGAGCCCTTTCCTGCTGCAAAAATGTTGCAAGCTCAGAAGCACATTTCGGACGTGGTTCCCTGGTTCGTAAGCGTTGCTCTAACGCGTAGTTTAGGTCGGGACTCTGAGCAGGCCGAGGAAGACGTTTTACATCCATGTCTTGATACCACTGCTTGGAGCGTTGTCGTCCTGGAAATAACAGTTGTCCATTCCATATAACTGCCAGAGCATAGGAAGATCCAAATTCTCTAAAATGTTCATGAAGGCGTCGGAGTTCAATTTACCAGGAACAATGTGCAGAGATCCCACGAAAAACACTCCCAAACAAGTAGTCGGATCGGTCCATTAGTGTAGGGTAGTGTAAGTACTATATATATATATATATATATATATATATATATATATATATATATATATATATATATATATATATATATATATATATATATATATATATATATATATATATATATATATATATATATATATATGTGTGTGTGTGTGTGTGAGGATAGGAAAATTAATTTGTAACTTAAAAGCAGTAAGGAACTCATCTCTATTTTAAATACTAAGCGGTGAGATGTTTTGTTCCAAACGGGTGAAAAAGGGAGATGCACCATGTTTACAATAAAGTTCTTTCACCTTCAGATGTCACGAATGCTTCCCTCAAAGGGTGTCTGGTATCTGTCAAGTAACGTGTAAGATTCCGATTGGTTTCGGAGTGTCACATGACCGTCATCCCCGTCTGGGTTTGGGGCTAGCAACAGAAGAAAGGCACACTTGTAATGATATTGTCTTGCTGACATAACGTATGATTCTGTTCCTCTCGATTTGGGCGTTGGCTCGATCTTCATTGTACATATTCATCCTGATGATGTGAAAATAGTGATTATATGTTTTATAGAATAAATTATTTTGTTAAAGAGAATGAAAATATTATTGGAACGACTGCTATAGCACCACATATATATATATATATATATATATATATATATATATATATATATATATATATATATATATATATATATATATATATATATATATATATATATATATATATATATATATATATATATATATATATATATATATATATATATATATATGTGTGTTTAGAATCCCTTGACTTTCTTCAACAGCCACTTGTTTGGTGTGGTGATCATGGTCATAGTATTTGTCTCTGCCACCTAGTAGATCCGACTTTGTCTTGGTTTAGGAACGCATGTTGGTGATTATCCCACATAAGGGAAAGGTGGCTGAGCATGTCAAAGCAAAATGAAACTTCTTTTTGAAAACAATTTTAATGGTAGATACGTTACCATTTGAACTTCTCTTACAAATATCTTACTTAAATCTATGTAGGCACATTAGTTTTTGATTCTATTCTTCGCTGGGGTGTATTTCTCACTTCTGTGTTAGTAAAAAGTTTATTTTGTGAAAATGTCCAGTTACTTGCGTTTGTAACCATATGGCTTTTGTGCCATTAAAACCCCAGATTTTTCGCGAAAGATATTTTTTGCACTGGGGGTTGGCAGACGTCCCTATGAGGACGTGGTACGTATTCCTCACCTCTACCCTCAAATTCATGCGATTTCATGAGTTGTATAAGTGGTTAGCTAACTTGGACAAAATATTTAATGACACCGTGCCTCCTTGGGATTTTTATTATTTTTCATGTCTCAGATTCGATTGTGGCTCCTTCATTTTTATTCTTTTCATGTTCTCAGATTTGATTGTGGACCTCGGATCTATCCCTTCTGGATGTTACTTTAATTAAAATAACTACCTCACATTAAAAACAATAACTCCCTACATTTCATAGCATTTATGATAGCACTAAAAACGTGGAGCTGTGAACTGCGTTTCAAAATTGCTTTGACAGTTTGAATACAAAACGCAAAAATGCATGCGCCATCGGAGATTCTAACCATAAAGAAAAAATTTCAATTCCTTGGTTGTATATAGAAATGAAATCACATGAGTTTGTGTGCGAGTATTTTACATTTACCAAACGTAAATTTATGAATAACAGTAATCAAAACTTGACTTTAAAACTATAAATTTTGTAATTGATATTCTAAAAGGTTACTCTCCATTGTATGGCTAAGGCTGTAATATAACACTGGATAACTGGTTTTTAGGTATCCCCCAGAAAAGTAACGTAAGCTATTTAAAGGTTATTTTAATCATTAATACTGTTGGATTATTTTTGTTTTGCTATGATGTAGGGTATCAGATTAAAAAGAGCTTTCTAAGGTGTTTATTTAATACAGACGAGGACTTTACAATTACTGAAATGGTATTTTTTTAAAGAAATGACACCTAATGCTATCCATTAATGGTTCCTGATTTTAGGTCCACACTTTTTTATTTCCAATGGCAGGACAAAACAGTGATAAAAAGAGACCCAAAAACTGCAAACAAATTACATCAGAACGTGAGCGATTTAAAAGAAAACTTAATGACCGAAGTCATTGCCCTAAAGTTCTCTAGCTCACCAGTATTGATCTGCTTCGGTAGTTATGGTAGGTATTTTAATTAACGTCTCACTAGAGCTACGCAACGAGCTATTGGCTATAGTTCATGATCAAACCTTAATGGAAAGATCCTAGGACAACACCGCGTAACTTTAAAAAACGGTTACATGGCGAAGTTATCTTTAGCTGGCACCCCCCACTCTCCAAACTTCTACACCTCGCCAAAGTGAGGACATTTCGGGCCACGACAGATTGAACATGCATCAGCCACCCTAGTACACGACGGGCTTTAATTGGATTCAACTTACCCACCTCCTATTGCTGATTCGTTACTCTTCTGACTGGGATGCCTCGGAGTCATTCACAAGGAATCCACCACAGCGATGGTACTGGACTCTATTCACATGGTCTTTCAGTTCACGTTGTCGAACGTTCGAAATTAAGTGAGAACACAATAGACCACTAAGGCCCGTTGGACACATCCGGTTTTTCAACATGCGGCGCCACTGCGGGACCGAAGCCCAACTATGCACGCATAACCAAGAAATGACGCACGAACTCATTTCGCGCCATTTGCGATAAATATTCCATCGAAGAAAACGTGTTTTTTTTCGCTTACTTGGTGTACAAAAAAGTATATTTTGAAACACAAAATAGACGTTACTGGATACAACCATTCATTAATTATCATTTATATTCCATTTGTTTATGAAAACAAGGTACTTCAGAACGGAGATTCATGTGCGGCGACCGTGCGGAGCAGTGGAGAACTGCGGTACAAATTGCACGCAAGTTGGGACGTGCGTCGCCCCAGCGGCGCTGGAGGCATGTGTGCACTGCAACATTGGATCTAATGTAACTCAAACCGCAGTTGCGTTGCGGCAGCGGCGCCGCACGTTGAAAAACCGGATGTGTTCATTGGGCCTAATACCGAGCAATAGGGATAAAACATAAAGCTTCTCACTTAATTTCGAACGTTCGACAACGTGAATTGAAAGAACCTGTGAATAGAGTAGCCCATGGATGTAGGTTTGCTCTGTACCCGTATCTTCATCTTAAATCTTACAATTGTTACAATGATTTTTCATCGTCCTTTTTCATGTAACATTATGAAAGCTTTTGAACTTATTCGTGTAAATGCCTCGTGTTGACAAAATCGGCCTATTACTCCAAGGTGAAGGAAGATTTCAATAAGAAACATAATTTGATCTTTTGCCTAGAACTGGTAAAAGTAAGAACGGGTGTCTGCATTAGAGGATGTCTGTTGTCATTTCGACACTGGAGGACGTATAGATAAATTAAGTAGTACAATGTACATATTTTAAGTAAATTGCCTAAAACAGCATTGCTATCGTTCAGGTTAGTTCCCTAAACCTTTACGTTGCGTCAGGAACAGAATTGTTGCCACTAAAACTTCGTTTACATCAACGGCATGGTATTGATCTGTGTACGGTGCATGGTATCCCCCTTTTAAGTGACCGCTGACATTGATCACCATTTACAAGCTATCCTCTACTGACCTTCTAGAGGATTCTTCCTTTTTTACGGTACCCTACTGTGGACCGTGAGGTATGGACGCTTTGGGGAAAGGCAGAAGGTCGCTCCGGTGACATCTATACGCCACGCCATACAATACTATGAAAGGAAAGCATGAGTCGTAAATGGCACTCAAGGCTCTATCACTCAAGTTAGGTAATTAGTTAAGGGCGGTCGGATGCAGCAAATCAACTGTCAAATTAATAAAAACGACCCATTTTTGCCCTTGACAAAAAGAAATCAAGATCAAATAAAAGAATTAAAGAAGCACTAACATAAGTTAGAATATAATAGCTGTAAATTAAGCTGTCATTTTTTTTTCTAAATTGAGTTACGCAAAAAACAATTCCGTCATATGCGTATCAAATATAAAAATATTAAAAATTTCAAAATTGTCACATTCCGACAATAATTGCGAAAGGGAGGAAGCGACAGAATCCGGTACGATGTCGAAATAACAGTAACGGCCGTTCTGATGATGAAATAATATATAATGTAATCTTTGAATAAGTGCGAACATAATTTCAATGTAATAATCCGATTTGCAGTAATAGAAATCTCCCATCTAAAAGGAAAAGAGCATCTAATTTCAATTCTACTATCCTTAAAAGCTCATTATTACAGTCGGTAAAACTCCTGAGGAAATCCTAATAAAGCAACTCGAATTACAAGATCATGAGCTTTTCTCTGTAATCTTAATAACATAAAAGTTTAAAGGAAGTAAATATTCATAACCGTCTCTCGCGGAATTTTGTAACTGACATTTCGAAACTTTCGATAAATGGATTCTTTTATAATAACTTTACTCTGTTAAAGGCATTTAAGATGGTATAAGAATGTGAGGAAATCCGCGATCATTTTTCCTTAACACATTTCAGGAAATAAATATTTATAGTTTATATTCATTTTCTCGGTTCAATTCAAAAGGACATTTTTATTATTCAACATTCTTATGCCCATTTCTACATCAGACGCTTCTGATCAAACCTTTAAATTTACTGTTTGTACATCCTTCAAACGTTGCCATTTTGAACACACTTTTCACCTATTTGTGATGTTAAACGTCACCCACCCCCAACCAATCGACCGTCTACGGAATCAGAAATAGCACGTGGGCGGAGTCGCTGTCGTAAGATCTCTTAAGGGTAAATCACGTGAGCGTACGACTGGCCATGACTTATTGCTTATTGACTTCGCCAGTTGCCTATCGAAGTGCAGACAAGACTGCTTGATCTCGGTGGTTAATCACTTCACTCAATCAATAATTTAGGATTCGTGCTTTTCCAACAACCCCATGATTGACCTTGTTACCGAGCGATCGGGAGAAATAATGTAAAGCTGCGCGCACGTGCTCCATCTATTTCATTAGAAGGTCGATATCCCGATAATCACAATACTGGATCCTCTATTGTTTATTAATGTTCATAATATCGTTGGGTAATAGCTCAATAAACAAGCTTTTTGAAAGCTGATGTAGGTTCGTTTAAAACAAGAGATAAACACCTGATTCGTTTTAAAACAATATAATTATATCTGAAAAGTACAAAACTATCTGCAAATTTATCAACAACTTTAGTGAAACTGTACTAAACATAGTTCCATTTATATTTTGAGCGTGTGTGCAATTTAGATTGTAGTTTTCAAAAAGTAATGCATATCTGATAACAGAACTTCATAAAGAGGAATAAAAAAGCAATTTTATCTTTGGGGAAATTTTTGATTAAACGACTGTACATTCATTATAACTTGATTTATAAACATTGCATATATATATATATATATATATATATATATATATATATATATATATATATTATATATATATATATATATATATTATATATATATATATATATATATTATATATATATATATTATATATATATATATTATATATATATATATATATATTATATATATATATATATATATATATATATATATTATATATATATATATATATTATATATATATATATATATATATTTTATATATATATATATATATATATATATATATATATATATATATATATATATATATATATATATATATATATATATATATATATATATATATATATATATATATATATATATATATATATATATATATATATATATACAAAAAATAACCAAACAGCCGGGGTGCATTAACCAGAAACCGAAACTCGAAACTACCCATGCAAGCGCACTGAATCTGCAGACATAGCATGGTAAGCAATATAATTTCAAGAACACAAGAATTTCTTAAAAAAAAATGTAACAAAAGTCTTAAAAAATAATAAAAAATGAATAAATGTTGGTGGATCAGGGCGTCATCAGGGAGGAGCCTGACCCAAACAACATAAAATGGTGTTTTCTACATATGAGCAGCATTAGGCTGAAAAAATTGCTCATACACTCCCCCAAACACCACCAAAAATCAAGTAAAACAAAAACAGAACAAAATACTAAAACAGAGCAGGAACAGAACGAAATGAAACCCGAAGCCGCAGCTGGGATATCATCAACAACAAGCCTAAAAATTGCCACCAAATGCCATCAATTACACAGTCTAACTTATATGCTAACATCATACCTCCGATGCAACAAGTCCAAAAAAAATAATAATAATATGAAAATCCCCAGCCCCTTATCAAAAATATATTCATAAATAGTAAAAAAATAAAATTGAAAAGCAATTCCCATGGCTCTGGGTAAATTACCTGTTCTGCTCCTGTTCTGTTTTGGTATTTTGTTCTGTTTTTGTTTTACTTGATTTTTGGTGGTGTTTGGGGGAGTGTATGAGCAATTTTTTCAGCCTAATGCTGCTCATATGTAGAAAACACCATTTTATGTTGTTTGGGTCAGGCTCCTCCCTGATGACGCCCTGGTCCACCAACATTTCTTCATTTATTATTATTTTTTAAGACTTTTGTTACATTTTTTTTAGAAATTCTTGTGTTCTTGAAATTATATATATATATATATATATATATATATATATATATATATATATATCCAAACAGCCGGTTGGATTTCGTTTTGTTCCTGCTCTATTTTGATGTTTTGCTTTTGTTTTTCTTGCTTTTTGGTGGTGTTTGGGGTAGTGTATGGGTAATTTTTTCAGTGTAATGCTGCTCATATGCAGAAAACATCATTTTAAATTGTCTGGGTCAGGCCCTTATGTTCCCTGATGACGCCATGATCCACCAACATTTCTTCATTTTTTATTATTTTTTTGAGACTTTTGTTGTAATTTTTTCGGAAATTCCTGTGTGTGAAACTCAAGTTTCATTGAATTGCATCGGTAATCATCTTAACAGCTGTAAATAACATCAGATTGTAGAATCATATTTGTTATGTTGTACTTATTATTAATCGTATTGTTAGCATAATTACCCAGTCGAACTGAGACTTATTTTCTACTTACCTGTAGATTACTACTACTACTACGAATCTACTTACCTGTAGATTAAAAACATGACAAGAATGAACAATTTTCTCGTTCGTAGAAAAATACCAACATCACTTTAAGTGTCAGAAAACCAAACTAATTTTAACACCTTTTCGACATCTCGATAATTACTTTGAAGACAATATAACGGTTTACAATTTTTTTTAAATAAAGGTAGCTGGATTTGACGGGGGTTTTCAAAGCAACAGTTTCAAAGCAAAAATCAATGTTTTTAAAACGAACCTATAAAATATATAAATTGCTTAAATATTACTTCAATAAGTAGTAGTACTAATAAGTAGGCAACATTGATCTTGTGTCATTGCAACAAAAATAATATTCATTGTTGCAAAGTCCCAGTTCGGTTTTGTAGTAATATTAATATTCTTTCTCTCTCTCTCTCTCTCAATATCGGCAAAGTATCTGAAAACAAGTTTAAATTTTCATATAATTTTAAATTGAATCCTTTATGTGATGGTCATTGCAAGTGATGAATAGAAATTATAATCTATCTTTTAAAGTTAATATTTGATTAAATTTAAAACTACAGAAGTAAGAACGAAATAAAACTAAAGTAAAGTAGGTAGTGAAAGAATGGCGATCGGAAGATATTAAGGCAGGATTATCATTTATCTCGTCATATCGAATCGTTGCCACAACCGCACAACTATAAATAGAAAAGGACTAAAAAAATGCAAAATTAAATGCAAACGAAGGAAATTCGTTAAATGCTTTTTTAACGTGGCCAACGAACACAAAATAATTAGTTTCTTCCTTGCACTAGTTTAAAATTGAATTTTTATAATATATTCTTATATCACACATCTATCTCAAATATTCGGATCTTGTTTACATTTTGAAAAAACAAAATAAATGAAGTATTATAATTGATTTTCTGTAACAATCATATTTGGAAAAATAATTGATTTTTCAGCACTGGTAAAATAATTCAAGCAATCGCGTTGCTGTATATTCCAGTTTCACCAAAGCTATCAAATTGTGGTTGATTTAAGTATAGATACTCATATGTTTTATCAGGAACGTGCCTAAATATGCAAAAAATGAGTTTTTTTTAATTTATCCACTAAACTAAATTATGCTTCATGAAATATTTACCGTTTTATTAAAATATATTGAACAAATGTATGTGGTATTAGTAAACACAAAAACAGGCATAAAATGGAAAGACAGACGCATAAACCAGCGCAATCAAGTAGTCACTAGATGGGATGATGATAAAAGTACTTTCGTTATTCCTTACATAAGTCTTGTTTAAGCACAGCACATATACCAGATTTCAAACTAATTAATTAAAATTAGGAAATAAATATAAAATTATAATATGATCAATGAAATAAATGTTAAAGTATTAAGAATTCAAGAATTATCAAATAAATTATGAATAATTAGACAACTGAATTATTCCAGAGTTGAATGCATAAAATTTTAAAAAAGTAGTTTGTCGTGCCACAGTCTGTTGAATGAATGCATTTTGCATAAAAATTATACGTTAAGGAGCATCGAAAGATAAAAATGCAAAATTTCGACTGCTTATACAAGTAATTGAATCATTGTTTTCAAAATATAATGCGTATCTATATTTTCAAAGCCATACAACTTCTTTTCAGTTTTATATTTTTCAATCTCTACTTTGAGAAATACATATAAACTAATCTCACTCGAAATTACATCCTTCGAAATAATTTCATTTTAATGGTTAAATGCATAAAATATCACAAAGGTTTTGTTATGCTGGTGTAATGTTCTAGACTTGTCATTGTAAAGATCAAGACTTGCTATTGTAAAGGTTTGGACGTCATTTTTAAAATGAAACGATTCAGTCGTATTATGTATTGTGTGTATCGATCTTTAAGTTATAACGTGCAAATATATGAATACAACAGGTTATTTAGTGAAATATTTATGTTTCAATACGTCACACGGTAGGAACATCATGAAAGGACAAAATCAAGGTTTGATGTATAAGTAGAATGAGCACTGCAATCACGTGACTACTAGTAACCACGTGAGTGCTGTATGCAATATATTGACGCGTGCCAGTTTGACATTTTATCGTCTTGTTTTGGCGAAAATCATCTTATGACAGGATAGATGTGTAGAGGCTCATTTCTGCAAAGTGGCGACAAAAATGGTGATGACACCAAAATCTACTTCAAGTCACGCGAATGAATCACGTGATAAATCAATGGAAAGGCGTCCTCTCGAACCATGGAGCAATCATGTGATGGATGTTCGTTTTTTTTCGTTAGACGAAAGTAGTTTAAGAATCACGTTACCTACTATGTTTGGTCACATGATGCTGGGATAAAATAGTTACCACTATTCTGTTTTTATATCTTATCTATAGACAAAACATGTAATATGGATAACAATATTAATCATCAGTTTCTTCAGAGATACAGAAAAGTATTTAAAGTAATAACTAACTAGACTTAAAATCCTTAAAATAATTTAGACAAGGTTTTGATTGGATTTTCAACACTGAATTTTTTTTTGTCCTAACGTATTTACAGTTAGAAAAAATATAAACTGTTCGCAAGTATTCCCCTCAAAGGAAAAGCATCTAGTACAAATAACACATGTTGCCATTCAGGCGAATCGAAATAATAACATACAACAAATTGTAATCTCTGAAAGACCCAGACAAGAGTGTCACTTTAACTCCCACTAAACCCGAATCTGGAAAATAAATTCACTCCCTTAGCGATACATTTATAACGAAACAGATTTGCTGAACTTATGAACAAATCACTGGATTGAGAAAAGCAAAAGCTTCCGGAAACAAAACAAATCAACACAATAAGCTTTTAAGAGCGACCTGCACAGACAGTCCCGTGCCCCTCCCCCACTCATTAAAATCTCCTCTACAAATGGAATGAACAACTTTTAATGACTCCGAAATCTTCACATACACGCATTTTTAAACTAAATCACAATTCATCCTATGTATTTTTAAACAGCATTTCCCAGCGACGGTTTCTTCTCAGAGTGCGATTAGTGTTACTCCCCAAACGGGAACGCTCATTAAGCAAAATTAGTTTCGATCTGCATCGGCATTAAGAAATCTCCGCCTGGTAAATAAAGACTTCTCAGCCCATTAGCCTTTGCTTATTATTCACAGCGAGCGATTCTTGTGTCGCATCGCCGGTGTCTTTTTTTGTAATTTGAAATGTTACTCCAACCTTTTAATTAATTTGATTACGTTTAAATATCGAATTACGTTTGAACTCAGGGAAATGTCGCTTTTTGCTCCGTGTATATAATATCGCGATCAAATTAGCGTGATGCGCGGGGAGAGAGTTATTATGAAAGATATTGTGTTTGCATGTCTGCGGTTTATTTTTACTGCGTTTGAAAACAGTCATTTAATAGATAGTCGAAGTAAAGAAAATTAATCTGCATGAGACGCACTTGGTATTTGAAGTTGAACTGTGGTACTAATGTAATTTCTCAATGCAGTTAAAATTTAAAGGACTTCGAGTCGAGAGTACAGCTACACTCTACGTTTATGAGAGATGGCAACGGCTTGGCGATATTTTTTTTTTGGCGCACTTCTAGTAGCAAGTTACGATAAATTAAGGCAACCCATCTATCGTTTCGGTTGTTGTGGTTTTCATGACAATCTCGGCAAACGGAAACTTTTAATTTTCATTTTGAATATTCTAGAAAGCTTCGACAAAATCCGTTAAAATCGTTTGATTTCATTGATTCGTTTGAAATTTTTTCTTTCCTCCCATTGGTTATTTTGTTTTTAAAATATCCTTTGATTGCATTGGTCATTTTAAATCGTTTTCTGTGATACTATTGGTCTATTTATTTGTATTTTGACAGTTGTGAAATTTTTATTTTATTATAATAGTTTTCACAAAAGGATTAAGAGTTTTGTTTTACTGTCCATTTTCGTTTTCATTAATTTTTTTACGAAAGAATTCTGACGTTATCAGGTTGTATTACTTCTTGCATTTTATTCTTTTGTAAATCTTTTTCTTTTTCAACATGAGCACTGTATTTAGTGCAATTGATAAGTTTCAGGGTATTCTTACCCAACATTCGTAGCTTAGTTTCTCTGCTGGTTCACAAATGTGTTTTGATATGTACTTAAGTTTACTAATTTTTGTGAAAGATTTTAAAAAATATACTTTTTAAAACGTTCTGAAAAGTGTTTAAAAAGTGTGTTGTAAAAAAAAAAATTTGACGAAAAAAGAGTTAGGAAATAATTATTTCCTTGGCGACTTTAGAAGTTCGCCAAAAAAATCGCCAAGTCCGTTGCTATCGCGCATAAACGTAGAGTGTAGCTGTTCCGAGTCGAGTAAGTAAGGTAAGTATTTCTGCATGGCAAGTTGTTACATGTTTTATTTGAATTAAAACGGAAATGTAAGAGTTGGGCCGGAAATTTTACTGTGTTTGTCTAGAGCGATAAAATTATAAAACTAAAAACGTTTATTATCCGTACAAATGATGAATTTTTACCAGCTTTATTTCGTTGTTTCGTATCTGTAATCTGGATACGATTATGAAATAGTAATTAGACTTTGTTTATTTCATTAATTGTGATAAGTAATTTGGTAAAGTTTGAATACCAAATCATGTTTGAAGTTAGGAAAGCGTCTTTTTCTTTCTCTTCTAAACCCAATCGAAGTTTGGTAATAAGCTGAAAGGGAGCTATTATGAAATACTTTCTTTGTTGAGTTCGCATAGATAGATTTGTATAAGACTCATTTACATTTAAAGTTGAAATGTGGATGCAACTAGTTTACATACAATGCTTTAAGAATCGTAAGGTAAAAGTATTTTGCGCATGGCGATTATTAGATGCTTTATTTTAATTAAAACAAAAATCACGAGAGATGTCTGAAATTTCGTTGAATAGAAAATTTTCTCACGGGTGTCTAGTAGAAATAAAGTATTAAAATTTTACGTATATTCTTCAAATATGTAATCTGGATAACTTCATGATAATGTAATTTTTATTCAGATTTATTTGTATGAATTGTAATATCTGTTTTAAATTTGAATATTAAATTATGTGGGAACTGAATAAAATGTCATATTTTTTACCCGTGTTGAATATCGCAATGTATTTTACCAGCTTAATTTTGCTTTTTCATAAAGATAACAACTACTCTTCTATTGAATTTCAATTAAATAAAAATTAAATTTCATAGGTAATTGGTAATTTTTAGTTAACGTCGTACTAGAGCAACACAACGGGCTATTGACGACGGTCCGGGATCAGTCCCTTAAGGGAAAGATTCGAGGACAACACCTCGTAATTTTGAACCACGGTCAGATTACGAAGCAACACCTGAGCTGCCACCCCACTCTCCAAACTTCCACGCCAATCCAACATGAGGACTTTCGGCCACGACAGATTTAAGGTGCACCAGCCGCCTCTACACCATACGCTTACAAACATCCATGCCCGCACCAGGATTCGAACCAGGAACCTTCCGATCTAGAGGCTAACACCTTAACCACTATACCGTTTGGTCGGCCACACACATAAAAAGGTACGGTAAGGTAATTTTAATTAACGTCGTTCTAGAGCAACACAACGGGCTATTGACAACGTTCCGAGATCAAACCCCTAAGGGAAAGATCCAAGGATAACACCACGTAATTTTGAACTACGATCGGATGACGACACATAATAAGGAATCATTTAAATCAGATGTGATGTAATTCTGATTTCTTCTATGTTATTCATTGGATTACTGTAACTTGTTCGAAATCAAAATGAGAATTTTCCCAACAGGATTAAGCATGGGCAAATCATAGGTTGACAATAAGTTGAGAGTTATGGTTTCACCAGCCTTTGATGAAACCATATCCATATACCTGAGCTGGAACCCTATCCTCCAAACTTTCTCACAACGTTAATATGAGAACATTTCAGGCCCCGACAAATTTAACATGCAGCGGTCCCCACGTATGGCCTTTGGTTGGATCAGGTTTCAAACTCACAACCCTTCGGTCGCTAATCTGTTGTATTTGAACAGAGTAGGCTCGCTGGAGCAACACAATTGGATATTTGAGGTGTTCCGGGATCAACGCCAAAAGGGACAACACTAGGTAATTTTGAACCACGGTCAGATAACTAAGTCACTCCTCCTGAACTGGCACTCGAATCTCCAAACTTTCAACAGAGCTACGGCTGTCCAAATAAGATTTAGCCCACCGGTATGGTTTATTTAGGTTTGTATGGACTTTTTTCCATACAAACCTATATATAAATCCCTACAAACCTATACAATCTATACAAACCTAACCCATACAGACTAGAGCTTGTATAGACAACCCCGCGGTATCTGAGTGATCTGTTCTCCACTACCATTTGTACTCTCGCCTATCTTTATGTTTTTTCTTCCTCCATCATTGTGGTTTCAAATTTGGAGGTAAGGCCATGTCCCCTGTGAAGCTTATCGTCACTGTTACTTTCAGCTCAGTGACGGATCTTGGAGTTATATATCATCCACATGTATACATCTCAACTCATCTCGTATTTTACGCAGCTTATACATATCTGGATCTTTATACATCAAACCCAAACCGATCAACCAAATAAGCTTTGGATAGGATTTCACTTTTCCTTCTTCATTTGCATATCTAACACACAGAACACGAGGTTCACTGCCCTCTACCAGGGCATCTTGGTACTACATATCAAAGCCATCTCTCTCGATAATCCTCCTCACGTTGGGTTGGTGTGGAAGTTTGGAGAGTGGGGTGCCAGCTCAGGTGTTGCTTCGTCATCTGACCGTGGTTCAAAATTACAAGGTGTTGTCCTCGGATCTTTCCCTTAAGGGATTGACCCCGGACCGCGGTCAATAGCCCGTTGTGTTGCTCTAGTACGACGTTAACTAATAGTTACCAATTAATTATTACCCTCGATAATTCTTTCGTGCAAACTGCGTTTCAAGTGACAGAGTTTTTACGATTTTTATGAATTTTTCAACAGTCCGCGAACCCCTTGGAACATCCAACGAGGGTGGCAGTGATCTAAACTGGTACTACTGTTCGAATGCAATGGATAGGGGCTTGAAACAACGATTCCTTTTCTCGTAAAATAGAGTGTGTCTCCGGAAGAGACGAAATCTTCGACAACTAAAGTAAGATAAGGGCCTTGCAATGCATTACTGGGCAATTACCACACGCTCCTCTGCCAAGAGGACGCGAAATAGATTTAGTACAAAGAATTCGGGACCGTTCATACCACAGCTCTCCGAACTTTACCGGTCATAATAAAGCTGTGTTGCGCCCATGGGTGTAACAACGCCTCTCTATTGATTTTCGATATTGGATCCTGGGTGTGCGTCGACGACTTCACCCCCACCCCCTCCTGTTGTCATGTGGCATTTTATCAAACAAGAAAGCTCGGGAGTTTGGCAAGGGTTCCAAACCCACAGCCACCATGCAATAAAGATTTTCTTCCCAGCCATGCTGAGGGACGTTGCGCTCTTTATTATATGCATTTTGCGGAAAAGGGGGGAGGATGTTGCGATCAATTAGGGAGACTTTTGTGTTTGGCGTTTCATTGAGGGGATGGCGGTGGTTCTTGATGGGAGAATGTGGTGTTTTGCGTGGCGGGTCATTCGGAATATTTAATGGGTTTCTTTTTGTAGAGACAGTAGGGGTTCAAACACCATTAAACATAAACTTCTTTGAAAAGCTCATTAGATTTGATTGGGATTGAACTATGTAATCCGACGACTCATCACCGTTGGTATAGTTAACCCTCCCTGTTAGTTGTCTCAGCAAGTTATCTCATTATTTGCGTAACTGACCAGATCTTGTTGGACAAGATATCTTATCACTGTAAGAAAACTGACCTGATCTTTTGATAGACGAGATATATTATTATTGTAAGAAAACTTACCAGATCTTGATGTACGAGTTATCATTGTAAGAAAAGTGGAAGATTTTGATGTACTAGATATCTTATCATTGTAAGAAAAGTGGGCAGATCTTGATGTATACGAGGTATCTTATCCTTGTAAGAAAACTGCTCAGATCTTGATGTACGAGGAATCTTATCATTGTAAGAAAACTTACCAGATCTTGATGTACGAGGTATCATTATAAGAAAAGTGGGCAGATTTTGATGCACGATATATCTTATCATAGTAAGAAAAATGGGCATATTTTGATGTACGAGATATCTTATCAATGTAAGAAAAGTGGGCAGATCTTGATGTAGTATACGAGGTATCTTATCCTTGTAAGAAAACTGCCCAGATCTTGATGTACGAGGAATCTTATCATTGTAAGAAAACTTACCAGATCTTGATGTACGAGGTATCATTGTAAGAAAAGTGGGCAGATTTTGATGCACGAGATATCTTATCATTGTAAGAAAAATGGGCATATTTTGATGTACGAGATATCTTATCAATGTAAGAAAAGTGGGCAGATCTTGATGTATACGAGGTATCTTATCCTTGTAAGAAAACTGCCCAGATCATGATATACGAGGAATCTTATCATTGTAAGAAAACTTACCAGATCTTGATGTACGAGGAATCATTGTAAGAAAAGTGGGCAGATTTTGATGCACGAGATATCTTATCATTGTAGGAAAACTGACCAGATCTCATTCTCGTAATCATCAAAACAGTGACAGTGTCCTAATGACTAGATATCTCGCCATTGGAAAAATTTGTGAGACCCCGATGGACGAGATATCTCGTCAAAACCACTAAGAGGGATGAGCATACAGAAAAAAATTCCGAATAAATTTAGTGCACATTCATTGTAGATCAAGGCATTTCATGGACCATAATGGTTGATAGATCCCTTCCCTGTTGATGTAGAGTTATTCCGTTTTTGACTTAGCAGACTGACTGGGATCATATTAGCTTTGCTAGATGTGGTCCTAGCAGCAGAATAGACGCCATGATTCACACTGCCCAAACCCACCAATTCAGCATTCTACATGTTGTAGACGATTCAGGTTCGATTCCTTCCTGATTGTATTTCTCTCTTCCGTGTCAGTTAAGCTTCCGTTCTAAGTGAGGGGCAAACTCACCAAGGGCAAACTCAACGTTGGGCAAAATATTTTCCATATTTTGGTTTGTCAGACATTAGTGAATAATGATATTAAAATTTTTTGTTGAGTCCGCCCTTTCTAACCCTAGGAAACCAGGGCTGACAGTAGCTCTTCTATATATTAAGAGTGGTAAAGTTCCGCGTTTAAATGCATTTTTCTGGAAATCAGCTTTTGTTGAGTTCGCCTTTCGTATCCCCAACGCCTCATACACTAACCCTACAATAATGGAACGGACGCCAGTGGATTTGCATAAAACCCTACTACTTGTTTGGACGAATGTTACTTCCAGGGCGACAGCGCTCCATGTCATGCCGCACCCTCTGTCAAGCAGCAGTGGTATCAAGATATGGATGTAATGCGTCTTTCCTGGCCTGCACAGAGTCCCGATCTAAACCCCATAGAACATTTATGAGACGAGTTAGAGCGACGCTTACGGACCAGGGAACCACGTCCGAAATTTACAGCTGAGCTGACGACATTCTTGCAACAGGAATGGACACAAATACCTATAACTGTGTATCGAAAACCTTGTTGAAAGTATTGCCAGAAGGATTGCTAGTGTAATTGCAGCACGTGGAGGATCATCCCTTTATTAAAGCATGTATTATTTCAATTATACCATCACTTCTTGCTGTCCGGTCCATTATTGCAAGGTAGTATGTGCATTTGCATTTACTATATAAGCACATTTACTATTTATGAGCATATCCTTATCACACTCAAAATTCCACCTTGTAATATGCTGTATTCCTTGCATTACGTCTAACCATGTTTGAACTTCTTGACCAATAGAAGTTTTCCAAAAGATTCTATTCAGAAAAAGTGCCGAAAGGAACTTTACTAAGCATTTTATTCGTGAAAGTGCCAATAGAATCGTTCCAAAAGACTGCAATCTAAGGAAATGACGCATGTAATGTACCTAGTTTTAACCCTCCTAGGGGTTGTTCCAGGTTGGTAGAGCACCAGATTTCGAGTTCAATTCGAACCAAATACCGTCGGGTATAACGGGGACTGGTGCACGTTAAATCTTTCGGGGTCTCAAATGTCCTCACGTTGGCGTGGTGTGGGAGTTTGGAGATTAGGGCGTAGCTCAGGTGTGACCACGTCATCTGACCATGGTTCAAAATGACGTGGTGTTGTCCACAGAACTTCTCCTTCGTTTGTGATGCTAATTAAAATACCTACCTCTTTGGCGGTTGACTCGACCTGAAATCACACCATTCTGAAAACTAGCCAGTTCTTGATGGTATTGGTATTTTCAACTAACGTCGTACTAGAGTAACACAACGGGGTATTGACGACGGTCTGGGATCAATGCCAAAGGAAGCTATTGGAGGACAAGGCCACGTAATTTTGAACCACGGTCAAATGACGAGGCAACATCTGAGCTGGCACCCCTCTCTTCAAACTTCCACACCACACCAACGTGAGGATATTTAAGGCAACGACGGATTCGACGCGTACCAGCCTCATTCGTACAAGACGTTCTTTTACTGGATTCGAACTCGCAGCCATCTGATTCCTATTCCGATGCTCTTCCAATCCCCCCAAGTACTTGATGGAATGTATATCTCGCCATTTAAAGTTACTGGTGCCGACCAACCGGCATAGTGGTTAAGGTGTTAGCCTCTTGATCCGAAGGTTCCTGGTTCGAATCGGGGTCCGGGCATGGATGTTTGTAAAGTGTAGAGGCGGATGGTGCACCTTAAATCTGTCGTGACCGAAAGTCCTCACGTTGGGTTGGTGTGGAAGTTTGGAGAGTGGGATGCCAGCTCAGGTGTTGTTTCGTCATCTGACCGTGGTTCAAAATTACGAGGTGTTGTCCTCGGATCTTTCCCTTAAGAGATTGATCTCGGACCGTCATAAATAGCCCGTTGTGTTGCTCTAGTTCGACGTTAACTAAAATTACCTTTACCATTTAAAGTTACTGGTAATTTTTAGTTAACGTCGTACTAGAGCAGCACAACGGGCTATAGACGACGGTTCAGGATCAACCCCCTAAGAAAAAAATCCGAGGACAACACCACGTCATTTTGAACCACGGTCAGATGAAGAGGCAACGCCTGAGCTGGCACCCCACTCTCCAAACATCCACACCGACCCAACGTGAGGACTTTTTGTAACGACAGGTTTAAGGTGCCTCAGCCGCCTCTACACCACCCGCACATAAACATCCATAAACTTACTAGGATTCAAACCAAGAACCTTCCGATATGGAGGCTTACACCTTAACCACCAGACCGATTGGTCAAAAAGGAAAACTGACCACATCTTCCTTGCGCCATTATAAAAATATCAGCAGCATCTAGATGGCGAGATGTTTCCTCATTTTGAAAATTGTTTGGAACTTGATGGACGAAGGGTCAAAGAACCCGTGGACTATTGTTATTGAGTGATTAAGTGTGTTGTAGGATCGAAGCAATACTACACCACTTGGAAATCTAACGACGTTCAGAGGATTAACATTGTTTGACCCTAGCACCACAAAAACAAACCAACCTCCGCGACGGAAAACACAACCAAAAACTGCCTACCCAATCAGAAAACTAGAGCTTATGTGCAATGCTTTTAGAGCGTTTCATCAGCCTTTAATATATTCTTCGGCCTCAGGAACGGAAAATGTGACTTCAATTACATTTCTATTATCTCCCGAGCAGAAGATTAGACTGAAATTCAAGCCAGTCATCTCGACAAATGAATCATCCTCCTCCCCAAGGTCTAATTACGTTCACTTTTCCACAGACGCGGTCCGGAATTTTAATGAGCTGTGGTTTAAAAGGTAGATCCAATTTCTCTTGTTACCGATTTCATTGGAAGGAAAGGAAATATGGACTCCATCCCACCTGAGAACTCCGAGTAATTCCACTTCGACTCGTCGCCTCGTAATTGACAAGTATTTTGAAAGAGTGTTTAGGCCGGAAATTGAAGAGGAATTAAGCTTTTTTCTTTAATATATAGAGAGATTTCGATATTGAGCAATGGTATGGGTATGTCGTTATTGCAAACAGTTTCAATCCTTTTAAGTAATGTATTTTTAGTTGTGGTAGGTTTATCTCTACTATTATAAAAGGAAGTGTTTGTGTGACGATTCTATGGCACCTACAATAATAAAATTTCGCACACAGGTAGACCTAATTTTTTTGCAATTTTTTGTCTAGCCCTAATTTTAAATCTAATTTAGAACACTTTAAAAATTATTTATTAGTTTTTTTCACCTTCCTTTCTTCTCTCCGGAATGTGACGTCATTGAAGAAAGGCGAGGATTTAGCGATTTTCGACCTCTGACGTCACAAACATTTTTCATCCAAAAGTCTTGGTAATCATGCAAATTTTCCGATTCTAGCGTGTATTGATTTACGTTGTTGATTCGTATGACTTTCTTGCTAGCGATTTCAACTTTGTCACGGGCAAAGACTACTTGATGTTTTCTATCTTCGCAATCGATAAAAATGCAGTGAACATTTCAACGGATTTAAAATATGCGGATCTCATTCTTAAAAGTATTGTTTTATATTTTTAATCTTTTCACTATCAGTAAGATTTATTTTTTCCAGCCTGATTTTTAAATTTTAATCTAAAATATTTTGTGATTAATTTATTGGCATCACGGTGTTGCCTGTGGTGTTAGTTTGCGAAACAAACCTAATGGGAATGCGTTGCAATCACCGAGGTTGGCGACCGTTGGTGAGCAGTGGTCACACCTAACCTCACGAAACTAGCTGTCACGCAGTGGCTAGTTTATACAAAATACCATAAGGTTATTAACAACGGACGCATTCTTAAAGGGCTGACGGGATATTCATTTCGACGGTGCGTTTTCCCGGTAATAATGTCGGGAAAACACAATGAAAAATAAAAAATTGTGTTATGAAAAACAGCGTGATTGAGGAGGTTGTTAAATTAAATACGTATGTCGTGTTTGAATTACATACAAATCGCGCTCAATAGTTTTAAAATGTTGTTTTGGAATTAATATAAAAAGCTTGTCTTTTTAATCTGTGAACATGTCGGAATTCTATGGGATTAGACTTCAACTTACAGTTAAAAGTATTTCGAATGATGGTAATGACATGAATAATTGATTGTAATTGGTAGTTTGGTAATTTTTAGTTAGCGTCGCACTAGATCAACACAACGAATAATTGACACTGTAGTCCTTTTCTTTGGTAAGTGATTCATCAACATTGACTGATAGAACTGGTTAATTTTGTTGACGCGTAACTTTTATTGGGGCATTGCCTCACGTATTCAAGTTTACTTAATATAAACACGAATCAAAACATGCAAATACATTTGCGACGTTTTAGATTTTCCCATACTATTATTTTTGTGCTCATCACCCGAATTTTCCTCAGCTACATTCATAAGTTCAAGCTTAATTGTTACCATAGAGGGTACAAGTAAACAAGAAATCTCGAGTAAATCCTTTGAAAACAATATTAAATACGATACAACATTTTATAAAGCAGGCATTCTTATCACGATTAGTTTTACCAACTTTGTTCTACCTTTCTTGGATATGCTGTAGAGTAGCTTTAATGTTCTCACTTGAGGATCGAAATACTAATGTTTATCGGTGAGGAGATTGGTTTTGTATTCAAGTGGAGGCTACCTATCTATTCGGAGTCAATTGTGCTCTCAGGAGTATATCCCTCTCTAAGCTCTTCGACTCTCCGTTTAACCAATTGGATTAGCCGGTGATTTAGTACACAAACAGGTGGCATTTGAATCAAGTCCCCTTTGAGTTACCAATTTTAAAGAAAGTGTAAGACTTTCTGTTTACAAAGCGAAAATTCATCAAATGAGAAGTAAATCATAGCAATACAGTGGATTGCGAAATACATCGAGGCACGATTTAAAGATGGGTTACTACACATTTCGATTAAATATTTGACATTGGCAACCGAAAGCACAATTCTGAATGTTACTGTTAGATCAGGAAAACTGAGTGACGCTGATCCTTTACAGTGTTGCTACGATGGTGAGACAAATGACCTTGGATTAGTCCATTCATAGAAAGGTGATTACATTTGCTAGAGAAAGAGCTGCCATGCTCAAAAACAGACATGTTGATAGCATTGGGGATTATTTTATCGCCAGCTCGTAATCAATTATGTTGCTTCGACATCGAACACACAAAAAACTCCGATTGTAGGAACACGTCTTTTACTTTTAATATGTCTTCTAATTTAAAGAATAGATTCGTTCAAAGCCACGGGACTTAAATGAAACTCAAACTGTTGGTTGGTTGTTTTCGGCTTTATTGAGTAATGTCCGTGATTGGGTAAGTTGTGCCGAACACAAAACAGACAGCGCAAATGGTTATACGCACACACGAAACATTTTACTGATACAAAAGAGACAAATATACTCAAAATAAATAATATTCCAACACCTCCAAATCCAGCATCTCATATAGCTTGTACGTTGCTAGCTCAGAGGGCAAATCCATTGATTCGTTTGTTGGAATGTCATACACAAACGATAGAACGTTAATGTTCATATACACAAAAAAAAATTACTGATACAGAAGAGAGAAATATACTCAATATAAATTACATTAATCTATCCTGCACCTCCTATCGCTTGTATGTTGCTAGCGCAGTAGTCAAATCCAGTGACTGGTTGGTTGGATTGTCAAACACAAAACAAGCAACGCAAATGGTCATACACATATAAGAAATGTTTTACTGATACAGAAGGGAGAAATGTACTCAATATACGTTACATCAATAGATCCTGTGCCTTATAGAGCTTGTATGTTGTTGGCGCAGCGAGCAAGCCCATTGATTGATTGGTTGGGTTGCGTTTTATGGGACAAGGACCATATTTTTCAAAGCTGTGTAAAGGACAATATAGCCAACGTCAAGTAATAGACATGCACATACAATGAAAATCTACTAACACAGAGGGGAGATACATTCGGAGGAATCGAGCCTGTGTCTAAAAGAACTTGCAGATTGCTAGAACATTGAGCAAACCCTCTGAGACATCCCAACTCGCCGGGATATATATTTCTCGCTTTTTAGAAAACATCACCAGATACAAACATTATGGTGCAGAATACTTATTATAGACCACAAGTCATACAACGTTGTAAATGGACACATGAAACGTTTACCAGATAAGATACCAGAACAGAACGTGTACCACTCATTTACAACACAACTCATAGGTTTCCACAGCGGTGGACAAACCCATTGAGACACTCTCTTCACCGGAGCTCCATATTTCTGAACTTTTCATAAACCTTTTGGTGTCTGATGGAAATACCAGGCTTGAAAAGTCGGGAATGTTACCGAAAGCTATATTAGTACTTGAGATGAAATCGGAAGTCAGTTGTTAATAATTTTCTAACGTCTCCTTTTAGCACTCGCTATCAATTCCCAGAATCAAAACATCCCCGTTGACCTGGGATCCCAAAATAGATATTTCCAATGAGCACAACAATGGGAAGAAAAATCTATCTACCTAGAGATCTGAGATAGAGTACATCATTTGTTATATGGCCCGTACAAGCCAGAGCTTTTATCAGTATATTTCGGGGAAGGGAAATAAAGGTCTCGGGGTAAAAGGAGTGTATTGATTCCTGCAGATTGAGGTTTCATTTCCCGCTCCACTTTGGGTAACCTGGGTGAGTGTGCTGCGGGGATCAAGTGTAGGGGAAACTGGAGAGACCTGCCCGATACTGTATTTTAATACTTTGAAGTGTTTCAGTGTTCAACAACTAGGGCCAATCATAGCTGCTCCATCATTTAAACTGCATCAAGTCCAAAAAGGTTCTGAAATGTTCCGGATTAAACCTTACGCTGCGGAAGGTAGACAATTGTTACCACTAAAATTTATTTACACCAGCGGCATGGTATAGATCTGTGTACGGTGGATGTTATCCCCCCCCTTTAAGTGACCGCTGGTATCGATCCCCATTTACGAGATGTCAGCGACTGACCTTCTTGAGGATACCTCCTTTTGTACGGTACCCAACCCTGTCAACCTAGAGGTGTGAACGCTTTGGGGGAAAGGCAGAAGGTCGCTCTGTTGATATACGCCACACAATACTATGAAAGGAAAGGTTCAGTCGTAAATACCACTCAAGACCCTTTCGCTCAAGTTAGGTAATTAGGTCAGAGGGGGTTGGACATGCAGGTGAAGCATCCGTACTTGGAGACGATTGAAAAAATCTAAGCGCCGTAGCTTAAAGTTTAACCATTTTGTTGGTGTATATCTCCTCATTAGCAAAACTGAAAAGATCTTGGATGTACGAGATATCTCGTCCATCAAGACCCGTTGTTAATAGTTATTAAAAAAATTTGACCAGATTGTCATCACGTCACCACAAAAATGTCCACAGTGTCTTGATGACAATATATCTCGTTAATCTCAAAATTGATGAGATCTTGATGAACGAGATGTACCTTTAAAATCACGTAGAGAGTTTCGCTCTTTCAAACCTACAGAGCGAGGATTTTAGACACATTTTATGATTTTCTAAAATGGTCGAATATGAGCAATGGTTATTTAGGTAATTATCAAATATGAAACTAAGATTCTAGACATCTATTTATTTTGTTAATGGGACCAATAAATTTGGAAGAGGGTCTACGTTATTTTCTTTACAAAATGGACTTCTGGAAAGGCTTTACCAACACTAAGGATAGTGGCCCAGTGGTCAAGCTCCTTTCGTAATTTTTAAACCTTTGAATATTTCGACACGCATAAATCTTCCCTGCATCACTTGCAAAATATGTCGATGTTTGTGCTCATTTTGATTTGAAAATGTGGAAAAATGTACAGTGAATAATCGGTCTATACCCCCTCTCTAACTACGATTTACTTATTCAATGATATGATTAATCAGCATATGTACGTATTTAATACTTTTTATATAAATGATTTGCAAATTTAAAATACGCGTTTTTTTATTTTTAACTTAACCAACCTAAGCACGGTAAATGGGCACTGAAACAATTACGTAGGCTTAGGCCCGGTGCACACATCCGGTTTTTCAACGTGCGGCGCCAATGCGGTACCGAAGCCCAACTTTGCACACATAACCGTGAAATGACGCACGAACTCATTTCGCGCCATTTGCGATAAATATTCTATCGAAGAAAACGTGTTTATTTCGCTTACGTGGTGTAAACAAAAAAGTATATTTTGAAACAAAAGAGACGTTGCATACAACCATTTATTAATTATTATTTATATTCCATTTGTTTATGAAAGCAAGGTACTTCAGATAGGAGACTCATGTGCGGCAACCGTGCGGCGACGTGGGGAACTACGGTACAAATTGCACACAAGTTGGACGTGCGTCGCCCCTGCGGCGCTGGAGGCATGTGTACACTGCTCCATTGGATCTAATGTATCTCAGCCCGCTCTTGCGTTGCGGTAGCGGCGCCGCACGTTGAAAAACTGGATGTGTGTACAGGGACTTATATTCCGACTTCGGGAGGCGTGGTAAAATCAAAATATACTACGGCCACCGTACAACTTAACAGTTTGTGAAACACATTTTTAACCTTTTAAGTAGAAAAGCTTAAGCTTAGAAATATATTTTTTAAATATATTTAAAATCCGATTTGAGTACTTGGTGGTACATTACGCTCATGAGACTAGTCGAAAATTAGATAATGCTTTGTGAATTCGCAAACATTTCTGTTAGTTTTGACTTTTTTCTGTATTGATATCTTATTATTTGTAAAAGGATACGTATTCTTTGAAAGGTTTTTAAATAAGCTTATCGGATGATTTTTTTTTACTTATTCTTCTTCTGTATACAAATATTATTTGTTCCGCCTATATAGAAGAAATTATGCTGAATATATAAAATGGTCGAGGCACTTTTCATGTACGAGGTGGTATGTAGCAAGAAGTGTGACATTTAAACCAACATGTATTAAAATAATGCAGTCATGGGCCTTTGAATCACTGTATTTACGATTAGTTCGTAATTAATCGTAAATCCAGGTAGATTAATCAATTCCACGTCATTACATTTCCCTCTCGGAAGTCTGTTAATCAACCCTTAAGAATATAGGGATATATAGTATCCTAATATGGAAAAGCCTTTCAGAATACGCGATTGCAAAATTTCATAACGATAATTATATTATTTAAAGAATTATTAGGTTTTTGAATCAAATGTCATAAACAACAGACGCTAACATTTAAATTTTAAATCGTTTTTTCTCAATTGTTTGGTTTTCATGCCATTTGTTTCAAATCCTGAAACATTTTCTAAATATGCATATTTGAAAAACTGTGTAGTGTTTTATATTGTACTAGAGCCGCATTAGCATGCACTGCTCGAGATTAATTAGCTAAACGTTAATTGAAAATCACTTTGACGCAAAATTACTTTCATCTATCCGAGAAAAATGCAAATATCAAAGAAAATGCAAATATATTGTATTTAATAAGCGCAAAATTTGGCTAAATGGTGTAGATATGGATAGAGAACACACAGACGCCACACAACTGTGCTTTATACATATAAGAACAGTAATAACAGATTTTAATTGATAAAAACAATAAGTGATTATGTTCTGTTTTGCATGGCATCATAAAAATAGATTGTAAAAAGTAAATAACAACAATACAAGCAAAAGTATATATGAAAAATGTAAAAAAGCATTTCAATAAAGGAAGAAAGAAATGTTTTGTAAAATTTACAGAATAGAATATTTAAAATATAGAAAACATTTGAAATTTACTTTTATTGTTCAGAGAAAACACTTTTCTAAATCTGCATTGCATGCGCATTGAAATAAGATACACAGAAATATTTTGTTACTAAATACAAAATCAAAAATTAATTGTTCAAATAGTATTCACCCTAATGTGCCCTCAAATTTTCTAGTAATGCTTTTCATGTGTTCTGCTTGCCGTTTCCCAAACATCTCTTTCTCTCTCTGCCTTCTCTCTATACCTCTCTTTCTCTGCCTTCTCTCTATACCTCTCTCTCTGCCTTCTCTTTATCCCTTTCTCTCTGCATTCTTTCTATCCCTCTCTATCTCTGCCTTCTCTCTATACCTCTCTCAGTCCTTTCTCTCTACCCCTCTCTATGCCTTCTCTATCTCTCTCTGCCTTATCTATATCCCTATCTCTCTGCCTTCTCTATATCCCTCTCTCTCTCTCTCTGCCTTCTCTATATCCCTCGCTCTCTGCCTTCTCTATATCCCTCGCTCTCTGCCTTCTCTATATCCCTCGCTCTCTGACTTCTCTCTATCCCTCTCTCTCTCTGCCTTCTCTCTCAAACTCCCTCTCTTCAACACCCTCTCTCTCTGCCTTCTCTCGCTTCCTCTATCCTTTCCTCTCTCTATCTACCTTCTCTCTTTCTCTCTGTGTCTCATTTATATCTCGTATATTTCCCTTCGTGATTGATCTAGGGCCTTTTCCAATAGCCCATTGTGTTTCCGATCCAGTGCGAATTGAATCAATCACCTACCCAACGCTAGTAGTCAGTCCTCTCTTGTACAAATGCTCTTTAGCGTAAAATGTTATTTTTGTGCCTGCGTTAAAATGGGGACTTGAAATTAGCTTCAGCATCCGCATGAATATTGAATGAAAATTTTCCTTCACTCAAAACTCAACTTAACTCGACTAGTATGCCAGTATAACCTTTCCATATCAATTTCGAAAAACGAAAAGGATTACCGCTGCTCATACACAAAAGCACACCGATCCTTCATTCAAAACAACTTCCCCCGTCTCTAGTGCCTTAATTAACACAAAATTTATATTCCTCCGCAATTGCTCAGGCAGGCAAGAATCCGATAGTTTCCCCAGCATCACTTTCGCTGTGGTTGTTGACATTCCCGTAATTTCAGCCGCTCGCATTTAACCCTGAACTGCACACGGCACGTACATCTTAAGATATTGATCCTCTGATGTAATAACGAGCAGGTTTGAGGAAGAGAGTGTCCTGTCAAACCTAGGTCCCGGACTAGAACCGGGTAAATGGTTTTGTGGCGTGTTCCGGGCTAATGAGAACTGACAGTTAGCCCAGATAATTGTTTCCGAAATTCAATCTCATAAGTAAAGCCGGCAACTTTGGCTAAAAAGGAAGTGCCTGCCAAGTCGGCTGCTTTTTGAGCCAGTAAGTATCTTCGACACTCGGAGCGGGAATTAAAAATTCAGGTGCTTTTTTTCTATTGAATCTTTGTTACTTTGATTAAGTAATTCAAAGTTACGTGAAAGGGTAGTTTGTTACTTTTTTTTTGTCGTATAAAGAGTCGGCTTGTCAGGTTTTTTGTGTGCGAAAAGAAGATTTAAATTATTCATAAGTGTTGCTTAGTCTTTTTCAAAAAGCTATAATCAATTTCTATTTCTTTTTAATTTAATTTTAATTTGCACTTGATTTTGGAAAATTCGAGAGGGGGAGCTTAATTACTAAATCGATCTTGTCAAGAGCTGAAGTTCATTGCACTCACTGTAGTTTAATTGATTTCATACGTCTCATAAGTAGATGTGCAGAAGAATTCACCAGGATAGTGACGTAACGAATGGTAACGCATGCACAATTAGTTAAAACTCTTTTTAGTTTTTTAACGACAGTTATCTGTTCTTTACGGGGTTTTTCTTTTATATAATGATAATATATAGACATATATACAATAATACTTCCTCCTCTACAATAATGGACCAGACAGCAATATGTGTTGGTATAAGGGATATAATACAAGCTTTAATAGGGGGATGGTCCCCCACGTGCTGCAATTACACTATCAACCCTTCTGGGCATACTTTCAACAAGGTTTTGATACACAGCTGTGGGTATTTGTGTCCATTCCTTCTGAAAGAATGGCGCCAGCTCAGCTGTAGATATCGGACATGGTTCCCTGGTCCGTAAGCGTCCCTCTAACTCATCCCACAAATGTTCTATGGAGTTTATGTCGGGACTCTGTGCAGGCCAGGAAAAACGCATTACATCCATATCTTGATACCACTGCTTGACAGAGTCTGCAACATGACATGAAGCGTTGTCGTCCTGGAAGTAACATTCGTTCATTCCACAAAATTGCTAAAGCGTAGGAAGAATCTGATTGCCCAAAATGTTCATGCCAGCGTCTGCGTTTGATTTAGCAGGAACAATATGCAAAGGTCCCAGGTCATACCACGATAAACACCCACAAATAAGTAGTCGGATTTTATTATACAGATTTCATTGCCTTATATGGTATCATTTGATGGGACATCTTACAGTAAATAGATGGGAACAGATGGATCACGGCGTAGGAAGATGAATTTAGTTTAGCTTGCAAAAATTAATTATTTCTGATGCAATGGGCTGCGAAACTGTAAAAGGCACTTGAAAAAATACTAGGAGGCGCCAGCCAATGTCGAAGCAATATTCTCACGAATCATTTTAATCTCGGGGTGCACACTAAGTTGTATTTAACCAGATCTGGCTTTGTGCCATAAAGGTAACCCCAAGCAACAAATCAACTTCAGATAACAACAATGGTGTGCAAAACATCAGGAACAGCATTATTTTTAGAGATTACAACCTCGAAACTAAAAGAAACAGACGGTGGAGGTTTGCATAATTCAATAGAAAGCTGGTACATATTCACATTTTGTATGTCAGTGTTCCAACTTAAGATAAAAATTCCTGAGAGGGAAGAAAGCGGAATGATTTTCTCCTGCCCTAGGGATAAATTAGATTAAGATCTGATATTCCAGCGTAAAATTGTAAATAAATGATAAAACGCATAAAAATATAAACGTAAAAATAAATAAATGTTCAAGCGAATAAAAATATACACATAACAATAAATAAATGTTAAAACGTACAGTTTAGATGATTGATCCGGCATCCATTCGTGTATTTCTGTGTTTGTACTGTGCGTGTATAAATAAACGTTGAAATGTAGAATTTACCTGATTTATTGACGAATGAACAGTCGCTTGATCTTATCACAGTCAGAGGTTCTAACACCTAGAATGGGTCTTGCTACCATAGGAACTCATCTTCAATCTCAATGTCTGTATCAAAATGTGATGCAAAGCTTCCATCAACGTTCGACGGAGTTGTGCAGTCTATTAAGGACCACTTTCTGTCCCTGAATTTGTGCACGCCAGTGAAGAAGACCCTTGCATAATATTTGTGATGAAATCTTGTAAATTTTTTGATCTTTTGATGAGCGTTCATATTTCATATACCTTACTTCAGTACATTTATTATGAACTAGGCTTATTACGCCGCCTCGCCTGAGAATTATTGTAGATTCACATAAACCAAGTCGCGTCCGTTTGCTCAGTAGTTTCATTACGTTATTGAACATCTTTTTGAGCTTTGTTTATCCTAATATACTTGCGTTATTTATTTTTCGGATTGATTGGGTCGTGGCACTATTTAAGATATTCGGACACGTTCGAAACCTTTTTTTTTTTTAATGTGGTATAGAAACCTTTTAATGATATTTTTATGTTAAGTGTTATTAAACAATAGCATTGGGCTACAAATATGTAAAATATGTATAGTAATTTTGTAAAATTAGTAATTGTGAATGAAAGTTTAAAATTTGTCAAAACTTCAAATGCGCTACATGAAAATTTATTCAACTCATTTGAAAAATGAGGCCACCAAAATAAACTATATACATTTTTCATGAAATGAACTAGAATCAAAAGGATATTTAAATAAACAAACATTTTACAAGCAATTGAAAAATGAATATAAGATTTTTGATAGTTTTACAGTCCTATTTCTTAAATAAATGGCCATAATTTGAAAAAATTTCAACTCAGCATTATTATTCCAGTTAATTCACTACATAACACTATAAAGAACAAGTTATCAAATATTTACAGGAATCCATCAAAAACTTCTTGTGTTATACCATTTGAAGTGAGGAAATAATGCAAAAATATTAATTTAGAGTAAAAAGTAGTTTCAAGTGTATCATTTGCTCTCTCACACAAAGAGTACTATTCCAAATTCTTCACTATTTCCAGAGAGAAACCATTTAGACATTTGAGAAACCTTTCTAAAATTATTTATATTTGCGATAAAAAAAAGTAAGTTTTAAATTTGACAGGTTTTTGGTCTTTTAGCGGCCACTTCCTGTGTTTTCCATACCTACTTCCGGTTTTTTCCCGCCTTGATTAAAATCTTGATATCTCTTCAACTATTTAACTCAGAGAAAAAATCAAATACACTTTGGAAAGTCAAAAAAATACTCTATCAAATAAGATCAAAAAACGTTTTTTTGGAATTTATGGTCAAAAATTGCATTTTCAACGAGTTCGGATACCTTACCATCTTGTGTTGATTGGTCACATATTGCGCAATGATCTACATATATTAAATTTTATTTGTATGGTTCTAAGAAACAATATAGAGTGTTGAAAATCATAATCCTTCCCCGTATCAAGAATCCAAATAGGGTCTATGTAGTGTTTGTTGATCTGAAGGACACCTACCTCCGTGTACATATGAGAAAATTGCCAACCTGCGGCTTGCAACCTATTTATGATTTTCGTTTCCACGATCAGTAATTTGTAGAGACTTTTGCCAAATTTTCCTCGGGGTTTCCTGCTTATCCGTAGTGACTTCAGCAAGTAGGAACGGAGGGGCTGCTCCCTCAAACTAAAATGAAAAGGTTGAAAATAATAGCTGCGTTTACCTAGAAATTCAAAAGATAATGAACTGTGCAAATTTCCTGACACTCAAGAGTTCAAAATTCGAGGGTTTTTGCTGCTTCTGAAAGATGTATAATGATTTTATGTATGATTTTATGTATAATTCACTCAATAACAAATATATCGATGCATCAAGAACTAGTTACTAGTAGTTGTGCAGGTCTCGATCAACTTGGAATGGCGCTGACTGGGGACGTTTCGTCTTTAGGGACGAGTCCCGTTTCCAACTGTGTCCTGAAGACAACCGCAGACGAGTTGTGAGACGTCAAGGGCAGCGTGGGGATCCTTTCCTTACTATCGCACGCCACACATGCCCGCAACAGGGCGTTATGGTCTGGGGTTCCATCTCCTTTGATACTCGGACCCTTTTGGTAGTAATTTCTGGCACACTTACAACACAGTGGTACGTAGGCGACATTCTACGACCGGTTATGTTACCGTTCCTTTTGCGACACCTCGGACTTACTTTTCAACAAGATAATGCCCGGCCGCACACGGCACATGTTGCTATGCATTGTCTTCAAGCTTTCCCAATTCTTCCTTGGCCAGCTAGGTCTCCTGATCTCTTTCCCGTAGAGCAAATTTGGGACGTTAGGGGAAGGCGATTTTAGCCATCCCGGAATGTTGACCATTTAGCCTGACAGTTTGAGACAATTTCGCAAGAAATTCCACAAGATATCATACGGGAACTTTTTCAGTCTATGCCACGCCGAGTGGCATCTCGCATCCAGGCCAGAGGTGGGTCAATACTATATTGATTTCTTCCCTTTGTAACAGTCAAACTCTGAAATAAATCATTAAATTGTCCTGTAATTTTAACCGTTTGTTTTTCTATGTATGTTACTCGAGAAGTCGTCCTGGGGGCGCCCTACTCTTTGAGGGCCATAGAAGCCAGCAGATTTGTATTTCACGTATTATGTATTGACTTTACAATGGACACGGTTTTTCGGAACCTCTACTTTTCTTGGACTTTCTGGGGATTTATGGACTCGTGGACTTGGTCTAATTTAAAGAGACCATGTCGGGGATTAGTAATAATAATAATAAATCATAATAAAATAAATAATAATAATAATAATAATAAAATAAATAATAATAATAATAATAATAATAAAATAAATAATAATAATAATAATAATAATAATAAAATAAATAATAATAAAATAAATAAATAATAATAATAATAAATAATAAAATAAATAATAAAATAAATAATAATAAAATTATTAATAATAGTAATAAATAATAATAAAATTAATAATAATAATAAATAATAATAAAATAAATAATAATAATAATCTATGTATGTTCTTCACATCCTCCAATTGTTAAAGCAGTTGGACAACTCCTTCTTGGTACGTCGATATTTTTGTTATAGAGTGTATATAGCAAATGAGTACACATACGTCCAAGTAAAATTCATCAAAATGTAAAAAGCATTTAATTTACAAGAGGTAATTCTAACTTCGATTAAAGTTCCTGTCGTAAAGAGCGCACCCCAGTGTTACAGTAATTAGCTTCTAAACATCAACTTCATATTCATTTGTTCAAAAGAAATCAGGCATCGTTTGACGAAAACTCTATTTTTTTGGATAGTCTACATTTCTTTTTCTGCGATTTCTACCTTCTGAATTTCTTATCGGAATCACCAGCCTCATCTGATGGTACATGAGGTTCATCGATTGGATCGATTAAATTTTCACGAAAATGTAGGATGTTGCTAAACAACCAGCATAAATTTTCTTCTGGTAATAGGGTACACAAATTTGTTTGAAAAGAAAGCTGTTTTGTTGTCGAGTTTGTTTTCTCAACATTCCACTCACATTTAAGTGTAACATTTCTAAGCATTTAAATATTGATCAATCCGCGTCCAAAATAGAAAGTTCTGACTGTAATGTCTTTTAACTTGGTCTTTGTGAAGACACGTTCACCATATTAATAGGCCCCACTAATTTGTTTTCATAAGTCGCATTGAGAGTATTTTCACCAAATCACCAACGCATACAACTTTCGTTCCGTCTTATATATTATTTTTTTATGGTTTCATGTTTCAATATTTTCATGATAAGCTTGAAGTGGTGCTTGAGAATTATTGTCATAGTTTTATTTCAATGACTACCTGATTTTAATATTCAATCAACTTTTCTTAGTTATCCACCTTAGCAGTAGCACCGAATTCATTGGATGATACTCTTGTTCTAAAGTTACATTCGTTAAAGAAGCCAATGTCTAACGAAGAACATGTCTAGTCTCAAAAAACACTTCATAATCGATATAATTTATAATCCAAAACAACTTCAGCTTCTTTCAACTCAAGCAGCTTTGTACTTTCTTCAGAAACCTCTACCTCCCACTATCCTATTCCAAAGCTCGGAACTACAATTGACTTCTTAGGTCTCTGCAATTGACTGCTTTCGGTTTTACCCCATTTCATTCAGCGGTCTTACTTCTTTACAGTCACAAGTCACAACCACGGTCACGAACACTGTGTTATAATGTAACACGAATTAGCAACGATAATCAATTCAAACGGCACCTAAAACCTAATTAACAGTTAACAGTAGCTATAGTCGTATTTTCATTCTTATTTAAGTTTACTTTGCCTCTATGGGTATCATGCACCTGTTGTTTCCTTCCTCATCTTCTTCCACCATGGTATCGTAGTCCAAATCTTCGGTTTCAGTTCTTCACGATTTCATTGAACTCTGCATTCTTGGATTCGTCTGCTTTTGTCAAATGCTACAACCAACATGAAGTACGATTACATTATCAGTTGTGCAATGTGACATGCATCACCAGCTCCAATCAATTCAAATAACCATCAAAACCATGGAAACGGTCTTCTATATTCGTAGTTTCGTCCATATGTAAAAATCTTCTCCACACTATTAAAAGTATCACGCATAGTTGTTTCTTATGTAACTTCTCCCTCCATGCCATCATAATCCAAATATTTAAGGTATTTTTCCACTGCTTTATTGGACTATTCTATCGATTACTTCTGTTTGCAGTCTAAAGTAAAAAATCACCATCAAGTCCATCCTCAACGGTATAATTTAACAGAGATTCCCAACAACAATCAATTCAAACAGCCATCAAAGCCAAAAGAATGTAGCTGATACACTCGAAATTTATTCATAGTTAAGTATGCTGTTGTCTTTTCATAAACATCATACACTGCTGTTGTTTCACACGAATACCTCTTCATTTACTTTTACTTCTACGACTCCAAAACATCAACGTATTTCTTCACTTTTTCTTTGGACTCAGCAATCACCTGCTCCTTCATCCATTTCCCAGCCACTTTCCTTTTTTACGAAGTTTAAAATCACGACCATCATTACGTACACCATCATCAGTACAATGTAATAAGCATCGCTAACGATGATCAATCCAAACAGACCCTAAACCCAAGAGAAAAATAATGCAGCTGCTAAAGCTGAAGTTTTATCCATGTTTGAGTCGCTTTGATAACCAAAATGAGCTTTGAAATCATCAAAGCAAATACAAATTACTCACATCCCTGTAAAGTGCTAAAATCTCTTGGTAAATGATACATTGTTTGGATAATCAATTGTTCTCTCATATTATGCTTACACTTTTGTCCAATTAACCCTCAAAAAGTTGTCGGTTAGATAACTCGTCCATCAAAGTCTGTTAACCTTTGCTAATGACGCGATATTTCGTCATTAAAATATTACTTTACGATATGTTGATGATATCACGAAATGGGGTCAGTTTTCTTTAAATGGCAAGACATATCGCTGCGTAGATGGTAATTTTCCAAATAATGGTGGCTCAAAGCCTCCATTCCAAAAACAGTTTTTCGAAGTTCCCCCCTCCCTCGGGAAAACCTCTATCTCACCCAAAACTAAATCGCAAGTGTAGCTGGGCTTATAATTTGTAAATTTCACCAAAATATTCAAACTTTCAGCACCCACTATAGGAAAGTAAGGCCTAATCCAATGGCCTACACATAACTTGATAGCCAATTTCCATACAATATAAAGAGTAAGGTATTCATAACTAGGCTGATATACATATATTCTTCTTTTAGTAAAAACATGCTGACAAAATATTTTTTACATAATATTTTAAATCACTCTGAAGAGTATTAAAAGTAAAATATTCTCACTTCTTCAATCCAATAACTAGATAGCCAATATCCCCAATACATACAGAATTTCAACTAGGCTGGAATACATATTCTTCTAGCAAAAATATAAAAGAGCCGATAACATTTATTTTAATTATTCTGAGAATATCTTAGATATGTACGTCAAGTCAGAACAAAAATAGCACTTCAACAGGATATTTTTAAAGGCAATGCCGACTCCCTTTTCCAAGCCCATTTTTACCCTCCTCTTAAAAAACAACTACTACATTTGAATCCCTCGCGTATGCTTGACAGCGAAATATGAAGCTCGGTTGCTCAGCGTCTTCTGGCCGAGTAATTGGAACTACCGGAACACGAAAGTAGGAGCCAGGAGCAGTAATTATTCGGTGTCCGGGGCAACGTGAATCGCGCAGCAACGGTCCGAGAACTCTGGCTGTAACTGTTAGTGGTAATGAACGCATTGCACTAAACGGTGTAGGATTACATACGCTGGTTTCAAGTCGGGGGAACAGCGCGCACGAAGCTTCAAGTTGATTGACGGCCACTGCAACGGTTAGTTAACGCCGTCAGCTGGAACGACCGCCGCACTTGGATCTAGAGGAGCTGGTTGGAGGTTGCAGATTATTCAGATACGAGGGTGTGCGCGGTAATGCATGGGACTGAATCTCAATTGAAAAACTTCTCCATAAATACTGCGTGAACTGCTGAAATATTCCAGCTTTTTTAATCGGCTGAATCGAAGTTCTGAGAAATTGTCTTATCTTAGGTAAGGTAATTTTAATTAACGTCGTACTATAGTAACACAGCGGGCTATTGACGACGGGCCGGGATCAATCCCCTAAGGGAAAGATCCGAAGACAGCACTACGTAATTTTGAGCTACGGTCAGTTGACGAGGTGACACCTGAGCTAGCACCCAGCTCTCCAAAATTCCACACCAACCTAACGTGAGGACTTCCAGCCACGACAGACAAAAGGTACACCAGCCGCTTTTACACCGAACGCTTACAAATATCCATGCACTGACCTGGATTCGAACCAGGAACCTTCCGATCTAAAGGCTAACATCTTAACCACCAGGCCGGTTGGTCGGCATTGTCTTATTAAATATTGGAATGGTAATTTTAATTAACGTCTCACTAGAGCAACACAGTGGTTTATTGGTAACGGTCCAGAATCAAACCGGAATATAAGATCCGAGCACAACACCACGTAATTTTGAACCATGGTTTGATGACGAAGTCACGCCTGAGCTGGCACCTTGCTCTCCAAACTTCCACACCAACCCAATGTGAGGACTTTCGGCCATTACAGATTTAAGGTGAACCAGCCGCCTTTATACCATACGCTTACAAACAGCCATGCCCGGAACCGGATTCGAAACAGGAACCTTCCGATCTTGAGGCTAACACCTTAACCACTTTTTCTTTGGCCTAACGAATAGAAGAATAACAATATGTAGCCTGAACTTCGTAATCAATATTCAACGAAATATTCCACTCTTAAGAATTCGCAACCAATGGTTACATATAGGAGATAAAAGGCTGACAAAAACTGAGTTTCCGATAAATCAACTGCACAGTTTAAAAAAAAAATTATATTTATTTCTTACCAATATCGACCAAAAAAAAGTTTTTTTTTATCTTTTTGTTTTAATACAAACTCCCTTCGTTAGCGCCAACAACTTGCGTACGTGGTATGTTTTATTCCAAGATTCCCTTTCCGACCAAATTCCCTTTTCCTGAAATTCCTTTTTATTTCCCTTCCGTTTCTAGAAAGTTTAGTGGGAGCCGCTGAAAGCCCAATTGAATTCTTTTCCTGAAATTTGAGATAGACGAAAGGAGTTTCACTTTCGAATACAAAATGCTACACAATCGCTTCGGCTATCCTCGTTATGAATATCTTCGGAAAAAAAGTCTTTTAAAGGGAACTAGATGGATTTCTCAGCAGTACTTGGAATTGAGAAATATATCTAATAGAAAAGGTTGAGTTAAGTTTTTCTATAACAGTGAGTTTTTGTAACTTCTAGCATTTTATTTATTTTTTAAATAATAGGCTAAACCGGCACAAGGTACTCTTTTTTGAGTAAGTAGAGACTGACAAAACAATTTAAAGCTTTTATACTTGGAATTGACGTTTTGCGAAGACTTACTGAGAAACACAGAGCACTAATGAAATCGGTTTAATATGCAACGGACGTTGAATTAAATCGTACAATTTGGGCCGGATGGGAATTTGAACTGGTACAAACATGTTATATTCAGGTATCTTCGTAAATACGCTTATGTCCCTAATTGGTTGTGGATAAGGCACATATTTAATTTATTGAAACATTCCCGGGAAAAACTATATTTTATCGGAAGTAGTTTTTTCTTTTAATATGTGAACAAGAGCAAATGAGGTAAAGTATGTTTGTATGAATAACTTTCACGTTATCATAATGATCAGATAAAACCTAAAAATATTGGAATTCACTAACATAAATACCGCAACGATATAATTTATGACCTATCTAAATTTTAACCAAATGGTTGGTTAGATCAGATAAATCTTATATTTGGATCAGGTACATCTGATAAAAGCTTCAACAAACAATTAGCACAATTAATTACATCTCTTGGTTAGGAAAACAACCCTTTTTTCCCTTACGATCAAACACATATGAAGATATAGGTGTTTCTTGTTAGTTACACTAATTCTTACGCCAATACTAAATCATTACCCCCAAAATGATTTGGATACATAAAAATATGATTTGTCCAACATAAAAATACGATTTGAGTGAGGTTAGTAAGAAGTAATTCAACATATTCCAACATACGTAATTCAATATTCATGTCTTATTAATTTTTACATGATACAACGAAAAAACAACTGTATGATAATCTATACATATACGTGTAAGAAAAAAGAATGCAATGTGTTATCTTTTCACTCTGTGCTTTAAACAGTAGAAATTGAAACTGCTTGAATGTAGCCAGTATGAAAAGTGTACTTCGATTTAAACGAAATAAACATGTGAAAATCACAACACATAGTAACTATTCAGTTATTTCAATATCATACTAGTATTTTTTCTTAACGATCCTAGAGTAATCAGTGTACTTTGGTACTGCGTACTTATGGTAAATGCGTGTCCTTTTGTATATGCGTTCTATGTTTGAATAAATTACTATACAGTGAAGCTAATATAAACTTATATGAAACTAAAACGGATGTTCCTCAAAATCTTAAATTAAAAATCACACATTAACACTCTAAGTGGTTTTGACGTGATATCTCGTCATTAAAAAACTGTCGATGTTTTTATGATGACGAGAACAAGATCTTGTTATTTTTCTTCTAAAGACGAGATATCTCACCCATCAAAATAGGAGCAACTTTGCTAATGACGTCATACCTCGGTGGTTTTCTCGTCGAGGTATGTCATCATTAGAAAATAGCTGATGAAATCTTGATCTCGTCATTATAAAACCGCTTACACCTAACCCATAACGGTTTGCTGAAGTTTAATGACCATGCTGCGCCAAACATAAGCCGTACAATATCAACTAATTCACATACATCCACAAAAGGTTTACTGACATAGAACTAACCCATGATGGCATCTTCTTCCCATGTTGGCTTAGAAGATTGATCCCGGACCGTCGTCAATCCGTTGTATTGCTCTAGTACGACGTTAATTAAAAAAATTACAAAGTCTTCTAATGGCGTGTTCTACCCACGATGGCATCTTCTCCCCATGATGGCATCTTCTTCCAATGATGGCATCTTTTCTTCCCATGATGGCATCTTCTTACTATAATTGCATCTTTTTCCCACGATGACAGTTTGAACCCGTGAAGTGGAGGTTTCTTCTCAGTTTATTACCCTATTATACGAAAAAAAATGTTATAAATACTTGTAATACATATATAGATAGACACTGATGAAATAGCTCCCAAATGAATGTTTCGACATACTCAATAGAGGGCACACACGTAAACGAATCATCGCTCATTCCATGCGTTATGCAGAAAAGGAACCAATTGAACAATAAAATAGGATCCCTTGCACATTTTCCTGGAGGGTCGATGTAGATCTCGAAACCCTTCCAACAAAGCCAGAGCCTGGCACCTCGCCAGTCGGTTACAATCTATATTCGTGGTCTTTATGGGGCTACGGAGAGAGGGAAATTGATTCCTCCCCAAATCAGAATAAGTACAGTATCAGATGATAGATGGATTCCCAGGCTTTCCTTTTAATAATGTAAAATTGCTCCCTTTCTTCTTTCCCTCGAAGTTGCGGCTCAGGAGGATGCGATTGAAGAAAGAAATCTTTAAGAATGGATGGCTTGTTACAGAAGCATATTGCATTCGATTGTCTCTCGTTCCGGGGATAGTGTACCAGTGGATGCCCACTTTCATATCTGGTGGATGAAGAATAGAATATACGTTTCAAAACTTTACTGTAGGTTGCTTTATTGATTTAAATGCTGTGTTAATGCAAGTAGTTTATACAGGATGTTTCTACCGATGGCCGCCATTTTTTTAAACTTTTAAATAGAACTTTCTGAATTTAATTTTTTTGCGCGTCGTGATATTTTTAACCTTTAACTACTGTGTCACAAACCGTCTCGTAACTAGTGTAGAGGGGTCTCAGAACTCGCTCACTAAATTGCGTATAAAGTTGATTAATATAATATATTAATGAAAGATTCTTTAAATAATTATTATTTATATATTTTAAATTTAAATAATTCAATTCTTAACATGAAATATTTGTTATATTATTATACAAGTTAAGTAGGTTCCGTGTCTCTTCAGACTCAGCTTTCGGGCCTAATTTTGCAGGACATTTCAACCCTAGAAACTAAAACTATGTGTTTTTTTTTTGGTGTTCTAACTGCATGATTAGGTTCCCTCCAGGCATCCCATTTGAAGTTTTTTTTTTGTAGAAATATTCTTGTGAAGACGCACTTGAAATGTCTTCATCTGCATAAATTTCCAAATCCGTTTCGAGTTCGCTTTTAATAATATTATCCTAAATTTCACTGTCCCAGTACTCTATTTCCGACCCATTATCAACAGTATCCTGAATTTCTTTTTGTGTAAGATACACAGGTAGTTTCTTAGTAAAGTTTGTTGTCATTTTAGGCTCTCTGCCGAAATTCCCTACTCAAACTTAGACGATTTCATTCAACAAAAACCGTAACGCAAATGCCTTGTAGGGGTCTAAGAGACCACGCGGGAAATGGGGTGGAAACGACCTGTCAAAAACGACCTGTGACTCGGGGTCTGTGAGACCCATGACAGCAGTTAAAGGTTAAGACAATTTGTGTTGTTTTTTTACGAGCAATACACGTAATGACTAAGCATCGATTGGATGAAAGAATTTTCAGCTGGTTGGTTACTTTATTGAATGCGCCAAACACCTGTCATTGAAAGAAATATTGAAAGTTTAAATACAGGGTGGTCCCGAATTCATGGTACAAACTTTAATGGTAGGTACAGGACATTGTAACAATGATTTATTGTATAGGAATGTATAGTCGCAAGTGACGCGGTGAGGCGTAAACAGGGGAAATAAAAGGAAAGAGAAATGGAGTGATCGGTTGGTATCATTGCCGGTAGAGGGCAGTAGATGTCTAGCCGCTGTTGAACATGATGCATCGCAGTAGGGAAAAGCGCCATTCACAATTGTGCTGCCGTAGACGATGGGTGACTTTACGTATGCAGAAAAAGCAGACATGCATTACATGTACGGCCGTGCAAATGGTAACGGCAGAGCTGCGTTACGAATGTATCGCGCGGAGTATCCTGATCGACGAATGCCGGATCATAGAATTTTTCAACGGTTACATCGTCAACTTTGTGAAACAGGTGCGTTCGACGTCAACAGACATGGCGCTGGTCGAGTAAGAGCTGTATATGCACTCCAAGGCTGGAAGAAAGCATCTTGAACATTGTGGCTGATAGACCCGAGTCAAGCACAAGAACTGTTGCGCGTGACGTAGGTGTGAGTCATCAGACTGTATGCAGAGTGTTAAACGAAAATCGCTTACACCCCTTCCATTTTCCGAAAGTACAAGCATTGAATCCGGCAGATTATCCTCGCCGCGTGAACTTCTGCCTGTGGGTGATGCAGCAATGTGCGTTGCAGCCGGATTTCGTAGATTATGTGCTATTTACAGATGAAGCGACATTTTCACGCGAGGGTGTCTTTAATGCGCACAATTCCCATGTGTGGGCAACCGATAATCCACATGCAACGCGTCGACATGCGTTTCAACAACGTTTCAGTATTAATGTGTGGGCTGGTATTGTGAACGACTTTTTGATTGGCCCATACTTACTACCCACGCGGCTCACTGGCGGAAGCTATCTTATTTTTCTGAAAGAAGTGTTACCACAACTGCTGCATGATGTTCCGATCGCCATTCGTAACCGCATGTGGTTTCAGCACGATGGGGCGCCAGCACACTTCAGCATTGATGTACGGAATTACCTGAATGCCACGTTTGGTACTCGATGGATTGGGCGTGGTGGACCAGTCCCTTGGCCACCCCGATCTCCCGATTTATCGAGCCTCGATTACTTTTTATGGGGACATCTAAAGCATCTTGTTTATGAGACTCCAGTTGACTCAGATGAGGATCTCGTCGCTCGCTTATCTGTAGCTGCTGCAGGTGTGCGTGAAATACCAGGCATCTTTGAACGTGTACGCCAATCGCTCCACCGACGCTGTCAAGCATGTATCGATACTGGTGGACGCAATTTTGAACAATTACTGTAAACATGACACTTGTCAACAACGCTTTCAATAAAATCTTTGTTTTTCCTTTCGGCCGTTATTTCCCCTGTTTTCGCCTCACCGCGTCACTTGCGACTATACATTCCTATACAATAAATCATTGTTACAATGTCCTGTACCTACCATTAAAGTTTGTACCATGAATTCGGGACCACCCTGTATACATACCAATCGCAGAGTTGAAACAAATCCCATAATATTAACATCAATTATTCGATTGTTTCTTCCGACTTTTAAGTGAAACACATTGTTAAAGTTTTCGAAATATTAGGTTTTTTAGCATTTTTGGCCATAATTCGGGGATTGTTGAACTAATGAATCCCAGTAGGTCATTTTTTCTTTGCTAAAAGGTTAAATTTTTTTGAAAATTAAATTTTTTAGTTAAGCATATTAACCAGAATCCCCCCCCCTAGTTTCTCGTAAATATATATATATATATATATATATTATTTTTTTTTTGACGACGTGTGTTTTTTACATGTAAGCCGTCGATTTTTAATCTTTAGTCAAGTCAAAACCAATTCAAAAATATTAGTATTGGTGTTGATTTTGTGACACTTTCAAAAACTAAAATCATAGAATATTTCATAATGATTAAAAAAATACAATATTCTATGAATGTTTCTCAAATGCAAATATGTTGTCAAAATTCCAGGAAATAATCCACCTATGAATACTATACCAAAAAGGTTAAGACTGATCTAATTCCAAATGATATTTGTAAATATTTTTATGAAAATTGTGCTGAAGAAGCAGAATATTTTGAAAGCTGTTGCCTTCAACGTATCCTGTTCTCAAAACATTCACATGCAAAAAAAATTCTCGCAGGAACAAAACACAGTACGACATAAGTTTTCCACAAATCGAACATCTTATGCTCTGGTTTGAAAGATTTAACTAAAACGAAGTTGCATGAAATACTTTCTTCAACTGGTACATTGTCCACCTATATCGGACCTATTTTGCAAACTGCGAGATATCTCATGAAGAGGTATTTTATTTTAGCATGAGGAAGTATTGCGTCCATCAAGACCTAGTCAGTTTTTCTAATGCTCAAGATACCTCGTCGAGGTAGCCACTAGGGGGATTAGATAAGGACAAGATGCAATTAATAACAAGATGATACACTTTGTCTCAAATCTAATTCAACTAACAAAATCCTCAGAATGTTTTCACAAAAAAAAAACAGGTTTTGTATATAAAATAAATATTATGACTTTTAAACTCTAAACTTATTTCCCGAAACATAACTGTACACAAAATGGCGCTTGCCTTTCTATAGTGTACCCAGACAAAAGGCCGTAGGTTTTGACGATTGTTAAGAAATCATAGAATAAACATGTGTGGCATGTCTTCAAAACATCCCTTCGACAAAAGAATCGCTTGAGTGTTTTCAAGCGTGTTGAAAAAAACCGTATCGTGTATTTTCTCTAAATTTTTATTATTTTCTACAATTCTAATGCAACAACAAAGCTATTCGGTTGCCATGGCTAGCATCTACAATAGCACAGTGTTTGATTCTCTAACTGAAACATTGTAACCAAGCGGATAAATTTAAGAATTGTATTGCTTGCATTTAACTATCCGTATTTATTTTCTTATGTATCTTTACTTAAATTTAGTGCATTCTCTTTGACTGTATTCGAATACATAGCTCAATTTCAGTGAAAGTTATTGAGGAAACGTAAATTTCAATATTTATACTTCAATTTTATTTGAACGGCTGATTTTTATGAATTTGTTTTAGTTAGTTGTTATGTTCTAAATACATTATTCTATGAATGTTTCTCACATGCAAATATATTGTCAAAATCATAGGAACAGTAGTTGGAAAGATATATTTATGACTTCATCACAAAAGTTTCTACAAAGAATTACTTCCCTTTGAAAGCACAAAATTATATCATTTGACCAGGAAATGTGTTTGAGTGAGTACCACAAACGGGTATATCCAAAATAGGAAACATGTAAAACATTAGTCTTTATTTGGATAAAAGATCCACGCAAAATCTGTTTTTAATGACATGATTATTTGAATAGAGGCTATTAAGTGTGAAAAATCTTTCCTACCAGAAACCTTATAATACAAGATAATTAAAATGTCAGCACGTTTCTTCTACGCTAAATTTCATCGCATTTATTTTTCATTCCAGTAAATTTTCCAGTAAGTTTACAATAAATTTTTTCGTTTGTATTATACTGAAATAAGTAAGTGTAGCGAAATAAGTTGTTTTATTCGGATATTGCTAATGAATCAATGGAATTTTAACTATGAATTATATAATGAAAAAAGCGCCTATGAATACAAAGATTTTAGTACATAATATATGAATTAAAAATATGATTTAAAGTCACTACATTGCATAAACATTGTTTCCGACGTCTAGTCCTTTTTATGTTGTTATTTTGTGCATCAGTTATGCTGTCAATCTTTTCGAAGGAACGAGCCAATTTTCAAATGTCTTAATTATAATCCAACTAATATTTCTATTTGTACGGTTCAATCTCTGTAAACTTCTGAAGTTCGGCAGAAGGCAATTTTTGTACGATCCCTTGAATGGTTTCCGAAGAACCCAAACGGTTTTATTCAAAATAATCATACCCCAATTTTATGCTTAACTTAAAAGCATAGTTCGTAATTTAGTTCCTCAAATATAGATTCAGAAATCAAAAATTCAATTGTTTGTCCAATTTGTAAACTAAAAACTCTTTTGAAATAGTATAAGCTTATATGTATTGTTTCTAGTCAAAATACTTTAAAACGTACAGAAAATGTAATATAAATTAGACAATTTTAGTCTTTACTAATTTTTTATCTTTAGAATAATTTTGGTATTTTTTAAAATTAACGTCGTACTAGAGCAACACAGCTGGTTACTGACGAGGGTCCGAAATCAATCCTCTAAGAAGAGAAATATCCTAGGACAACACCACGTAATTTTGAACTACGGTCAGATGACGAGATAAGACCTAAGATGGTGCCCCACACTCCAAACTTCCACACCAACCCAACGTGAGGACGACAGATTCAAGGTGCACCATCCGCCTCTTCCCCATACGCTTACAAATATCCACTGACCCGGATTAAAACCAGGAACTTTCCTATCTAGAGACTAACACCTTACCAACCAAACCGGTTGGTCGGCTCTTTAGAATAAAGTTACAAAGCCTGATATGGGTACCCGGGAGTTGGTGCACGTTAAATTAGTCGTAGCCTCACAAACGTCCTCACGTGGACGTGGTATGATATTTGGGAGCGTGGAATGCCAGCTCAGCTGTTTATCTCACTGAGGTCAACACCTCAGCTGGACGTGGCTCCAAATTACGAGGGGCAGTCCTTGGACCTTTTTCCTTCGAGACTGATCCAGGACCGTTTCGCCAATAGTCCTTCATATCGTTCCAGTGTGACTCAAATTCAACTACCTCCCTAATAGTAATTAAAAAAGAAATATTTCCATTCCCTTAAAAACCCCATTTATATACCCTAGAATATTCAAAAAATGATGTTTACAAACCATATCCCTGCGATCACAATCCGCCGTCCTATTAAATCATACCCCGTTGCTCCCGAAAAATTTTCGGGATTCCCGGCATTTAAAGCAGCTCGGTCCGGAAATTCCTTCCTTATCCGTCAAATCGGTCGACCGAGACGACGAAAAATGTCTCCCCCACCTCCCCCCAGGAGTGATGGATCTGTCGAATGGAAACGTCCCTTCAACTGTATCTCCTGAATAAAATATATAACACTGGCATATTTCAATTTCGGGTACTCCTCACCCCCTCGTGCAGTGCTCGTCGAGGAGAGATGAGATGTCTGCTGCACTCAGGAGGCATTAAAGGAGAATCGGCAGAAGGAGTCAGCGTTCGAAAATGGTCGGGGGGAGTTTTTGCCCGGTGCTACTGATCTTTCTTATCGGTCTGTTTGTGCAGGGCGGAGGAATGGAAGGAAAGAGGCCCCCCTTGCGCTAATGGAGCTACCGTGAATGAAGTTTCTGGTTCAATACTGGGTAATGGAATAGTAAAAGTGACGTGGGCAGTTGGAGGGAATGTGCGAGTTTGTTTAACTTATGAAATCCGATGGACATTGCGGTGCAATGGTTTCGGAAATTTTTAACGAAATGGAGGGACTTTTGGAAATGCCGAAATCTCTCCAATTAATTCTTGTTTTTCCTAGTTGTGAACCTCCATTTAACCTGGTAGGTGAGTGGTTGGCAATTTGGCCCTCGGTTAAACAGGATGTGTGCCTTGTTTCGTGTTTCTTGTGTTTTTACCGATTCTGGTCCTTCAGTAGTTCAGGTAATCTGGTAGCTGGTAGTTAACTTTGGCCCTCGGTTAAGCAGGCTATATTTCTTGTTTCAAATTTCATGTTTTTCTATGGTCCTTCATGTAATCTGGTAACTGAGTGCTCAGTACTTTGGCACTCGGCTAAACATGCTGTATTCCTTGTTATCTGTTTCTTGTTTGTCCTATTGTGGTCCTTCAGTAATTCATATAACCTTGGACCTGAGTGGTTATCACTTTGGTCAATGGACAAATAGGCTGTTTTCCTTGTTTTCTATTTCCTGTTTGTCCGATTGTGGTTCTTCAGTAGTTCATGTAACCTTGGACCTGAGTGGTTATCACTTTGGTCAATGGACAAATAGGCTGTTTTCCTTGTTTTCTATTTCCGGTTTGTCCGATTGTGGTTCTTCAGTAGTTCATGTAACCTTGGACCTGAGTGGTTATCACTTTGGTCAATGGACAAATAGGCTGTTTTCCTTGTTTTCTATTTCCGGTTTGTCCGATTGTGGTTCTTCAGTAGTTCATGTAACCTTGGACCTGAGTGGTTATCACTTTGGTCAATGGACAAATAGGCTGTTTTCCTTGTTTTCTATTTCCTGTTTGTCCGATTGTGGTTCTTCAGTAGTTCATGTAACCTTGCACCTGATTGGTTATCACTTTGGTCAATGGACAAATAGGCTATTTTCCTTGTTTTCTATTTCCGGTTTGTTCGATTGTGGTTCTTCAGTAGTTCATGTAACCTTGCACCTGATTGGTTATCACTTTGGTCAATGGACAAATAGGCTGTTTTCCTTGTTTTCTATTTCCGGTTTGTCCGATTGTGGTTCTTCAGTAGTTCATGTAACCTTGGACCTGAGTGGTTATCACTTTGGTCAATGGACAAATAGGCTGTTTTCCTTGTTTTCTATTTCCGGTTTGTCCGATTGTGGTTCTTCAGTAGTTCATGTAACCTTGGACCTGAGTGGTTATCACTTTGGTCAATGGACAAATAGGCTGTTTTCCTTGTTTTCTATTTCCTGTTTGTCCGATTGTGGTTCTTCAGTAGTTCATGTAACCTTGCACCTCATTGGTTATCACTTTGGTCAATGGACAAATAGGCTATTTTCCTTGTTTTCTATTTCCGGTTTGTTCGATTGTGGTTCTTCAGTAGTTCATGTAACCTTGCACCTGATTGGTTATCACTTTGGTCAATGGACAAATAGGCTATTTTCCTTGTTTTCTATTTCCGGTTTGTCCGATTGTGGTTCTTCAGTAGTTCATGTAACCTTGGACCTGAGTGGTTATCACTTTGGTCAATGGACAAATAGGCTGTTTTCCTTGTTTTCTATTTCCTGTTTGTCCGATTGTGGTTCTTCAGTAGTTCATGTAACCTTGGACCTGAGTGGTTATCACTTTGGTCAATGGACAAATAGGCTGTTTTCCTTGTTTTCTATTTCCGGTTTGTCCGATTGTGGTTCTTCAGTAGTTCATGTAACCTTGGACCTGAGTGGTTATCACTTTGGTCAATGGACAAATAGGCTATTTTCCTTGTTTTCTATTTCCGGTTTGTCCGATTGTGGTTCTTCAGTAGTTCATGTAACCTTGGACCTGAGTGGTTATCACTTTGGTCAATGGACAAATAGGCTGTTTTCCTTGTTTTCTATTTCCTGTTTGTCCGATTGTGGTTCTTCAGTAGTTCATGTAACCTTGGACCTGAGTGGTTATCACTTTGGTCAATGGACAAATAGGCTGTTTTCCTTGTTTTCTATTTCCGGTTTGTCCGATTGTGGTTCTTCAGTAGTTCATGTAACCTTGGACCTGAGTGGTTATCACTTTGGTCAATGGACAAATAGGCTGTTTTCCTTGTTTTCTATTTCCTGTTTGTCCGATTGTGGTTCTTCAGTAGTTCATGTAACCTTGCACCTGATTGGTTATCACTTTGGTCAATGGACAAATAGGCTATTTTCCTTGTTTTCTATTTCCGGTTTGTTCGATTGTGGTTCTTCAGTAGTTCATGTAACCTTGCACCTGATTGGTTATCACTTTGGTCAATGGACAAATAGGCTATTTTCCTTGTTTTCTATTTCCGGTTTGTCCGATTGTGGTTCTTCAGTAGTTCATGTAACCTTGGACCTGAGTGGTTATCACTTTGGTCAATGGACAAATAGGCTGTTTTCCTTGTTTTCTATTTCCTGTTTGTCCGATTGTGGTTCTTCAGTAGTTCATGTAACCTTGGACCTGAGTGGTTATCACTTTGGTCAATGGACAAATAGGCTGTTTTCCTTGTTTTCTATTTCCGGTTTGTCCGATTGTGGTTCTTCAGTAGTTCATGTAACCTTGGACCTGAGTGGTTATCACTTTGGTCAATGGACAAATAGGCTGTTTTCCTTGTTTTCTATTTCCGGTTTGTCCGATTGTGGTTCTTCAGTAGTTCATGTAACCTTGGACCTGAGTGGTTATCACTTTGGTCAATGGACAAATAGGCTGTTTTCCTTGTTTTCTATTTCCTGTTTGTCCGATTGTGGTTCTTCAGTAGTTCATGTAACCTTGCACCTGATTGGTTATCACTTTGGTCAATGGACAAATAGGCTATTTTCCTTGTTTTCTATTTCCGGTTTGTCCGATTGTGGTTCTTCAGTAGTTCATGTAACCTTGCACCTGATTGGTTATCACTTTGGTCAACGGACAAATAGGCTATTTTCCTTGTTTTCTATTTCCGGTTTGTCCGATTGTGGTTCTTCAGTAGTTCATGTAACCTTGCACCTGATTGGTTATTACTTTGGTCAACGGACAAATAGGCTATTTTCCTTGTTTTCTATTTCCGGTTTGTCCGATTGTGGTTCTTCAGTAGTTCATGTAACCTTGCACCTGATTGGTTATCACTTTGGTCAACGGACAAATAGGCTATTTTCCTTGTTTTCTGTTTCTTGTTTTTTCGATTGTGGTTCTTCAGTAGTTCATATAATCTTGCATCTGAGTGGTTATCACTTTGGTCAACGGACAAATAGGCTATTTTCCTTGTTTTCTGTTTCTTGTTTTTTCGATTGTGGTTCTTCAGTAGTTCATATAACCTTGCATCTGAGTGGTTATCACTTTGGTCAACGGACAAATAGCCTGTTTTCCTTGTTTTCTATTTCTTGTTAGTCCGATTGTGGTTCTTCATTAGTTCATGTAACCTTACACCTGAGTGGTAATTATTTTGGTCAATGGACAAATAGTCTGTTTTCCTTATTTTCTATATCATGTTTGTTCGATTGTGGTTCTTCAGTAGTTCATGTAACCTTGCATCTGAGTGGTTATCACTTTGGTCAACGGACAAATAGCCTGTTTTCCTTGTTTTCTATTTCTTGTTAGTCCGATTGTGGTTCCTCAGTTTTTCATATAACGTTGTACCTGAGTGGTTTTCACTTTGGTTCACTGTCAAACTGGCTGTGTTCCTTGTTTTCTGTTTCTTGTTCATGTGATTGTTATCCTTCAACAGTTTATGTATCCTGGTAGTTGAGTGGTTATCTGGTTAAAACTTTGGTCCTCGGTTAAACAGGTTGTGTTCCTTGTTTTTCCAACTGTGATCCTCCTTTAGCTCATATAACATAATAGCCGAGTGGTTAGCGCTGTGTGCAAACTGCATTCAAATCTCTTTTAACTGTATGTCCGGTATGAGCCTAGCCCCTTGAATAGTAAGGAATATTCGTATAGCTTCAAAACAAAACACTAATTTATATCTAAAGAAAGCATAACGACTCGGTTTTAGATCACAAGTTCTTCAAATGATTCTGGCCCTTTCGTCTTAAAAGTCAACTTATTGTTTTAAATTGTAAGGGTTCTTAAATTAAATGTAAAATTTACATCTAAAGTATTTGCTACTGTTTCACACAACAATCTCAAAATGTTTCATAGGCTCCTAATTTAGTTTATTTTATTTTAGATCAATTTTATCAACCGAACGTTTCCTAGATTTCTTTCAAGCAATAGACATGGCCTCTTTTATTGATAAAAAATGATGCAGTATGACCTATACAAAGGTTTTATTCGTAAAATTATGATATGGTGTTAAACATTCTTTTCAAACAACTAAGGAAAAGTGGTAGTGTAATTTCTGTCTTTTTATCCTTAGAGAAATTAGAGATCGAGCAAAGAAATTGATAAGTCGAAAGTGATATCCATGAAACAAGCACATAACAAGAAAACTTATACTGGGATGATTTGCAAAGAATTTGGTGATTTGATGCTTTAGTGACTGGCAATTGAGTACTTTTATTTGAGACATTCAAGACATTTTGTGATTAGGCCGATTCATTCTTAAATGTTATGTTTCCTTCACACACAATAAAGATTTATTATTAATTCAACTCCGAAACCTTATATAGAAATCGTATAGAAAATTCTAAAGTACTAACAGTTCTTACTATTATGAAATATAATTGAAGTATATATGGAGATGATTATTATTTGAAAACTCTTTTCATCGGTTTCTTTGAATATTTCTAAGTCTTCAGTTCAGCGGAATAGTCTACTGAAATATTATTTAGTCAAACTATTCGGTTAAACTATTCATATCAGATCAGTCTCGCAAAATGTTACTAAATAGACTGTGAGAACAGACTTCGAAAATTGCTCTTCAGCAGTCGATGAGAACATAAGTTACGAAACATGCTCCGTAATAACCAATGCGAAATCTGTTAATGTAACGTTTCACAATTCTGATTCGGGTTCCCTAAAATGTGAAGTATTTCGACTGCTATATAGGGATGTCTACTCTCAAAAAATAACCGGGTTTTTTTTCGTCCGATTATAACTGCCCCGGTTTAACCGAGTAAAAAAAAAAACGGTTTTTAAAATAACCGGGAAAAAATAATCAATTCTTAAAAACTTACAGGTATTTCTATTTAATTGTATACAAAAAATGCTTTGTGTCGTTAGCTGTTTTTATTTATCACATCACAACTGTTACAAAAATTCACAAAAATTCTAAAATGATCCAAAACTTAATTGTTTTAAAATGAAGGTACACAAACTAATAAAATAATTAAAACATTAGTTACCTTGTTAATATTGTTTTATCTATTCAACCCATTACTTTTTATTTACTCTGATCATAAATACTCGCTCAGTTATATGCTGGTTAGTTGATCGCGACTTCTGTATCCGAAACCACAGAATTCAGAGCAGATATCTAATCTTTCAGATAGCACTGAACTTCCAATATCTGTCAAATACTTAAAATAGCAATGCTAGAGCAGGCAAACATGTTTTCCTTTGACCCCAAAATTCAAGCGGACTGCTATCCCTTAACAACAGAGGCTGCTGCAAATGTAGTTTGAGCTCATTGGGAAAGTAAACATCTGCACCCTGCGATTTTGGAAAAATGGACTTTGTCAAATTTTGGTCATGTGTTTCCCAATGGCTTGGGTTTGCTGAATCGGAACTCGCTGGTATTGCTGAGGAAGGCGAATTTTTTCCTAATTGATTCAGGCAGTGCGTTAACTCTTTGCTGACTTGGGAAACTGCTTGACAAGCAATTGTGGAAGATATATAAAGTCGTAATTAAACGTTGTTTGGTATAAATGTAGATCATCGCTCACCCCTTTGTTTATACCTCAACCCGCATAGACTAAACAATGCAAAGTCAGAGAGTGAGAACAAGCTATGTCAAGGGAGTGGTTGAAAAGGGATATAAACTATGTAGATCTTAAAAAATCAGTTATGAAAAAAGAAACATTTTCATCCCATAAACACAGGCCACAAATATAATTTTCTTGAAATTTCGGGGCCGGTTTTTTTCCGATTATTAGTTTTTAAAATAACAACCGCGGTTATAACCGTGCCAAGAAAACACCGAAAAAACCGGTTAACCAAAACGAAAATATCTACTTACCGCTTAACCGGACGGTTATTAACATTCCTACTGCTATGTGGAGTCGATATGTGTGTTGTATAAATTTAAATATTCTATAGTATTAAAATAACTAAACTGCAGAAGTGTGCTTAGGAAAAGCGAAATAATGTATTTGTGCAAACTAAGCTTTGAGTACTTGGCATGTGTATTGTATTTCATGAGGTACTTAGACCCATCGTCTGCCTTGGTACCAAGACCCCTTGTATTTCTTGGTACTAGGGTCCGTCGTCTCTCTTGTTTTATCGAATACGTCGTCAGTCGTGGTGCAAGAGCTGGTGTCTGTCGTGGTGCAAGAGCTGGTGTCTGTCGTGGTACTCGTAAACGTGGTCTATTTTGGTACAAGAGTTCGTCGTCTGTCTTGGTACTAACCCCTTTGTCTTGTTTGGTACAAACGTTCGTCGTCTGTCTTGGCACTAGGTCACGTCGTCTGCCATGGTGCAAGGACCGTCGTCTGTCCTGGTAATGGGACATGTTGTCTTTTGTGGAGCAAAGGCCCGTCATCTGTCTTGGTACTAAGCTCGTTGTCCTTCTTTGTAATAAGCATGTTACCTTACTTGGTACTAGCGTCCGTAGTCTGCCTCGGTATTACGGTTTATCGTCTGCATGGATACTAGTGTTCGTCGTCTGAATGGGCACTAGTGTTTATCGTCTATCTTTGTGTTGGTATATGTCGTCTCTCTTGGCACTAAGACATGTAGCCTGTTTAGGTACTAGGGCCTGCTGTCTGTCGGTAATAGGGTCAGTTGCTTGCCATGGAACTACAATTCGTTGCATAAATTATTACTAGACTATAATATTGATGTCTAGGAACACGGCAACAAGAAAATATCACTATTTCAGAAGTATTTCTATAAGGCAACCATTGAGAGAATCAATAAAAACATGCTTTAAATGGGCCTGTTTATGTATCAGTTCCAAAGCGGAATTTTGCAAGATTTCATTAGAATCACACGAACGAATAAGATGGCTCACAAAATAAATGAAATATTTTGTATCTACACACGAAAGCTCGGCAATCAATCGGAAGCATATTTCCCGACAAATCATTCAAAAGTTAATCAAGTTACCATCCATTCCGAACTACCCGGCACTATAAATCATCTCTGATAATCTCACAATCTCCAGTTTTTGACTCACGGATTAAAACACTTTCCCTCTCTGATTCGCATTATGCATTCAAACATGCCGCCAGAAAATCGAAAGAATGCTGGAACTATGTCTGGAAAATTCGTTCCGCGATATCTCTTCCCGATATTGATTGGTGAACAGGGAAAGCCAAGAAGAAAAATGCAACACAATGATACCTAGGGAGCTCAGCTGTAACAAGCTATAATTAATGCAACGTTGATTAAATTACGCTTAATAAATAAGCAGCTCGCTGAGCGTGTTGGAAGCTCGCATATTTCCGATGCTACTTCCACGTTCTTTTTATTTTGCATTGAAGCTTTGGGTTAATGAAATAAACGTTCGCTTAGAAATCTGCAACGCGTAAAATTATCTTCCAGAACATCAACAAGAAGTGGAGGTTACACAAAAAAGGAATTGAAGCATGTGGAGCAAATCTTTAACGTTTATTGAATTAATGATTATATTATTTCAAAATGCTAAATATTTAATTAAACAATTACTGATATGATGTTCCTATCGACGATAGAAGACCAGAAAAAATGAGTGAATGAAATAGGGTTTTTTGCATGTGTAAATGACTTCGAGAGAAACGGTTTGGTTATTTGAATAATAAATAGTTATTATGATTCGTTTAAATTTCACACAAAGCGTGCAACTATTTTATTTCAGCTAGATGTTAAATAAATTACCTATTCAAAACCTCTGGAGCTTTGTTTCAGAGTAGAATGGAAAGTGCTTTAAGTGGGGTTTATTCCATCTCTTATTCCTGGTTTAAATGCAGATTGTATGTAATTTTTCGGGCTATTTTTAACAGAAAAACAATAAGAAATATAATTTAGTTTGTCACTTTAGTAATTTTTTGCTATGCCAGAGCTAATTAGAGGGATGCGTCTGAATTGTATTCTTGTTTCACCTGATTTAAACCCTTGAGCAATTCGTGGATTCTGTTTGTCATACCTGTTAATGAAATGTAATATTAAGGGTTACTATAATATTTTTACGAGAAAAATATCTTGGTGAATGATCTCAACGACAATCAGTGGTGTGTCCAGCCATAGAGATTGGAGCGTTGGATTGTCTCTCTACAGTAATTTTTGCCCCATTTCAACTAATTAGACCTCAACCATAGAAGACATTTTGGACGAAGATACTTTAACCCTTGGATGGGTTCGCACACACCAATCTGTTCTGCAATCTAGTCCTTCCTACATGATTTCTAACTAGTTTTGACTTCGTTGGCCAATAGAGAGAGTTATAGATACAGTAGAACTACAATTATCTGGATCAATTGGGACCAGACCTCATCCGGATGATTGGATAGTTCACGAAAAACAGCTATTTCTTAGTAAAAAAAACGAATTTTGATTTATATGTAATGTAATTTAATAACTATGAAAACAATTTTGTTTACATTTTGTGTTTCCATGCCGTATTAAAATGTATCATTACTGGAACATATCGGTCAAAGTCAGATATTTCGCTGTCTTTATTCGTTTCCGTGAAACAAAGTCTCGCATGCGCTTCATGCGAGTAGCTGTAGATGGTCGCACTCAGTCTGCCGCTTCAACCATTTTAGCACTGTGTCAAGGCATCCAAATGCCTTAAGAGCTGACGGTCCCGCGTTTAGTTGAGTAGCAATACCATCGCCATCTTCTGGGTCATCAATGAGGTTTTCGCTCACATTTTGAATGAGTTCAACGTTACTGAGAATTTGGAATCCAGGTTCCGAAGAATCACATCCCCTCCCCTCCACTAAGATCACTGCACTGCACTCGGAACATGCAGTAATTTTCACTACGATGTTTCTGATGTCTTCAATTGAGATTTCGTCCACTTCGTTTTAATCATTCACCAATGTGACGTAATGGCCCGAGTGGTGTGCCTTTCTACAAAATAAAACAGCCTAATTTAAAAATAACTTTTATTTTGCAAATAATTATATGTACACTTTTGTACACTAGAGATTTGCATTCCTCTGACATGGGTGGTGCGAAACAGGTACAAACTCAACAGCCGCGGCCTCATCAACGAGCACCGCAAAACAAAAATCTCCGCTTCCCTCGAGTTCTGCAACGTATATCTTGTGCCGGCAGACCCCTCATTCCGCCAACCACAAATCACTGGCACCCCAAAACAAACGGGACAGCTATTGCGACATTCATCAGAAAGGCTCGGGCATATTCAGGAATTTGGAATCAAAGGTCAGTGGTTGTGTCTGCGGCGTCACACCAATAATAAACTTTTTAAATACGGAGATTTCGCCTAGTTCTTTATTTCTCAAAGCAATGCGGATAACTGTAGTTCGAATAACTGTTCTGCTGCATTTAATTAACGTCGTAGTGAAGCAACAAAATGGGCTATCATTGGCCGATAGAATACTTTCAGGGATCCTTTCAACCAATCGATGCGGTCATTTACTCATTATGTGTGCTTTGTGGGGTGAACAGCTACACTCCACGATTCTTAACTCTCGTGACATACAGAGAGCTATTGAAACCAATCGGATATACTCGTGAGCAGCTGTAACCCTGTTTGAAGAGTAACAGATTAGGAAATGGAAGGTTTCAAGTTCGATTCCAGCAAAAGACCGTCGTGCACAGGGGCTGGTGCACATTAAATCTATCGTGGCCGCAAATGTTCTCACGTTGGCGTGATGTGAAAGTTTGGAGAGTGAGATGCCAGCTCAAGTGGGATCCCGTCATCTTGACCATAGTTCGAAATTACGTGGTGTTGTCTTCGGATCTTTCCCTTAGGGTTTGATCCCGAACCTTCGCCAATCTCCCGTAGTGCTAACCAACCAAAAGGTAGGTTGGTCACGGTCAGTTGACGAGGTAACACCTGTGTTGGCACCCCACAATCAAAACCCCAAGGAAGGAGTTCAGAATTGATACATAGCAGCTGATTGGGTTAATCCTCTTGATGTTTATCTCTACGAAGCACGTCGTCCTTTGCAAACGTGGTCAGATCTTGATAACGTCGACATACTACGTGGAGGTAATTGGTAATTTTTTTAGCTAACGCCGTACTAGAGCAACACAACGGGCTATTGACGACGGTCCGGGTAATGGTAATTTAAGTTAACGTCGTACTAGAGCAACACAACGGGCTATTGACGACGGTCCGGAATCAGTCCCTTAAGGGAAAGATTCGAGGACAACACCTCGTAATTTTGAACCACGGTCAGATGACGAAGCAACACCTGAGCTGGCACCCCACTCTCCAAACTTCCACACCAACCCAACGTGAGGACTTTCGGCCACGACAGATTTAAGGTGCACCAGCCGCCTTTACACCATACGTTTACAAACATCCATGCCCGGACCCGGATTCGAACCAGGAACCTTCCGATCTAGAGTCTAACACCTTAACCACTATGCCGGTTGGTCGGCATACTACATCAAACACCAAACGAAGGCAAAATGGATATAAACTACATTTTAAGTTACCCTCCAATGGAGGCTGGTGCATGTTAAATCTGTCGTGACGTCAAAGGTCCTCACGTTAGCCTGGTATTTGGAGAATGGGGTGTCAGATCAGGTGTTGACCTCGTCATCAAATGGACTAGAACCTATTATGCGTGGCTTCATGCGTCTCGTTTCTCGAAAACAATTTCAGCTAGCAGCTTATTTTCAAAATGTCATAATTCACCTACCGGTTCCACGAAAAATAATCAAATTAGTTCCAAACCGGAGGTATTCTTTTCTCCCGAAGAATGCTTGAGCTGAAAAGACGCTCACAAGACATAAATTCGCATAAAAGCCGAATTTCTGCGCCCCTTCCGAAACGAAATCACGGCCTCCGAGCTGGTTATCGGAAAATAACGGTTTCTTCCCCCTCTTCGCTAATTACCGGAAGCCCTTGTCGAGTCAACTCTTCCGCCCATCAAAAGAATCTTTCAACCGGAGCAACAAAAAAGCCTCTTCCCAGCCTTGCCAGTCTCGATTAGAAGCCGGGCCTGCCAGGTTGACCGATCAGAGGGCTGAGCAGTTGAAGGATCCCGAGACATGAAAATGTTTCTGACAACCCCCTCCGGCAATTCATCACCGTTTTGACACTTGGTCACATCCTCTCCAACTAATGACACCTGGGCTGACATGAGCGATACGAGAGCTTTTCTTGTGAGGCCGGGAGATTAGCGGGGATCACTGACAGCGGATTGCCTTTCGGGGACGAGGAGGTAGCAGAAATGTCGAAGGGGTTACGTGTTCGAAACCGTTCCATCTTTTATCTCATTCCGCCTGTGCAGGGAAACAATTGCCCAGCTGTCGGGGAGATTAATGGGAGAGATGGATTTGCTGAGTTTCTGCTATTTAGTTTGGCTTGGTTGAGTTTTTATGGGCTGTATTTGGCCAAACACAAGACAGATAGCGTCAAAAAAGTGATATCTGGTCAAACAAAAAAACGACTATGGAAAATGGTTAGTTGGACTAGGATTTATGGTCACAATTGGCCTAACCGTGCAGAATAAAATCAAGTAAAGAGGCATACACACGTAATGTAAGTAGGTAAGGATTTTAATCAACGTCAGACTGGAGCAACACAACGGGCTATTTACACACCATAGACAAGAAAGATAACGTCAAAAGAGTGATTTCTGGTCAAACTAAAAAACGAATATGGAAAAGGGTTGTTTGATTTGGGATTTATGACGCAAGGGTCATAATTGGTTTAACCGTGCCGAACAAAATCAAGTAAATAGACATACACAAGTAAGGTAAGTAGGTAAGGATTTTAATCAACGTCAGATTGGAGCAACGCAACGGGATATTTACACACGTAAGGAAATTTTTAACGACACAGAAGAGAAACATACACCCTAGGAAAAATCAAATCACTCAGATTTGGAGACATTTGGGTAATAATTTGGTAATTTTTATTAACGTAATACTAGAGGGCAACACAACGGGCTATTGACTACAGTCCGGGATCAATCCCCTAAGGGAAAGATCCGAGGACAACACCACGTAATTTTGAACCACGGTCAGACGACGTGGCAACACCTGATCTGGTACCCCACTCTCCAAACTTCCACCCTATCACACCTCACCCTTTCTCTACCTCTATATCTCTAGTGAGTGTGACTGTGGTTCGTTTCATCTACTGGAGAGAGCAACACTTCCTAGATATTTTCATCTATTTTTATTTGGACATTCTGGGTTATATAGGTGAATACATTACAAGATAAGAGATAGTTTAAGACAGCAACAGAGAGCCCCTCACCTCCGTTTCCTCCGATCTCCGTGGGTCGAATCCCCTCTTCCTTTCCGCTTTCCCCTTTTTCTCCTCCTGACCCCGGGTGACCTTTTAGACACCCCAACCAACGTCCCTAGAAGATGTCTCGTCCCCACCTGCCAGACATTCCTCCCTGTGTTGGCCGGAGAACCTCACACACACCAACCCAAAGTGAGGAATTTCGACCACGACAGATTTAAGGTGCACCAGCCGCCTCTACACCATACGCTTACAAACATCCATGCACTCACTCGAATTCGAACCAGGAACTTTCCGTTCCAGAGGCTAACATCTTAACCACCAGACCGGTTGATCGGCTAAGAAAAATTTGGGAAATAATGAAATGAGAAGTATTCTGATCGCATTTATAAAGTGTTTTTATTTCTGATGCCCAATCACTGGCCTTTGCGGCCTTCGGTCACTAACCTTTGCGGCCACTAACTCGTACAACCACTAACATCCATGATTGGTGTTGTCTTATGTTTGGCGAAATATGGTCCTTGTAACAAGAACACCAATCAACATACACTACCCTACAATAATGGACCGGGCGCCAGCGGATTTGCGTAAAATCCGATTACTTATTTGGAGGCGTTTTTCGTGGTATGGCCTGGGACCTTTGCATGTTGTTCCTGGTCAATTGAACGCCGACGCCTACACGAACATTTTGGACAATCAGGTTCTTCCTACGCTCTGGTAATTTTATGGAATGAACGAATGTTACTTCCAGGACAAAAACGCTCCATGTCATGTTGCAGCCTCAGTTAAGCAATGGTATCGATGTATAGATGTAAAACGTCTAACCTGGCTTGCTCATAGTTCCAACCTAAACCCCCTAGACCATTTGTGGGACGCGTTAGAGCGACACTTAAGGACCAGGTAACCATTTCCGAAATCTACAGCAGAGCTGGCGACATTCTTGCAGGAGGAATGGACACAAATATTCATAGCTGTGTATCAAAACCTTGTTGAAAGTATGCCCATAAAGGTTGCTAGTGTAATTGAAGCACGTGGGGACCTTCCCCCTAGTAAAGCATGTGTTCTTTCCCTTATACCATCACATTTTGCTGTCCGGTCCATTATTATAAGGTAGTGTATATGCAAACGCGATTCGTTCTCGGAATCTACTGGATGATGAAAAATGGGTATTACCACTGTGAGAGTGATTTTCAGTATAAGCCAACAAACCAGACGGAAAGCACAGACTTTACATTTCGCACCCCGACAAAAAAAGTGACATAACTCAAAATTGCAGAATTTGAGAAACATCAACTTAAAGGATACCTACTATAAAACTTATATCGAAATTATATGAGCTTCTTTTAAATTTTGGTAAGTATTTATGGTGGCAACATCTATTATATTCTATAGAATAATAATATAACACGCTGGGGCACCTCATACATATTTTTCAATGATATAAAATCAAAATTTTTATTTTTTGACTAGTGTCACTTTTTTTTGCCGCGGTGCGATTTGCTGTCCGAATGTTCTCGCAATATAAACATAGGGGTTACCACAAAATATTATTTATCGCAATTTTGTCAGCGTTTGGCATTTAATCTGACTAACGTTAACTAATCAATTATAATATATCAATTCGGAATTTTAACTAAATGAGTTCTGAAATCGTATTAGAAAAGCAAACCACGTGATGGCATGCTCCGAACGCACGCATCGCCATAGAAACACACCACCACCTCCATTCAGCTTGACGGTAAATGTCTGTCATAATGGTGTTCTTATTTCTAATGCCGACCACTGACCTCTTCTAGAAGTTATTCTTCTTTACAGGGGTCGAACTGATGGCTATTTGTGATTTAGCCCACAGTGGGTAAGCCGCTGTTTCTTCTTGCAAGGATCATCCACTTAAAGGGGTTGCGGTGGCTCTGTGAACTTATCTACAGCGCTAACAACTATAGAGGAAATAAAAAAGTGGAATGAGCAATGGTAACAGGATCATGTGACCAAAACTAATATTAACGGGACACTTTGACTACTTTTGTCAGCTGGATGTGACCGAACATCCATCGCCGGATTTGTTGAGGGACGGGAGAAGACGCCCATTCGTTGATTCATTACCTGATTGGTCCGCGCGACGTAGTGGTAGATGTTTACCGATTTCGCCAACTTCGTCGCCACGCTATTGACATTCGCATTCAAACACCTGCTCTGTCGTTAGATGTTATACCGCCAAACGGGACAGTAGGATGCCAAATCAACCAACCAAGGAGATATTTTACAGGGCAGTCGTCTACTAGTTGACATGTTGGTCATACTTTTTGAAGCTCCTCCCAATAGCGATACTCAGTCTACGTACAACTCACGTCTATGCTAGCAACCCGTGCGTTGTAATGTGTGCAGATTCGATTCCTGTACCTTGTATTTTGCCTCTTCTATGTAGCTACAACTTTCCAAGTGTGTATGACCATTGTCTGCTTCTAATGCATTATCATATGTCTGTTTATGCCCATTACTTAACCTTGTCTGTCATGCATTTGGTTCAGCGTGGTCGAATATGACCCTTCCCCCACAAAACCCAACCATTCACCCTGTTAACCTTGACATCAAAACCAGTTTCCCAATATAAACAAGCCTTATTTCAGCGCTACTGCACACACTATTCTTTACTGTTCAGCTTTTCCAATCTTACTCACTCTGAGAGATCACGAAACTGAGAGGTACGCGATCACGAAAATGACAGTATCGGACCGCATGAAAACACAAATGCGATGAATGTAGACCAGTCAGAGTAGTTTGTAAAGTCAAAGTAATAAATTGCTCTCCGGAACCGGGGACTGATTAATGGACGAGGGTCCGAGCGATGCCAACACAGCAACCATTCAAAGGCACCCTTCAAAGCGGGCTGAATGGGCACGAAATGAAAAGACCCGTTCACACAGATAACCCTGAGAGTCTGGATTGTAACCACCATCAATGACTTCAGTCCCTGCACCCACTCGAGGGCAGTTTTGGGCTACACCGTCGAAGATCAATCGATGGCTTCAGTCTTGAAGGATCTGCGATAATGGCATATCTGAATAGTTGTGAAGCATGCAGTGACGTTAGTCTGTAGTGTGACAGAGCGCTAATGGCATAAAAGGATCTGATTGGGTTAAATTAAGATAAAATGCATTAAATGTAGTAAATAGTGTAGAAGTGTTCAAGCAGAGCACCATATTAGTTCATTATAAACGTTTATTAGTACATTGAGGACAGTTACACGATTGGGACAAACATTTAAAGTTAAAGAAAACATTAAATAACATCCGAGAGTTCCATCTTAGCTAGAAATATCTTAATACATCTTATCAGCGTGACACATTAGCAGCTATCTAAGGAAGCAACTGCTTTTTAGAGGGTGCTTTAGGAAGGAACTCCTATTGGGCGAGAGGGATTTTGGCGGAAACCAATCTCTACAATAGCCTACGTAAAGTATAATCTTCTCGCTCACCAGAGTATGTTTCTGTTATTTCACTTTTGTCCACCATCCTGTAAAGGATGATAAAATAGATTAGTGCTGAGATTTTTAAACTGTAAATATCCCACTTTCTGTTATGTATACTCTTTTTATGCTGGTGTCACGTAGGGAAAAAATAAAACCGTTGAATAGACGCTGACAAATCAAGTCTTCAATTCCCCTAGTCAATGGTTAACTCAGTATGTTCAGTGAACACCCAGGAAGCAAATTATTAAATAGAACAGAGAGATAAACTAGAATAATAAGTTAATTTATCTATCAGTAACGTGTTCGCATAGAATGATTACGAAGCATAATTCCCATTCTAAATGATTACATGCTATGAGAATTGATCCCATTCGCTGTTTTTGGAAAATTTCAAAAGCAGTTTTCAACTATCGTTTTAAAATATTACAATTAAAGCATTGGAACTGGAATTCAAAAAGCAGGTCCTCTGTTCTAGCAAGCTCTGTTCTCTTTTCTGTAGCAGCATACGACATTATATATGAAGGAGATAGAGACTATGTTCAGTTCCAAATCTTTTGGAAGACTACAGAGAAGTGGGTAAATCTTCCTATGTCTCTGCTAGTCGAGTCTAGCTTCTTACCCCTCTCGTTCTTCTTAACATGATGGCTGTCCAAGGACACCCCTGCCAATGTTCCTTGGATATCCAATGGTTCCTTCCGACCAACATTCCCCCCCCCCTCAGAGAATCTCAAAAAACCTTACTTCAATAATGAACTAATCCACAAAGTGAAAAATAAGTGAATATGTATATTCACTCCTATGTTTTCGATCAATCAACATGCTCAAAAACACATCAGTTAATCGGAACATGTTCTAAACAGGGGGGTAGTGGAAGAAGTTGCCAAAACGTTGAGATAGGAGTACTGAAATACAAACCTAATCGTGTATTTTGTTGAAAAGTATTCTTTGCACCAGATTCTTTCTCAAATTCGAATGCAGTAGTATGCATTTAAAGTATTCGAATACCAAAGTACTGCAATTTTAAAGCATGTGAATTACAAAATTTGAAACAGAGTATTCACCTTCGAGTACTAGAACACCAAAGGACTCAAATCCCAAAGTATTCATCCAGAGTATTCCAATTCCAGATAATTCGAATACCAGAGCACTCATTCCGGGCATTTGAGCACCAAAGTTCTCAAATCCCCAAGTATTCATCCTGAGTATTCCAATTCCAGATAATTCTAATACCAGAGTACTCATTCCGTGCACTTGAACACCAAAGTAATGTTCATTCAAAGTATTCGCATTACCAAAGTGCTATACATTCAAAGTATTCGAATAACAAAGTACAGGAATATAAAAGTACTCGAATTCCAAAATTCAAATACCAGCGGAATCATCCCAAGCACTCGAACATCAAAGTTTATGTTTCTCCAGTGGGACGTTAATTAAAATACCTACCTACTAACACCAAAGTACTTGAATTACAGTGTTATTTATCCCAAATATTTGAATGTAAAAGTATTCATCTTAAGTATTCGATTACCAAAGTATTCATTCAACTTATTTTTGCAAAAAGAAAACTCATATCGCAGTTTGCTGATTCTTACGTTCGTATTCCAATTCCAAAATTTGAATACCAGAGTACTCACATTCATCCACTTGAACTCCAAAGTAATGTTCATTCAAAGTATACGAATACCAAAGTACAGGAATATAAAATTACTCGAATTCCAAAATACGAATACAAGCGTATTCATCCAAAGCAATCGAACACCAAGGTTTATGCTGCTCCAGTGGGACGTTAATTAAAATATCTACCTACAAACGCCAAAGTACTTGAATTCCAGTGTATTCATCCTAAGTATTCGAATATCAAAGTATTCATCCAAAGTATTCGTATACCAAAGTATTTATCCCAAGCACTCGAACATCAAAGTTTATGTTGCTCCAGTGTGACGTTAATTAAAATACCTACCTACGAACACCAAAGTACTTGAATTCCAAAGTATCCATCCTAAGTATTCGAATAACAAAGTATTCATCCTAAGTATTTAAATACCAAAATATTCATCTTAAGTATTAGAATATCAAAGTATTCTTCCTTAGTATTCGAATACCAAAGTATTCCTCTTAAGTATTCGAATACCAAAATATCCATACTAAGTATTAGAACACCAAAGTATTCATCCTAAGTATTCGAATACCAAAGTATTCATCCTAAGTATTGGAAAACTAAAATATTTATCCTAAGTACGAATACCAAAATATTCATCCTAAGTATTCGAAAATCAAAGTTTTCATCCTAAGTATTCGAAATCCAAAGTATTGATCCTAAGTGTTCCAATACCAAAATATTCATCCGAAGTATTCGAAAATCAAAGTATTCATCCTAAGTATTCGAAATCTAATGTATTGATCCTAAGTATTCGAATACCCAATTATTCATCCTAAATATAAAATATCAAAGTATTCATCCTAAGTATTCAATTACCAAAGTATTCATTCAAATGATTTTTGAAAAAAAAAATCATATCACAGTTTGGTGATTCTTACGATCGATTAGTCGTTTTTTGTTCGAACACCTATTTGACACCTGGAAGTAAGTACTCGAATACCAAGTATTCGATTCTTCTCATCCACTAATAACCGTGCGGGGAGAATCCGTCTACCACTTAAACGACCTTGACCCGCGTCTACAAGAATGCTTTGAAACATCAGGAAACAAATTACGGGCTTCTGGACGCATTAAAGAGATGAAGAAGTCCCCCGGAAGAAGTAAGCTGGAATGAAAAGAAGGAAATGCCCCGACCTTACTCGGGGTATTAGCTGTTGGGAACAGCCAATAAATCCATCTCCGAGGGAGTAAGTGAAAGAAAATCGATGCGCCCGATGCCAACTTGATAAGAGTTTCTGGCCCTCTTTGACAAGTGGGGGCCCGGGAAAAAAGGATGTAATCAACAGGGTTTGATAGTTCAAATGCCCGTGGCTTTAGTCAATGGATTGCACGCGAATTCAATTTTCTGCTTCGCGTGACGTGCTGGATTGACAATCAAAAGGCGATTTATTTGGCAATAAAGGACTTGTTTCTCCTAAAGAATGCAAAGAGAGTACAAATCTTGGCGATTAAATTTCGGGGAATCGATAGGGTGATGCTATATTTTGAGGGGGGTTCGGTGCATGGGTTATTCAAAAGGTAGTTACATCTCATGAATTATTCAGTTACTTACCGAAATGTTTAAAAATTATTCATCAAATCGGTAACATACCCAATACTCATTAACAGACATGAGCAATTTCACCGTACACCTCTTTCAGATATAAATGTTATGTGTTTAGGGTTATCGACCAATCGGTTTAGCGGTTTAGAGGGCTTGCTTCTGGATCGAAAAAATCCCCGTTCAAATCCGGGGAATGTTGGTAAGTTTGAATTGAATGTATGGCCTCTCAATAGGAAGAATGTGTGGTATATGTCTATCGACCATCTAATTTAATAGACCAAGAATATACGTGTGGAGTCATGTTATATCTCTCCTAAACCTGGTTTCAAATTCCCCTGATGACTATCATGTGGTTTTGAAGAAAACACTCGTGGTTTCTTCATAACCACATAATTGTCATCAAGGACACAACAAGCTACTTGGCGAATGGTAATAATTCGGGATCAGTCGAAAAAAGAAATGCGGGAAAGAAAGAAAGAAAGCGTATTTTTAATAAGGATTGCAATTAAAATATTACCTTGTTTAAGCTGAAGATAATATGACTTGATTACTTTGTGAAACTTCAGTATCGGCATTAACCTTTTGACTACGGTTACAGATATAAGAAACGCGATTCTTTCTTGGCTCGATTCTGATAACATTCAAGGTATAACTGATGTACTGACCGTTGTCTCAATTCTTTCTTTCTTGGAGCGATTCTTAGAACATTCAACGTACAACTGCTGTACTACCCGTTGTCTAAATTCTTTCTTTCTTGGAGCGATTCTTAGAACATTCAACGTACAACTGATGTACTGACCGTTGTCTAAATTCTTTCTTTCTAGGAGCGATTCTTAGAACATTCAAGGTACAACTGCTGTACTGCCCGTTGTCTAAATTCTTTCTTTCTTGGCGCTATCATGGTACAACTGCTGTACCGGCCTTAGTATAAAGGTTAAGTAAATTTGATGCTCATCAGAATTATATCCTTATAAGGACCACAATTGTAATTTAGAGAGGCATATAAGGTCTTACAGCAGAAATTGAAAGATGGAAATAAAGCTTAAAGACAATACTTTAAAGCAGCAGTAAGACCTGGAGATAATGCCAGTGTGACTTGGTGCAGGTTTTTGAATAGAAGACAGGGTCAACAGGGGATATTGTCAACAACTTTCAAGATACATCTCGTGAAGTTGAACTGAATTTGGTAAATTTGTAATTGTTGTTCCTTCTCATCTACATTTTCCTAGCTAACCAAAATCAAAATGCTCTTAGGTGATAAATGACGGATAGCCATCTAGAGCATCAACTGAAACTACGGTCCTCCATGCTGCAACCAAATATTTAAATGCTTTCCCGAAGTAAAATAAACACAACAAAATCATTAAAATATACGTTAAATTTAAATCTACTATCTCTAACAAATAAATTTAATTTTCTTTAAATAATAAAGTACACAGTAATTAGATTTTTACAAAATAAATGTTAGCTTCTAAGTATATCTAATAGAAGTTTCATGAATGTGATCTTGTTTGATCACAGCTAAATTATTGCTGGCCTTCCAACATTACAAGATTCCACACTGTTGTGATCTATGGAATACAGGGATATAGATTAAGCTGATATGTGAGCTATAAAAATGAATTATAATGTTACAGGACCAACTCCAAATGGCCCATAAGAACAGGCCAAGTGTAAACTTGGTGCAGTTTGAAAGTTTGAAATCTTCTCCCTTTTTTCGACTTCAGTCCACATCATCTTGGTCAATAATGGCCCTTGCACTATAAAACACAAAATCAGTCATCCCTAGTTGACACAGACGGACAGTTGATTAAAGAGGCTATCGTTCACCACTTAAGGGTATAGAGGACTTTCAGACGAAACTTTTGTAGTCAATCGATTATTATAAAACTTGCCTAGAGTTCGGTAATTTTCAACTAAATACCCTTTTCTAAAATTTTGTCCATCCCTTCATTTTCACTTAGACATACACAACATATTGCAAGGATTACCTAACAATGTTTTTAACATAGTCAATTAAAACCATACGAGCAGGGACCATCTCGAAATCAGAAGAATGTTGAAAATTGTGAATCACTGTAAAAGGCAATTTTGTAATAGGCTTACTAGTATACTTATCTAATTTTTACTATATGTTGTTATATATGTAACTCCGTCCAAAGCAATAGAGACTGAAATATTCCTTTTGCCATCTAGAGTTTGGTATCAATTAATATATTTAAGTTTAAAATAAAAAACAATCAAGTTTGTGGTTATTTAGAAAGTCTACTGTTCCCTTAAAATCATCCAGATGGTAAGGAAATCTTCCCTATAGATAGTTGAGGTTTGTGAGTTAATGTAAATCTTGACTCCCGACTCTAAGCTGTTTCTATGGACGATAATGTGTTGTTTTGGTATTCAAATGGTTTTGAATGTTATTACGGTCTTGCTCTGCTAAAGAGAATCTGAATAATGTACATACATCGTTCTGTCTGTTAAAAATTTCAGCAAGTATTACTAGGTCATTTTGTTGTCCTGTAATTGTGCTTTTAGAGATGCTTCAATAACTACCCAAAACAAAGTTAAGGGAGGACGTGGATAAAATATACATTGCAAACTATACAGGGTGGTCCCGAATTCATGGTACAAACTTTAATGGTAGGTACAGGACATTGTAACAATGATTTATTGTATAGGAATGTATAGTCCCAAGTGACGCGGTGAGGCGTAAACAGGGGAAATAAAAGGAAAGAGAAATGGAGTGATCGGTTGGTATCATTGCCGGTAGAGGGCAGTAGATGTCTAGCCGCTGTTGAACATGATGCATCGCAGTAGGGAAAAGCGCCATTCACAATTGTGCTGCCGTAGACGATGGGTGACTTTACGTATGCAGAAAAAGCAGACATGCATTACATGTACGGCCGTGCAAATGGTAACGGCAGAGCTGCGTTACGAATGTATCGCGCGGAGTATCCTGATCGACGAATGCCGGATCATAGAATTTTTCAACGGTTACATCGTCAACTTTGTGAAACAGGTGCGTTCGACGTCAACAGACATGGCGCTGGTCGAGTCAGAGCTGTACGCACTCCAAGGCTGGAAGAAAGCATCTTGAACATTGTGGCTGATAGACCCGAGTCAAGCACAAGAACTGTTGCGCGTGACGTAGGTGTGAGTCATCAGACTGTATGCAGAGTGTTAAACGAAAATCGCTTACACCCCTTCCATTTTCAGAAAGTACAAGCATTGAATCCGGCAGATTATCCTCGCCGCGTGAACTTCTGCCTGTGGGTGATGCAGCAATGTGCGTTGCAGCCGGATTTCGTAGATTATGTGCTATTTACAGATGAAGCGACATTTTCACGCGAGGGTGTCTTTAATGCGCACAATTCCCATGTGTGGGCAACCGATAATCCACATGCAACGCGTCGACATGCGTTTCAACAACGTTTCAGTATTAATGTGTGGGCTGGTATTGTGAACGACTTTTTGATTGGCCCATACTTACTACCCACGCGGCTCACTGGCGGAAGCTATCTTATTTTTCTGAAAGAAGTGTTACCACAACTGCTGCATGATGTTCCGATCGCCATTCGTAACCGCATGTGGTTTCAGCACGATGGGGCGCCAGCACACTTCAGCATTGATGTACGGAATTACCTGAATGCCACGTTTGGTACTCGATGGATTGGGCGTGGTGGACCAGTCCCTTGGCCACCCCGATCTCCCGATTTATCGAGCCTCGATTACTTTTTATGGGGACATCTAAAGCATCTTGTTTATGAGACTCCAGTTGACTCAGATGAGGATCTCGTCGCTCGCTTATCTGTAGCTGCTGCAGGTGTGCGTGAAATACCAGGCATCTTTGAACGTGTACGCCAATCGCTCCACCGACGCTGTCAAGCATGTATCGATACTGGTGGACGCAATTTTGAACAATTACTGTAAACATGACACTTGTCAACAACGCTTTCAATAAAATCTTTGTTTTTCCTTTCGGCCGTTATTTCCCCTGTTTTCGCCTCATCGCGTCACTTGCGACTATACATTCCTATACAATAAATCATTGTTACTATGTCCTGTACCTACCATTAAAGTTTGTACCATGAATTCGGGACCACCCTGTATAGTGTGCGGCTTCGACTAGAAGACAATCGATTTCGGGTCAGTCGATTTTTGAAAAGGTATGGACGATATTGATAAGGTAGATGGAGGCTGCCTTAAACAAAAGAAGGAATAGCGGGGGTGGTTTACCGCTTACGACACCGAACGATAAACTTAGAACCAGAATCGGCGCTAGAAGCGTCAGTTGTGGAAACGCTTTGTTAACATTCCAACCTATCATTTAATTTATAAAATAGACTTGTTCAAAACCACTGGACTTAACTGCCCACTCACGGTAGCATAGTTGTATCTATTATGTATGTACTGATAAATCAAAAGAAAAAGCAACGTGAGTCCTTACAAAATGCATGATTAGTTGACGAATTGGTTACAACAAACAATTTCAAACTTTCTATAAAACACAATTAAACGTTAGTGAAACATTTGAATACATATGCTTGTTTCTCTAGAATATCTTTACGAGTGTATTATTATCTATGCTACCCAAATTAGGATGCTAGTTGGCCAATATTATCTCTCCTGAATAGTAGAATCCGCAATCAATGCGGTGGTTAAGGTGTTAGCCTCTAGATCGGAAGATTCCTGGTTCGAATCCGGGTCAGTGCATGGGTATTTGTAAGCACATGATGTAGAGGCGACTTGTGAACCTTAAATCAGTCGTGGCCGAAAGTCCTCACATTGGGTTGGTGTGGAAGTTTGGAGAGTGGGTTGCCAGCTCAGATGTTACCTCGTCATCTGACTGTGGTTCAAAATTACGTGGTATTGTCCTCGGATCTCTCCCTTAGGTATTTGATCCCGGACTATCGTTAATAGCCCGTTGTGTTGCTATTGACGATAGTTCGGGACGTTAATTTTTAAAAAAATTACCATTACCGCTATCAATTCTTAAAATAACATGGACATTTGACTGACAACTCGCCTTAACTGAAATACTTAGAGCCCACATTATCAATGCTTTTAAGTAATACCACTCGCAATTTGAAATGAAAAGCTCAATTTTAAAATTAATAGTCGAAGTTCCGCTTTCTTCTCGTTTCGTATTGTCGATGTAGAGGCATGGAATATCAACGGATTACGTACAAGCTGAAAATTTGAAAGTATATCGCCGGAAGTCTGAAATATACCCTACAGACATTCGTGTGACCTTCATGTTGGTGAGGTATGCATGGGTAGTTGCTCATTTAGTCAATGCAAAATAACGAGTACTCTCAACTTCTCAAACCACTCAGTAATTCTGAGGCCATATCAGGACCTCACAGGTATTTCACGAATTTCAATACGATATATTATACGTCATTGCGTAATGGTAATATGGCGAGGTACCAGCGGGTAGGACACCAGTTGATCCCTCGAGCGTTGTTCACGTAGTTGCATAAAAACTACCACATGTTTGTGGAATCTTACCATGAGTTACGAGCTACGGGAATCAAAAGTTAACAGCAAAGGATACGGCTAGAAAGCTTTTTATTCCAACTTAATAATGGTCTGGAAAACCTGAAAGATCTGACTTGAGTGGAAATTAATAGGCCTAAAAAGTACTACCAGGTACTATACGACCTCTTCGTAGCGTGTATATCACCAGAGTGTCGGTTGAGGAGTTTAAAAACAGCTGCTTCATCTTTAATTCAGTGTTCCAGATAGTTTTCGTAATTATGTATCTCAATGGCTGATCGAGAATAAAATGCAGAGATTGCCATAAGGGAACAATCTAAGGTAAAGTGATTAGGGGACAAGGAGGACACAGAGGGCTTAAATTTCAATAGGGATAACAGAACAAGGGGCCCGTGGGTATAAATTGAATAAGACACATTTTAATCGAGATTTAAGGGAAAACTATTATTTTAATAGGGTAATAGACAAATGGAACGCGTTGCCAGAAAATATAGTTAATTCAAAGGGAGTGTACGAATTTAAGGTACAATTGGATAGTCAGTGGGAATTGGGGAATTCATAAACAAAGGACCAGCCTTGTTGAGCTTGAGCCTGTAGATGGTCGTCAATATTTGTATTTGTATTTGTGTATCATCACATAATACTACCACCGTTAGAAGAAGAAAAAAAAAGAAAACAAATATTGAAAAGTCCATGTGGATGATTTGAAAATTTTTTTTAAGGTTTAGCTGATGGAAAATAAAATTTTGTGCTCTGACATGCTTATGTTCAACTCCACGCCAGGTCATATCCTTATCCATCAATATCCTTAAGGAAATATCGATGCAAAGACATTTCATAGAGACCACAACAGGACCGCTTACGTTTGATTGGGGGAAATGGATGAGTGAACTTGCTTCCTCTATCACTCCTAGAAGTTTGTTTTGTTTCATGGCGCGAAGGTCATATTTAGTCAATCTGCGTCAAGAATCATCAAGTAAATGGACATACACACTAACATAGTTTTACTGAGAAATATACCCAGGGAGGAATCGAATCTTCATCTTCTCTCTTAGTTGGGGGTGCAGCATCTTCGCTCCGACATTGAAGTCACTACGGTTGTAGGAAAGCCTTCGAGGAAAAGAATAGCAATGGTCTTGACAAATTAGTACGAGAATCGTTATTCACAGGAAAGGAATCCGAAATTTCTAGGCATTGCTTGCCAGTTGGTAATTCTTCTCACATGTGTTTCATAAGTGACAGGAGGTACAGATCTTTCAGGTTAACCTTACATATACCCTAATCGGTGCTTTTAAGGCGGGGTATGAATAGTGCCTTATACCTATTTATTGGTTCTACCCCTAGATGCAGAATTATATTCAGTGTTCTGCAACACAACTCCAAGCAATTGCAATTGTTCTGCAGGTATTTTGTCCGATTTTTTTAAATTGCAGTCAAATCAAAAATAGACGTTAAACACAATTATCGGCTAAATATTTATTACATATTTATAATAATACATTAAAATATTTAGCTTACTTTATTTAAAACCAAGACATACATTCATAATTTGCAATACTGTCGATAAATTTTGAAGTTAAATATTTTGTAATTGACACAGATGTGTTATTTATAAAGTGCTGGTGGTAATTTGGGAAGTGTAGGGAGGTTGTTCCGTAGCTATAAAAGATAAGTTGTGGCAAGGAGCGGGCTTTACACTGCAGAACATCGTAACTAGTGATTAAAAAAAGAAATCGCCCAAATTTTTGATAAAATTAAGGAAAAATTGTTCTGCAAAGACTTAAGTTTGTTTTGCGACGTACGTCGCAGTTTTAAGCACTTTCTGCTCCCGGGTTTCTACCATTTATTACCTGGTTCGAGCTCACGCTTACAGGGCTTCTGTGAAATTTGTATATATGTATCAATATCATATTTCAATAACGGTCATAAAAATTCTATTTACGTGAATATACTCTACATTTGGCCACATAGAAGAAACACCAATTAATAAACATATATACCCAAGAAAATCTTTACTGACACATGATAGAGAAACACACCCATCTAGGAATCCAACCTACACAGCCTAGCACGTGGCTATCACGGTGGACAAACTGAGTCCCACATCCACTCCTGGACATCCCACTTTTGCAGTAATGTCTTCAAATGTTGATTGGAACAGCACACAGCAACTTCCACACACAGCAACATCCTACGCTCACAAAACAGCCCTTTCTCCCAAATATGTATTTTGGGACTCCGAAGAAAAGGTCATATAGGTAAAGAACTCCTTATATCAGGGCAGGTCAAAAGAAATCTGCCATTTATTAGTAGCCAATAAAGTCATTGTTTTTAATATCACGCACCAGTTAGTAATTAATGAATCATACTACTTAATTTTGTGTTTCTTTCTTCACTTTCTACACTTTAATTTCTCTTCCCCACCAAAACAAAGTAGGATAGCCCACGACTATCATAAGGTTTCAAATCTTGACGAATGCACAGCAATACCAGTCTTTCACCTGAAAACGTCTTTTCCAACCCTGAAGTAAAGGTCAAACATAGAACACCTCAGAGCAGAGCAGGTCGAAAAGAATCCATTATTCACTAGTCATCACTAAAGTCATTCTCTTAGACCCCCTTGCATCAGTTAGTACAAGGAATCCATTAATCATACGACTTAATTTTGTGTTTCAAACCTTCCTTAAAGTTTGTGCAGAAAGTTTGGAACTACATGTCCCCGGTGACTCTGCAGTACTTCAATATCTCCGCCCACCCCCTTCCCTCCAAACAAAAATGGGACAGTCCACTACTATGATAAGGTCTTCAAATGCCGACGGATGCAAAAGCAGACTTCCAGAAGCAGCAACAAGAGCCCTCTCAACCTCAAGACGCATTTCGGAACCCCGAAGAGAAAAGCCGATATAAACGACACCTCAGAAAAAGCAGGTCCGAACGAGTCCACCATTTATTAGTCGCCATTAAAGTCATTCTTTTATAGCCCACGCGTCAGTTAGCACAAGGAATCCATTAATCACATTTGATGAATTACCGCAGAGAGTTTATGAGTTAGGGTTAGTGGAAGGAAGTGATACGGCTCCGCGATCACACGCAGTATATCTTGCAGATGAGCCGGAAAATGACTCGGCGCATCCATAATCTCCACTTTAATTTCTGGTTATCTTTACGCCACCGGCTGCTCGAGGCTCGGCGTCAACATCGCAGGGAAAATTGCCCTCGATGCAATTTGCCTGCACTGCTGATTAATTTTCATGGTAATTATCAATTCTCTGGCAGCACTGCTTTTTGTGTCGAAGAAATGTCAGTGGAAACTACAGAAATCGTTAACTTAAAAAATGTATTGATCCGTGATAATTTCAGAGGCGCTTTGATTTTCGTACTTAAATGTTTCAGAGGCTGGATGTGGCGATACATTTCAATCTTCTGATTCGGATGTGCGAAAACCTGTTTTTACACTCATAGTCAGAAGGATTTGCTTGGAACACGAATGTTTAAATTGCTTTCAATTATTGAAGGTTTTAATTACTTTCAAATGGTTACGTGTTATTTTTCTTGGATCACTTCCCTTGGGGATCGATCCCGGACCGTCGCCAATAGCCCAATGTGTCGCTCCAGTGCGACGTTAATTAAAATGCCAACCTACCTATCAAATGAATTTTAAATTTCGTTTCAACCATAATCTGATCGTAGCGAATTTTACTTATTCTATATTGTTCCTAATTTGAACATCTTTACTTGAAAAGGAGTAAACACTGAAGAGCCAAAACATTATGACCACCTACTCAATAACGCGATGCGCCTAATTTGGCCTGCAAAACAGCTGCAACCCGTTCTAGCGTTCATGGTCTGTTCTACCACAACTACGGGTCCCAAAATCAACCATGAGAACTTCCCCCAAACCATAATACCGTCACCACCTGCCTGTATATGACCTGATGTACAAGAGGGGAGAACTGTTCGCCTGGCAGACGGCGTACCCTGACACGACCATCGACGTGATGAATGAGAAATCGGGATTCATCTGACCAGGCAACTCTCTTCCAATCATCCATGGTCCAGTCTCGATGTTCCCGGGCCCACTGTATGCGTAGTTGACGATGACGCTTGGTCAACAGAGGCACACGAGTGGGACATCTGCTACACAGTCCTATATCCGACAGTGTCCGCTGAACTGTGTGTTCCGAAACATTTGCGCTTGGACCTGCATTGTATTGGACTGTCATCTGAGCCACTGTCTCTCGCCGATTTTGCTTTACCAAGCAGGACAGTCTCCGAAGTCCTTTTTCTTTGATGACGCGTGGACGACCAATACCTTGGCGTCTACTGCTGGTGTCACCGTCATTTATCCACTTTGCATAAATACTAACAACGGCAGATCGTGAACAACCTACCAGTCGTGCAGTTTCGGTGATACTCGTTCCGAATCTTTGGGCCATTACGATCTACCCTCTATCAAATTCGCTTAAATCAGCAGCCTTTCCCATCACTCGCAAAAGTAAGTGCAAGAATGATTACTTGCCTTCTCCAGCAGCAGTTAAATACCATTCTCACTTAATCACGTGCCCTCCACGTCATCCAGACGAGTTCATCAAAAAATGTGGGGATGGTCATAATGTTTGGCTCGTCAGTGCACATGCATCAGTGTGTTTTCCCGTTGTATTAGCCGTGGTTCAAAATTACATGGTGTTGTTCTCGGATGTTTCGCTTAGGCGATTGATCCCGGATCGTCCATAGCCCGTTGTGTTGTTCTAGTACGACATTAATTAAAAATTACCAATTACCATTACCTGCTGCGTTAACGAAGTAGTGTGCGCAACAGATTCGATTCTTACACGGGTGTAACGATCTCCCAACAGGTGATTACAAACACAGATAAGTTATAAGAACAGTCGTTCTTATATGTTCTAGTAGACGAACATGAGTTATGACAGTGCCTGTGTTCTGATCAAGAACATGTAATCTTGGTACTGTTCGGAATAAGGTTAGATTTGTTGAAGACTTGAGAGAAGAGATACGTGCTTTTGCACCGGACGGTCCGGCGTGTTTCTGAAACTTTGTATAATATTGCAAAATAAATGTGCGCGTCCAATTTAAGTATGCAGTGTCACTCTGTTCTTGGCCACTAGTACACAACCCCACTCCTGACCCCAATTATGTCAGAGCGACCGAGCGTAATCTAGTTTGATAGACAGCGTGTGTAGTAGTGGCCAAGAACAGAGTGACACTGCATACCTAAATTGGACACGCACATTTATTTTTACAATATAATACAAAGTTTCAGAAACACGCCGGAGAGTCCGTTGCAAAAACACCTCTCTCTTCACTCAAGTCTGCAACAAATCTAACCTTATTCACGTTCTTATTCCGAACAGTACCAAGATTGCATGTTCTTGATCAGAACACAGGCACTGTCATAACTCACGTTCGTCTACTAGAACAGTAGCAACCTGAACATAAGAACGACTGTTCTTATAACATGTGTTTGTAATCACCTGTCGGAAGATCGTTACAATGGGTGTATTTCTGCGTCAGTAATATTTTCTTTCTGTTTGTCCATTTACGTGAAGATGTTTGGCCCAGCTTGACCAGATATGGCCATTTTTCTATGAAACACAACCCACCGACCTCACACGAAAAATACGTAAAGGCAGTCATTGTCCATACAAGTGAAGTCTATTCCATATTTCATTTCCGTCCGATCGGGAAGACGTTTCAATCATAATGGAATGAAATTTATGTCAAATGTCCATTGGTTATTCTGGAGATAGCAGTCTGCTTTTCTTTATCACCTTCCAATTTAAGAGAGCCATCGAGGGTTTTCTTTTCTGTGTTCCAGCTACGTGTCGGGTGGATTTACCAGGAGATAGTTTTATCAGGTGTCTGTTTTGAAAAGAACACAATTTTAAAATTGAGGATCAATTCAGGAATTCCACTTTTATATCAGTGGAAAAGATAGTCATATATTTCTCTCCTCGTGTTGCTCAAATAAAAACATGGAATTGTCTGAAAATTCAAAAATTCGAAGATGTTCTTTGGAAATTTGAGCAAGTGGCTCGTGCGTTTTATGTGATGTGCGGATGGGATTTCGTCAATGCAATTTGCCACTCCTGCTGATAAAGTTTAGATATGAGGACTGATAACCATGGTAACCATCAAGACTTTTGCAACCTGCTTCGTGTTTTTCAGAATGTGAGTGAAAACCTTTCCTTGTTTAAAAAGCAGAAAATATTTTCTTCTGGAACAGCAAAAACTCTTGAACGCCGAGCTATGGAGTCATGAAATGTGCTCTGCTTATTCTGTCTGCAATTTCTTGTTCGATCCAATTATTTTAGCTCGTTACGTAGTTTGAACCATAGGAATAAGATGTAATGTGGAATTAGAGACCAAACAGCAGAAAACGTCAAAAGCTGTCACTAGCTGAGCAATTGGAAGTGAAAAAGGAGTGCTTTTTTTTATTTCTATATGTCCAAAACGAAATTTGTCAGGAACTCAATTTCATAATTTAGTGACTCATGTCTCATATGACGAGGCAATAATTGAGCTGGCACCCTTCTCTCTAAACTTCCACACCACGCCACCGTGAGGACATTTTAGGCCACGGTTAATTAAACGTACACCAGCCCCTTTTGTACACTAGACTGTCTGTTCCAATATACTATTAACTCGTCTTCGAATAGGACATGTTTTACACACAGGCATCTTTTATTTGGAGAGGCGGTGCTTGTGTATCGTGCATGTATGTCCCTTTTACTATCCAACATATTTGAATTGATTGTTCAGCTTTTAATCATGCTCTGCAATATTTTTAAAGTTCATCAATTTTAAATTTACAAGATTTGATCGAGAAAATTCCCCGAATACATATTTTTAATTTTTTTAAAAGCCTAATTTTTATTTTTATTTTACATAATTTTTTTAATTTTTCTTGTATCATAAAATTTACCAAACGCTTAACTATAACAACGATAATCTCATATTTTACTATTTAATCGTGTCGTTTGAAAATTTTAAAATTCAATGAACTTCAAAATATTATATTTTGAAACTTACTTTTTATTATGGGTTGAACAAATGAACCTAATTTGTTTTTGATATTTTATTGGGTTAAGTTATCATGTGTTTTGTGCGCTTTGTCCACTTTTAGTTCTAGCGCCATTAAACCAAAATAAACCAACCTGTGTCTGTCTCATAGTTTGATTCATTCTCTCCTTATGCCCAAAGGCTTCTGTAGCTGGGTTTGAAGAATATCGAATTAGCAGCCGGAGGATTGCGAGTTCGAATCCAACCAAAGATCGTCTAGTACAAGGTTTTCTGGTGCACGTTAAATCAAATCCGTCGTCCTCACGTTGGCATGCTGTGCATATCTTGAGAGTAGGGTGCCAGCTGAGGTGTTGCCTCGACGTATGACTGTGGTTCAAAATGACCACGTGTTGTCCTCGTATTTTCCCTTGGGTTTGGGCACTGCAGGTGGTCCACTCGTCCCCGCTGTAATAGCAGGTTATGAGCAGTTTTTTGTGGCCACCCACGGAAGGTGAGTATTGTATACCATAGAGGAGAAAACCTCTAAGTCGTATACCTCCTGAAGTGAGGCGGTGACTGGTCAGGGGGCGACCTAAGTCACCCCCCGGCGAGGGAGGTGCTGTTTGCATTGGAGTTTTCACAGAATTCAAAATTGATGCGATGCAACGCATTGTGGAACTTTAATGTACTTCGGAGAGTCTATGGTAGAGTTAAATCAGTTGTCTTTTCTTGAGAATCCTGTTGAAGTGTGCCGTTGTTGAGAGTTTGGTCCTGTTATGGTGTCTATATTGCTGAAAAGGAAGTGTTTCGTCATGTTGATTGTCAGTATTGCATTAATGTAAAATAAGAATACATAGTAATAACTTGACTTATTTTATTAGAATTGCCAGCTATGACGATAGAGAATGATTCGACGTACATGCATCATAACATTGTAGATTAGAATGTTAGTTTACAGTTACAAACACAGTTAGTTACTTAAATAACAGTCACAGTTATCTGACAGGAAGTGCATTATTTTTATTATTTTGACTTGTGCTTGGTTGTTGGTGGCAGTATTTTGTTTCCACGCTATGCTCAAGTTGAAGTTTGGTTCTTTTTTGTGGTTGGTTGTCGTTAGAGGGCAGTTGAATATGTAGTGGTCCGGAGTTCCCGGCTCCCGGCAAATGCGGTTATGGTTGGTGATGAGACAGAATCTGTGTAGATAGGACGGGAACGGGCCATGTCCCGTCAAGTAGGCAGTTAGGTAGGATCCTGTAGGATTTTGTTGTGGTTGACTTAGTTGAAGAAGTGTTAGGTTCTGCGGCCTGTGATCAATGACCCGTTGTGTTACTCCAGTGCACGTAAACTAAAGATCTAACTACCTACCCCTAGTGGCCAAGTCCTCTAGACCCATGGTTCCCCCTTGTGAGAAAAAGTGTCGAGAATCTTCACAAAGTTATTCTTTTAAAAAAATGTCCAATGCTTTTGATTCGGCATTGTTTTTAAGATAAGAAAGATAGGAATGTAAGTGAATAGCAGAATTGTGCTTAAGGCATGGTAGATGTTCCAAATATCGCCGAGATTAAATATTTCTGTGTATCTCTGTCTCTTGGGTTGAGAAATCAAGCTGGAAACTAAATAAATATCACTAGGAACTATTCTATTTTCGCTTCTAGAGATCATATACCTTCTTTACTTGTGTCAGTTTAAGTGAACTAGTAAAATTTCAAAAAGTTTCCCCAAGAGAATTTTCAAGATAGGTTTACTACTATCGCCTACCCCTGTTCATATCTCCACCCTCCAGGCGAAATGAGAAGCTACAATTAAAAACGAGTTGCTATTAGAGCTTACATACCTACCTTTAGTATTGAATGTACTTTCAGGTCATTTAAATTAAATTATGATTTGGAAACACTTACCTGGATATTCCCTGAATAGATTGTAGACAAAAAAAAAATACGTTGATCACAGCCTCAAACACTTCAGATGCAATATTGTTTTTATATAACTGATAGGAAACTTGCCGGTGGAGCTACGTGTGGCAAAACCCTAGATCGTCACGGTAAATACATGAACTCGTAGATGTCGCGCATAGTATCATGTAGGCTCGATTAGGCAATATTTGGAAGACCTACCCTACGCCACACAAACTGAAAGTTTTCACGGTTTTTCAAAATCCCTGAAAATACTATGAGTAGGGATGAGTGTGAGAATACCGTGAGTGGTGATTCAGTCAGCTGTAGACTTCTGTTCATGCTAAAGGAAAGTGCCGTTAATCCGAAGAATGGAGAAAATATTTTCTCCCTATCATATACTTAAATCTCCCCTTCCCACGCCGATATTCTTCACTTCAGTTGATATAGCAGAGCTCACTTTATATTTTGGAATTGCCTTTAGTTGCACGGATGGATCGATGCATTGAAAGAAAAACGGTTCTATTTATTCCAAACTGATTTTCTATTTCTGAACGTGTTGGCTTAAAACACTTTTCACGTACACTTGGTTAAATGTTTCAGCTCTGGGATTTACACTTTTCCTTAGAAAAGGGTCTGAATACGAGTTTTATTTGCGTTTTTACGGTACATTTGAAGTTTAAGCTGAAATAGGTTCCTGGACGGAGGTATGAGCTTATTTTGAAATGCGCTTTTCAAAAAATGTAGACAAAAACCCCGTTTGGCAATACAGAAATAAAATAAAAAGTTAAAAGCCTAATAATTCGTTTCCCAGCAATGCTTTTACTGCAACTAGCACATTCTGTCTTTGAGGTGCACTGTTATATGAAAAGAAATAACTTCCTATTTTACTATTCTACACTGAAGTTTCAGTTTCGTTACGTTGCAAACGACTAGACATCTATTTTCTCTTTCATTTTAAGTCTCAGGAAGTCTAGCGGATTAACAACAGGATTGCAGGTTCAAAATACGATCCAACCAAAGACCGTAATGTACGTGGGAGCTGGTGAACGCTAAATGGGCGGTGGCCTCAAATGTCGTCACTTTGGCATGGTGTGTAAGTTTTGAGAGTGGGTGCGGTGTTGACCTCGATCAAGGCTTAAGATGACGAGTGTTTTCATTTTTTCGTTTTTGATTCATTCCTGATCGCCACCAATAGCTCCAGTGCAAATTTAGTTCAACTTCCTACTATCAACTTCGCATGAAATTTTAAACCAACTCTGAAAAGGGCATTAATCTGAATCAGCATGGTTCATGCTTCCTAGTCTGGTGGCGACAGACTGCATGGCTCTTGCAATTTACATCACCGTACAGACCCGTCATCTGATTTATAGTACAGGGGGCCATTGTATTCTATTCCCGCATATACCTTGAATGCATTGATAGTACACTCAGAAACCACCGCTACTACTGGATTTTTAGAGTCTGTTGTTCATTAATATTCAAGAATTGACAGATGACAATTTTCAACAGAACAGTGCAGATTCCAATTCCTCAACATCCATCAACTTACACTTCTTCCATTGCCCACCAGTTTACCAGATCTTTCGCGCCTAACGACTGAAGAGTCAGAGGCCATAATCAGTTATGCCAGCGAGTGGTTCGTACCATCGGCAACTAATAGAAGCTGATGTACTTACATTCCCATAGCACGCATCCAAAAATCTCGAACAATCGGCAATGTGTAGAAGATGGACTGACATTCCCCTAACACATATCCAAAGCTCTATCTTCCAATGTCGAGACATGTAGCACAAATTTTTGTCACAATTTTTTCCACACAAAGTACTGATTTCTTCTCGTTCCCTAATTGTAATGGAATTGTAATTCCAATCGTTTCACACTTGCTCCTTAAATTATTTGCCGACCAACCGGTATAGTGGTTAAGGTGTTAGCCTCTAGATCGGAAGGTTCCTGATTCGAATCCGGGTCCGGGCATGGATGTTTGTAAGCGTATGGTGTAGAGGCGGCTGGTGCACCTTAAATCTGTCGTGGCCGATAGTCCTCACGTTGGGTTGGCGTGGAAGTTTGGAGAGTGGGGTGCCAGCTCAGGTGTTGCTTCGTCATCTGACCGTGGTTCAAAATTACGAGGTGTTGTCCTCGGATCTTTCCCTCAAGGGACTGATCCCGGACCGTCGTCAATAGCCCGTTGTGTTGCTCTAGTACGACGTTAACTAAAATTACCATTACCTTAAATTATTTGTATGAGAACTATGGCTTTGATATCTCTCGCCCTGTTTTATTTTTAATGACCAGAAGACAGCATCATCATTAAATCTTTCGAACGAATCATCCATCTTTAAATTCATAGAATAGCATTTTAACTATCAATTTTTAACAAACATGTGCCCTTGATCCACAGTCCATCTCCACGAACAAATTCACTTTTTATATATCTGGGGTCATATTTGGTCAAGTTACGTCTAACACAAGACATACAACGTCGAGCAATGGACATACATTCACAAGGGAGGTTATAATCACACAGAATAGAGAAATGCATCCAGGAATCTAGTCTGCGCAACCTACAACTCGTAGATTACAAGCGAAATGAACAAACAAGCTGAATCACTAAGGCATCTATTACTATGACTCAGACCACTCAATCCACCAACAAGGGTTTGTAGCCGATCAAGGGAGGCGAAATTTAGGTAATTACTGACTCACCGGAGGCAGAACTATCTGTACAATTATAAGGTAATACATGTATATACTATAATCCGCTGCATGCGGGTATACCATAATTTAAAAATCATTGCTTCAGGTCAGGCAAACTTGTTTCTAAATAACACTAGTAAACATTTTTAATAACACTGAGCGGCACGAGAATTCCGAGTTGAGAATAATTTTTAACACACAACGCTCACATTATAAACAAATAACCACATCAATTAATTAGAAAGAATCGTAGAAAAGATACTATTGTTGAAGAAGGTCAAAACTGGGCAAAGGTCAAGCAAGGAAGACAGCAGGTAGCGGAAGGGATATATGTATGTGAACCCCTCAGACGATTAAGAAACCATGATGTTCTTCAAAAATGACACAAACTAAAAAACAAAGTAGACACTCTATTTTTTTTATATTACGCCCACAATCCCTGCTTAGAGGTATGTGCCTACTTACACTCAACCTTCAGCGAGACATTTGGATTTTCTCAGACAGTCGCAGTGCTATCCAACACTTGAGAGGTTAGAGGAGAATTAACGACCATACAAGCATTGACATTATACTTAAACTTAAGACCCTATCTTTCAGAAATGAGATCCATATCCATTGGGTACTTGCTCATGTTGACCTGTACGGTAACGAAATTGCTGACAGCCTGCCAAAGGAGGGAACAAGTACCAATGAAGACGTCTCGGGCGTCCCCACGTACCAAGAGCTGGCCACCATAAGAAAAATTGCTCTCAACAACGACTGGAAAACCCCTCCATCACATAACTGGTACCATGCAGACCATCCAGGGGCTGCCCTGGAGGTTGATTGAGATAAAGCAATTCAGACTGACATTACTAGACTTATTAGTGGCCACATTAAGTCTCTTTACTATGACCAGGGACATAAGACTTTTTTACAGTGTATAAAATGCAGTTTGGCTCCGGCCTCCCCCAGTCACTTTCTTGCTTGTATGGGGATGGTCAAGACTGATTTGAAAGTGAATCCTGTCCAAGTTATGGACTTTTTGAGGGTGTACGATCTTCTGGACTTGATCTAGTTGATCAAGACCAAGGAGAATTAGTAACAACAACGTGTGCCTTGCAGTTCTACAAATCAAATAAACGACCACCGAATAAAGGCGGTCAGAACACTCATCAGATAGAGCCCAGCAAGTAAAATGGTGCTCGTCAGTCATATTGTAACGAACTGGTCCTAGTGGTGTACCTGTCAATACAACGAAACACCCTCATTTACAAATAACGAGTTTATTTTACAAAGAATGATATATATGTTACCGCTAAAGTGCAGTAATCAGTTATTCTGCAGATTATCTAGGTAATGTGCAGATTAACTAGGGTGATCCATTAAACTGCCGAAAATTGTTTCATTTCTCAAATTACCTAGAAAATCTGCACATTACCTTCTAGGCACTCGTTAAAGTGACAACAATATCTTTGCTGGAGGAAATCTGTGGTACATTTGAATTTGCAGTCACATTTTTTGAAACCCTGCCCAGTACCAAGGTATTGTTTTATTGATGTTTGACATAAAGATATTTCTACAACAGGGACATCTTCTATATTTCTACAGCAGGAAATGAGAGAAACAGGCGAAACCAAACTCAAAATGGAGGGAGAGTGGGAAGGTGTAGAGAAAGGAAATGAGAGAAACAAACTTTTGAACTTTAACGATACGGAAGCCGTTAATGTGCACATTACCTAGGTTAAATGCGGTAAAACTTGATTCCGCACGTTAACGTAGCAAATCAGTTAATCTGCAGATTAGCTATGTAATGTGCACATTAACGGCTTGTTGTTGTTTCTTATGCCTACACTGGCAGACCAGAGGAGTGCCAGGCCCGTCGAAGACGGCAAGAGGCGAGGGAGTGCGCCTTCCATGTTATTGAGCCCCATTGGGAGGAAGTCCGACTTTGCTCAACATACATGACACATCCGCTTTACAGGAAGGTCCCTTTCATACATCCATTCACTCACACGTATCGTAATTTAGATCCCAATCAGAGGCCGATAACCCCCTGATCAGGTACCCCCAGAGGTATTGATTTGGTATGGGAACATGGGGGACATTGTGACCACGACCTATTTAACGTGCCCCAGTCACCATTAGTGAACACGACGGTCTTTAGCCAGGTCAAAGCGCCGATCTCGCAATCATCAGAATTGTAGGCTCCGCCGAGGACAGAACCCACAACCCTTCTGATGCGAGCCCGACGCTCTACTGACTGAGCTTCCGCGGCTCTAACATTAACGGCTTTCGAGCTTTAGCGGTAACATATACACTATATTACAATAGAGATTTGCATCTCTATGTCGTTGGTGCTGCAAAGCAGGCAAAACCACAAACGGCCGTGGCCCCATTAACGAGCACCACATTACAAAACCCTCTGCTCAGCTCGAGCCCTGCAACAGATCTCTATTTTCATCAAGTCAGCTAAAAATCACTTGCACTCAAAACAAACGGGACGGCTGTTGAGGACCATCAGCATGGCTCGGGCAGGTGTTTCAGGAATTTTCGAACAAAGGTCAGTGGTGGTGTTGCGGACATTACAATCTTCTCACTTTTACACAGTGGGCAAATAGGAGATCTGGAATGGGAAAGTTATTTTCGATGCAGATGAGCCTGTAGATGTATGTATTCTCGGCATGCCTAGTGAGGATTTCCAAGTACACAGCTCCACTCTAGGAAGATCGCGTTGAACACATTTGTTCTTATCTGGAAGACAGGACCATTTCTTTTCGTTAGAAACTTTTCCACAAATCGATTTCCTCCTGAGACAAATGTTTTTTTGCCTCCAATTCCTGAAAACGAATACTAGAGCTCCATAAACAATCTTTTAAGCACGGGGAGAGGAATCATTCTACAGCGGATTCCCAACAATTGTGACTTTTCACCAGCAATCAAGTTGGCAAATTGGCCCAACAGTTCACCACTCTCGGAGCACCCAAAAGCAGAGATCTCTCTTTTTAATGCCAAAAAAACTAATGCACTTTAGGGATGCGACATCGACAAAAAAACATAGATGGTTTGAAACAACGATGTTCAATAGTAAAACATCACCCAAAAACCATCGATGTCTTTTAAACATCAGTGTATTTAAACTTATTTTTCTCATTTTTTTTAAACTGATAAAGTAATCTCTAATATTAATGTTCTACTGGGGGTGGGTGAGATTGAATTTGACAGTAGCAGTGTATTTATTCTGTTATGTATATATATAATTCTCTTACGTGGCACGCAAAAAAGACGTTATTTGTAGTCGCGTTTTGGCAACACAGTACGATTGTTTGTTTATCGCGAAGTCTCGCGCATCGATTGAATTTATAGCGTTATCGGATGAAATTTTATTGAAAAAAAAAAGGAAATTTTAATGAGCTGTTGCAGTTAGTTTTAATAATAGAAATCAAAAAAAGCGGAGGATCTTTTCAGGGCCAGTTAAAAAACGGTCCTTTTCAGGGCCAACAATTATAGTTCAACAAGACGCTTGCACTACAACTTTCGGCAACAAACTCAATGAAAAAGTGTGGGACGTTTGAGTGCTGGGAAAATGTACACACAAACAACATGCTGGGTATTCAATTTCCAAAGCAACGCTCACATTTCGAGTCAAAATTTGCACAAAGTTTTCATTTGAATTCTGATTTTAGAGATACTGTATATATTTTTTCTGTAATACAGCAAATTTAGATTTGAAAAACATTTTTTTGGTAACATATTTTGTAAACAATCCCTTCTGCTAGGATACATGTCTTCATTGAGGCGAGCGAAGCGAGCATAGGTTCGCGCAGCGAACCAATGAGGATTGTGAAGCAATCCTCCGGGGGTTGGCGAGCGATAGCGAGCAGGGGGCAGGCCCCCTAGTAACTAATATTTTTTAACTGTCAAAACAAAATCAAAGAAATTAATACGAACAATTCATAAATCTTTTATTTTTCAAATTGACTAACACAAAAGAATATAATATTTACAGCAGCTTGAAATAGGTACTACTAACTATAAGTATAAGTAGGTAGTTGCATAACAATAATTATAGTTAGTTATTATTTATTATTTATCAACTTATGAGAAAAACATAACAAACTTATTTTTATTTACTATAAATAAAAAATATGGAGGTCTATAATTATTTGCCCCAATATTTGTTATTTACAGTTTGTAAAAAAAAAAAGATGTTTGTTCACTTTGTCCCCATGAAGCCGACTTCTTTTTTCACTACCTAACCCAACAGTTAAGGAAAAACTCTTTCTGATGGGACGGATTTCACCATCAGTGACAAATACTTAGTTTCACGGTTATTTTTTTTTTATTTTTGCTATGGTACTTTTTTTATTGAAAAATACTATAAAAAAAAGTGTTTGTGTTCTGTGAGATATGTCCTGACGAATCTATCGCACTTACAATAATAAAATTTGACACACAGGTAGTCCTAATTTATGACAATTTTTGTGTCCTGAACGAATTTTCAAATTTAAGCTAGAACATTTTAAAATTAATTTATTAGTTTTTTTCATCCTTCTTTCTTCTTTTCGGAATGTAAAGTCACCCCTACCTCGAAGCGAGCCAATTTTGCGATTTTCGGCCGCTGACATCACAAGCGTTTTTAGCCCGAATGCCTTTGGAACCATGCTACATTTTCCGATTCTAGCGTGTTTTGATTTACGTTGTTGATAGTAGCCATTTCGAGGCCATCGCGGTATTGCTCATGGAGTTCGTTTGCGAAGCAAACTAAAAGGGTATATGTAGTAATCACCGGGGTGGCGAGCGTCAGCGAGCAGTGTTCACACTCGACCCCATGAAAAGAACTGCCACTGGCATCGCCATGCTGGTTCAAAAATGAAACATCGACGTAGTAAAAAGACCAATGAAAAACATCGATGTAAAACAAACAATGGCTCCATTAAATCGATGTTTTTATAAAAAAATAAAAGGCTCATTCCCCTTCTTGCCTTTGTTCGCCAACTCCCGGTGATTGCTACACTATCCCATGTGGTTCAGAAACCAGCACTCATTTTGCAAGAGTCTTCCTATTCCATAACGTCAGCGAGTTAGAAGGATATAACGTTTCCTCCCCGTGATAAACATTTTGTACCCTTTAGCGAATTTATACTTTTCATCGTATCGAATTTATTCATGAACCGATTTTAGAAATAATTATAAGAAAGAGTGCATTTTAAGCTTTCACGTAGTATTTTCTAATTTTAAAAGTAATAGTATTAAGCTATAGACATGACAGTTTTGACAAAAAAAAATAACGATAATGTCCCGATTTTTCCCGAATTTCAAAAAGATCTTACCAGAAACCAAATTGAAATTTCTAAAAAAACTCGGTGGGGTTACAAAAATTCACGTTTAGAGGTACTCTAAAAAAACTCACAGCTGAAGACTGAAAATTTGTACGTGATTTGCTCACTCGCGTTAGGAATTTCGCTTTTTTCGACTTAGACACTTAACGCACCCTAAACTAATAGCCGCATCGGGAAAAAAATATTCTCCGTCTTGTTCCCTGTGCATATCTGGACAAACCATGTTAATTTCGTAATTTTCTGATCCGAACTTTCTCGGGAAACGGTCTAACAATCGAGCGAAAAAAGCGAGTTTTCAATCCTGCGGTGGCTGCGGCGGTAACCTTTTTGTTAATATAGAGAGACATCGACATTAATGTCACATCCCTTTCACACTTCATAAACTACGCAACACCCTAAATCAGGGGTGGCCAACCTATGGCGCATGCGCCAAACGTAGCGCATTGGATGATTACAAGTGGCGCACTTATCCTTGCGCCTACTTATTCGTTTGAATTATTTGCCATAATTGAATCCATATTTTGAACACAGGAGTGCTCTCACTTCAATTGTTCAGAAATTGTTAAGCCCTGTCTCCATATATTTGCACACCATCTTGGTAATAAAGGTATTGAAAGGAAAGCAGACGAAATTGCTATATCAAGGCAGACGGTTACCAGATGTATCGAGTAAGTCTCTAAGGATGTATCTCAGCAACTAGAAATCCTTGTCCATTCTTGTCTTTCTTTTCTCTAGCTTTGGGTGAATTAACGGACATGTTATGTAGCCCTGTTAAGAATTTTTATAAGAGGAAATGATGATAATTTTAATGTATTTGAAGAACTTGCCAGTTTGTAGTAATTGCAAGATAAAACAAGAGGATCAGACATATTGGAAAAAGCAAAAGAGCATGCCTAGAAAATCTCAAATTAAAATATAGTAAACTCATCGTATCATAAGGCATATCCGAACTCGTATGTGAAAACAATTGACGCATGGTATGGAAAAGGTTGGCCACCCCTGCCCTAAATCAGCATACCAGCCCCGAAACAATCCAAATCTCTCCGCCGTTCACTTTCTAGACGACCCCTCTTTCCCTTTTCGTCGCTGCTCTTAATAGCCCTTGGGAGGCAGCTCTATCCGCGGCAGCGTGGCTCGCGAAGAAAAGCAAAACCGAACAATCACCTTCTCCCAGACGAACAACGGTATCGGGTGCATGCGGAGCTTGTTAAAGTTTGTCACGTGGCTCAAAGGGGCTTCCACTCCGTAAGACTCGGCCCCTTTAATGGCCGCACTCCTCCCTTCTTCGGATTTTATTCTCTGCTAATAACTGCTTTTTGCCCACCCATCGGTCCCCACCCCTTGCTTTTCCGCGGAGGTAATGTTTCCGATTGGTCAGTTGGGGAGGATAAGGTTTAATAAGATGGAATGGTGGTTGAGCGTCATTATCTGCGAAGTACGGTTTTGTTGGGTGGGATGCTGCTCCAGTAAATCAGGTAATAGAAATCCCGAAATTAGTAAGTGGACTCGAGTTGCATTGGTCTAATCAGCTCTCCTTGTGATGCGACGAAAGTAGCCTTCGAATAAACCAGTCTCGAACAGCATTTCAAAGTTAGCAAAATTCCAAGATTAGAAGAAATTCTAGTGTGGCATTGGACTAATTAGGTCTAGCGGGAAAATGGCTTTGTAACGAAAAACCAATCTCAAGCTGCATTTCAAAGTTACTAAATTAAAAATTTAGAAAATGTTCTTGAGTAGCAATGGTCTAATTAGTCCAACCTAGTAAACAAAAATGGCTTTGGGGAGCGACAAACCAATCTTGAGCAGTATTTTGTTTCCTTCTTCAAGGTTCTCTTTAATCATTTACGAAACATTTATTTGTCTGTGAATTAATATCACTGATTAGTTTTCAACTTGCATAATTCAGATCGATTCAGATTCCATCCTATCGACAGGTTCAAGGCTGGACATAAACGGCGTGAAAGCGTGATTGGTTCACTGGTAAATATTTACTGTACAAGGGCAAAGTAGACGCTGTTAACTTGAAAGTACGAGTATATGTAAAAGTATATCGTTTCGATGGTCAATATCACCTACGTGAATCACCCATACTTATTTCAAGTTATTCTTTGCTTTGGTAGGTTGATTTGTTTGTAATTCACTTTACTGTTATCTTTGGTATACGAAAATCAATTAGATATTTCATTGCTAGAAAACGTATATTGTTAATTATATCGAACATAACTGTTCTGACTTCCGTTTATTTATTCTAAAAATGCTTCATACAATTATTAAAAATGAACGACGATAGATTCATTAAATTATTCTGAATTTGCATGCATAAAAGAGACATGTTTCTTAGAGACCGAATTGCTGCTGAGTTGTTATACTAAAAGTGATATTACTAAACCGGCGATACTTGCCGGTTATAGTTTCAAGCATCTTAAACTGCAATTAGTTAATTATTTGCAAGGTTTAAATTCGTTCTGAGTAAAACGCATTGATGCAAATTCCTCGTGTCTAGTATGTGGTATTGGTGTCATGAGGTTCAAAATATGTCAGTGAGGTATAATGTGTCATTCGATTTGATATTGTAATTCTAACCATATATAATAATTAGAAATAAATTAAATAAAAATGTATAATTAAATACGAGTAATAATCTAAGTGCAGAGCACGTTTACGTACACGTATCAGTACTTATAAATGTATATTTATATGGATTATTTTTCTTTGTGTGTATGCAAGTGTTCAATATTTCTACACCTACTTCCAATAATCTTCTTAGTCTAATAATCTACTTAGAAAAAATCTAAGTAAAGAGCACGTTTACGTACACATATCCGTACTTATATGTATATTTATACCGATTATTTTTCTTTGTGTGTAGTATGCAAGTGTGCAATATTTCTACACCTTCTTGTACTTTTGACTTCTGAATAATACTTTTAATTACAATACTTTTGACTTTATTTAACATACCTTTTGACTTTTGTCTACGCTTTTGGTACAATACTTTTGAATTATTACATTTAATTGTATGCAAGTAAATATTCCTCTATTTTTTTTTATTAATTAACCCACTCACAATGCTGTGCAATGTAAAAGTGCACCAAATGCAATCCTCTTTTTAGTTTTTTGAGCTTTTCTGAGAGAAGGCAAACAAAAGTGTAGTGTAAATATTATTTCTAGGCACTGTAGTATATACGAATGGGATTTATACATGGATATTACGAGTAATACAAATTCCGTTTAAAATCTCGACACTATTACAAAACTTTTGTTTTGTAATAGAATCGATGATTATTATGGATATATTATTACTCAGAATATCCATAATATCCACGACTTATAATAGTCTTTTACGGATATAACTGTTAAATAGTCTGATATTTTTATTTATCTCATTTCTGTTGCTTCATATAAGAGTGGTTAAGAAATGATATCATATGTTTTTTAATTTTGACTTTTTAATGCGATCGATGAATTTTCTGAAATGAAGCAACTAATATAATTGCTTCAGTTTTTAAATATATCCTATAACAAAATCGACGCACTAAGAAGGAGTTGTCCGATGGCGATAAAAAATTGGTAGATGTGACTTACATACATATAAAAACAGACGATTAAAATTTCAGAACAATTGAATGAGGTATTTCAGAGTTTGACCGTTACAAAGGAAGGTATCCATAAGGCGTTGGTCCACCTCTGGTCTGGATACATCACCCGGCGCGTGGCATAGACTGAAAAAGTTCCTGGTGTCCTGGGGAATTTCTTGCCAAATTGTATCCAACTGTCGGGCTAAAGGGTCAACATTTTCGGGATGTTTGCAATCGCCTTCCCATAACGTCCCAAATGTGCTCTATGGGAGAGAGATAATGCGATCTAGCTGTCCATGGAAGTGTTGGGGACGCTTGGAAACAATTCATAGCAACACGTACCGTGTGCGACCGGGTGTTATCTTGAAGAGTAAGTCCGGGGTGTCGCGAAAGGAACGGTAACATAACCGGTCGTAGAATGTCGTCTACGTACCGCTGTGCTGTAAGTGTACCAGAAATGATTACCAAAGGGACCCAGTTATCAAAGTGCATTATCATGCAACATCAACACTTTCTTCGGCAACAAAACTCGGCGTTTTGTACGGAATGCTGGCTCCAGATTGCTGGCCAGCAAATCACTGCACGGTTGATCTACGCTCCTTTTTTAGAATCACCATTCCCACGGAAAGTTGAGTCTTGAATTTCTTCGTAGGCTACCTTGGGTGTTTCCACTCCATGTGTTGCTTTTTGGATTCTGGCTGGTAGTGATGAACTCACGAATTGTGTTGTAAGCATCTGACGAATTTCAACCCCTAGCACACATTCCGACCAGAGAAATTGAATCACTTGCTCTTTATTCCTCCTTTGTGCACTCTGCTAACGAAGTTGTCATGTTTACACTGAAACAGAAACAAGAAAAATTATGATATCAAAATCAAACTTCGATAATGCGACCTCAGTAGTATATAATTCCAAACATGCATGCGCAGAAGGAGGCAGTGTATCAAATCTAAAGATGTGTTATGGCGAAAGTGCGAATAATTTTTGACATACCCACGTATACACTATCCTGTTGTTGTTGTTTCTTATGCCTACACTGGCAGACCGGAGGAGTGCCAGGCCCGTCGAAGACGGCAAGAGGCGAGAGGGGTGCGCCTTCCATGTTATTGAGCCCCATTGGGAGGAAGTCCGACTTAGCTCGACATACATGACACATCCGTTTTACAGGAAGGTCCCTTTCATACATCCATTCACTCACACATATCGTAATTTAGATCCCAATCAGAGGCCGATAACCCCCTGATCAGGCACCCCCAGAGGTATTGATTTGGTATGGGAACATGGGGGACTTTGTGACCACGACCTATTTAACGTGCCCCAGTCACCATTAGTGAACACGGCGGTCTTTAGCCAGGTCAAAGCGCCGATCTCGCAATCATCAGAATTGTAGGCTCCACCGAGGACAGAACCCACAACCCTTCTGATGCGAGCCCGGATAATGGACCGGACATCAGCGGATTATGTAAAATAAGACTTGTTTGGGGTTGTTTTTCGTATGATGGTCTGGAACCTTTGCATGTTGTTCCTGGTTAATTGAACGCCGATGCCTACATGAACATTTTGTACAATCAGGTTCATCCTACGCTCTGGTAATTTTATGGAATGGACGAATGTTACTTCCATGACCACAAGGCTCCATGCCATGTTGCAGCCTCTGTAGAGCAGTGGTATCGAGATATGGACGTGGAACGTCTTCCCTGGCCTGCTCAGAGTCCCTACCTAAGCCCCATAGAACGTTTGTGGGACGCGTTAGAACGGCGATTATGGACCAGGGAACCATGTCCGAAATCTAAAGCTGAGCTGGCGACATTCTTGCAGCAAGAATGGACACAAATACCCATAGCTGTGTATCAAAACCTTGTTGATGCCCGTATCAAAACCTTGTTGATGAACGTATGCCCAGAAGGGTTGCTTGTGTAATTGTAACATGTGGGGGACCATCCCCCTATTAATGTATGTATCCTTTTCCTTATGCCATCACATCTTGCTGTCCGTCTATTATTGTAGGTAGTGTATGTTTCATGCGGCACTTTGGAGATAGTTATAGATGTAAAAACATTATGGTCGCTCTAACTTTTAAGATCCTGCAGAAAATTCGTCCCACGGTTTATACAGTCGTACTTTCACTCATTTTGCGAAACTCGTATTTTCCAAATAACTTGACGAGGTGTTTTTTTTTAGATATGCAAGTCCAGATGCATCACTCTCAGCCTGCAAAACCATAACAACTCAAAATGAATATCGTTTCTAGTTTTATGTTCAGAAAGACAATAAATGCATGCATCTGCATGCAGCAAGACTATTACAAGAGTAGATTTCAGTGGAAGGCATTTGAGACTCCAGTAGAGCGTAGTTGTGTCAGTTTTAAGCAGGTAGAAGCATGAATTTAGTCTTCTCAGACGTAAAATTAGAAATAAAATTTTTTATTTATTGCAGCTGGGTTGCAATATGTGTAATTATCCAATATTTGAAAATCTGGAAATATATAAATTTCTCCACCTGCGTGTTTTAATCCCTCTGTATCAAGCCCTCATACTCAATTAACAATCATTTGCATATTACCTTCATACTTTAAGTATCATATAACGGCTACTTTATAATAGTCAATTATAATCATAATTCCTGAAATATTTCTTTCAACATTATTAGCCCCAATATCAAATTCCGAATAGATGTGATACAATCATTTTTTATCTCGCATTTAGAAGCCTCGCCATGGATTTCTTTATCGCAGCAAAACCAATCCGGTACTTTTCCGGAACATAACGTCAAAAAGATCCGATATTCAAACTCCCATTCAGCTTTCCATTTTATACCCCCTAGACGTAACGAGAGGACAGTATTGCCAGTTTTTTAAGTAAAAAAAATTGAATAAAATAATAATGTAATGGCATTTTCTTCAACTTTGCTAAAATATAACGTTCCTTGAATTATTCATGAAAAAATTGCTTTTCTGCGTGCATTTTCATTTCATTCTCTTTTATTCTTTTTTATTGCTCTGGAATGTAATTTTTTTTTCTCGCTCTTTTTTGTATAGCAAAAACGAATAGGGAAAAATGATTCTTTTGATCATTCCCTACTAGCCCGCTCATCCTTTATCGGGTTATTAAAAAGGGATGTATTCCAGGGACGCGAAACTGCGAAAGAAGAACATTCTAATGACATTCATCAAACAAGTGAACGGGAAAAGGGATTAATTTGTGCCCACATATATATTCATTTTTCCTTGTGTGTGTCACGAAGTTTCTTTTTTGCGTGTTGTTTTTATTCATTATGAATTCATGATTTCGCGATGTGACAGTAGCTGTTTCTAATTTCAAAAGATGGAATAAATTAGTTCAAATAAGAAGGGCAAGCAGAGGCGGCTCTTTTGTCCGAGAAGAATACGGGTAATTTGTTGCATTTCAATTACAACAGGGGTTATTAGAATTGCATTGTATTTTTTGAGGGATTATATATGTTTCCGGCGCGTTCAAGTACAGTGTTTATGTGTTTTAAGATCTATATAATAAAAGGATGTATGTGCGAGTGTTTATTTTCTATACAAATCTACACCGTTTGACCAATCCACACCAAATTTGGTACACTTATACTTTAGAACACTGCGGAAAACATTTGTTTTCTTTCCTGCCGGAAACATGCCTTTAGACCAATCTGTAGCACTTAAGACCATGAAAATTGGCACACAGGTAGTCCTAAAAATGCCTCTCGAAGCCCCAATTTTAGAACCTGAAGTTTGTTTTCTTGCAATAAATGAATATTGACAAGGATACACGTTCTACAGGAAACTTAACACAGAGAAATGTCGTGATTTTGAGCATTACTAAATTTTATAAATCATTATTGTCTTTATCAATATTTTTTTAATGTATTTTTCGAATTGCTTTATTTCAGCTCAGGAAGTCGAAATTCGACACTTTGCACATCTTTCGTTTTTTAGAACTCTGCATTGTTTTCATCGGAATTTCGTTCCTGCTTGTATATGTCTTAAACTTTTAAGTATTGCAATACATTATTCAGGAAGTAAATGTGCATATTTGCATCCGCTGCGGCACCGAAGCCCAACTATGCACACATAACCGTGAAATGACGCAAGTACTCATTTCGCGCCATTTGCGATAAATATTCTATCGAAGAAAACGTATTTACTTCGCTTACTTGGTATAAAATAAGTATATTGTGAAACGCAAAATAGACGTTACTTGATACAACTATTTATTAATTATTATTTATATTCCATTTATTTATGAAAATAAGGTACTTGAGACCGGAGAAGAGTGTGCAGCGAGCTGTGGCGCCATGGGGAACTGCGATACCAATTAATTGCACGCAAGTTGGACGTGCGGCGCCGGAGGCATGTGTGCACTACTCCGTTGGATCTAATGTATCTCAGGTCGCACTTACGTTGCAGCAGCGGCGCCGCACGTTAAAAAACCGGATGAGTGCACCGGAACCTAATTGAGCGGGATATAATATTTTTTTTACTCTATTTTAACATTATCATAGCTTATACAACTTACTTTGGGCTAAAAACGTATGATTGCTTCTTCCATATATATATATATATATATATATATATATATATATATATATATATATATATATATATATATATATATATATATATATATATATATATATATATATATATATATATATATATATATATATATATATATATATATATGGAAGAAGCAATCATACGTTTTTAGCCCAAAGTAAGTTGTATTTTTCAACGTATACGTAAATCAATATTTTTCGCTTGTAGCACACTAGCGCCACAAATGCGATGTCTTCGATTTCCCCTGCTTATTATAAAATTTTATAAATCCTACAAACACGATTTTCATAGTCAAAATTTCTCTTCAAGGAATAGTTAATTGATTACTTTTTTCCATTGAAAATTCCATTTCGCATGTGATATAGCAGTTTGTTTTGAAAGTGATGTCTTCAGAATAGACGAAACAAAAATAATCGAAAGCAATTTTTTTAAAGAAAAACTCCAAACAACGATTTTAAAAATAGAAAATTAATGCCTTTAACGAATGTTTTTGAGCTAGAAATGTTACATATGAATATCTTCAAGACAAGAACTTTTCAAAAGTCCTAGTTAGAATATTTTATAACCTTATTATTCCAAGATCAACAAAAAGTTTCATTTAAAATCCGTTTTACTCCAACTGGCACGCAGTTTTAGATCGATTTGTTGTGGAACTTTTTTACGATAGTACGGAGATTCGGTATCTAAATGGAAACTTCTTGTTACTATTAAGTAGAGCTTTCAATACAATCAATAATGTAATATGAAACTTGAAAAACAAATGCCTTTTGTACTGATTTTAATTGCTTTCTTAAGGAAACGTAAGTCAAAAATTTTTTTAAGAATCGTTGAACTGTAACGTATGGTTACACTTATTTTAACATTAACTGCCTTTGTCTAAAATTATTTTGTTTTAGTGTTACCGTGTTTTTATCAGTTTTTATAGTAAGACATTGCCATCTTGTTTTTAAAGGTTTTGTTTTGAATACTTGATATATTTTAATGATACGGAGTTCTATGTACAAATCGTTATGACTTTTATGGAAAGTTGGTCTAAATTTACTTATGCGACCAAATTGAAATATAATATCTCTAGCGATTTTATTAATAATTTATTTAATTCTTAAATAATTTATCTACAACACATAAACTATTGGAACACATAAGTGTTAGAAATTTTCAAATATGACCTCGTTATTTTGCTGACTTGAGTAAGGTACTTAAACTGAGAATTAGAAATAAAATTAAGATATGAAACATTAATTTTTTCGTTGCCAAAATAACACTTTAATTATCAGTGGGTTTTGACTAGCGCTTTTCGCACTAAATAGACTGATTATTCGTTTTTGCAATGCAAGGTATGCAAAATTAAACGTTTTTAATAATTTTATACTGTTAATCAAATATTTATAAGTGAATTATATTTTGGAAAAAAATATAAAATGAGTTAGAAGATAAGTGCTAGAATAAAAATTCTTTAAACCATTTTTGGATATTCTTTAATTATATATTCAGTAAAATTGTTTCGACAGTAATAGTGGTAAAACAATCTGAGTTGCTTAGAAAAATTCGTAATAATACTTAATGTTATTCTTATCATATCACTCTTATATATTCTTACGATATCCCTCTTATATATTCTTATGATGTCCCTCTTATATATTTTTATATCCCTCTTTTATATTTTTATATCCCTCTTATATATCCTTATGATATCCCCCTTATATATTTTTATATCCCTCTTATATATTCTTATGATATCTCTCTTATATATTCTTATGATATCTCTCTTATATATATTCGTATGATATCCCCCTTATATATTCTTATGATATCCCTCTTATATATATATATATATATATATTCTTATGATATACCTCTTATATATTCTTATGATATCCCTCTTATATGTTCTTATATCCCTCTTATATATTCTTATGGTATCCCTCTTACATATTCTTATTATTTGATTTTCCCTCGTGATATAATTGCCACAACTTACAACTAAATATAGAACAAAATTTAACTGCAAAATTTCTTTCGAAGCGAAAATCACAAAATATTGTTGCATTGAGCAAACGCTACTCTATTACACTATTATAAAATATATTTTTTAATTCAGATTTAGTTTTGAAGAGGAACCCCGTAGCTGCGTTAATTGCCTATTGAATGCAGCTCTCAATAAAACATCGAAATTTAGTTTGAAACCTGGAAAATATATACAAGTTTTAATGAGTTTTTAATCTTGTAAAGGAAAGGACAAACTCCTAAAATACTTTGAATGAATTATATTAGCTACCAGTCTTGGTTAAAAATGTTTTTGATGTATGTTTTACTTCATCTCTACTATTATAAAAGGAAGTATTTATGTGCGTGTCGTCTGTGTGCAGAATCCTGACGAATCTATGCCACTTACAATAATGAGATTTGGCACACAGGTAGTCGGAATGTTTTGCGATTTCTCTATCATGCCCGAATTTTAAAATTCAATCTAGAACATTATAAGATTAATTTATAGGAATATAATTATTTTTGTTTTCCTTTGAATGGCAACAGTTTAAAGAGAACACAGATTCTAAATTTATTTTTTCTGTTTCATTTTCCGAGCAACGATTTCAGCGGAACAAAAAAAATTTTAACTTGAGTTATGTTCTTCTTTTTTGTATATCCTAGGTCGTTAAAGATAGAGTACACATTTCAACGGATTGTAAATCTGCGGAAAATTTTACATTTGATTGATACCTAAAAATAGGACTTTCTTTAAATAAAAAAATTTTAAATTGCAACTTTTATATTTTTTCACATACGAATTTGACTTTTGCTATCGAGAGATCACAGATTCCATTTCCTGTTTTTTAAATTGCAACTTTTTTATTTTTTCAATACGAATATGGTCTCATTGGACCTTGACGTCACGACTTTTAGATTATTCAGTGCTTTTTTTTTGCTATCTCAGCGATCGTTAAAGATGGAATAAAAATTTCAACTTTTCAATTGAATATCTTTGATATTTTCGCAAGAGATTGTGACGTCAGCTATTGGATCTGTTCGCAATTAAATGGGAATGCGTAGATATAGGGGAGCGTTTGGATCTGCGTTGCCTGTGGTGTTGGTTTGCGAAGCAAACCAAATGGGAATTCGTAGCGTGGTTAGCGATCAGTTCTCCCAACTGACCCCACTAACAAAACTGTCACGGCCAACGGCGTGCTTTCCGGGCCGTGGCTAGTAGGGATGCGACATCGAAAGCAAAACATCGATGTTCAAAATTAAAACATCGATGTTGATAAAACATCGCTCCAAAAACATCGATGTTTTTAAACATCGATATTTTTAAAATTCAGTGTATTTAAACTTTTTTCTCGATTTCTTAAAACTGGTTTAGCAACTAAGGATACAACATCGACAGCAAAACATCGATGTTGATAATGCATCGCCCCCAAACTATCGATGTTTTTAAAATTCAGTGAATTCAAGCTTTTCCCCCATTTCTTAAAGCTGGTTTAGCACCTGGTGATGCTACATCGACAGCAAAACATCGATGTTCATATTTTAAACATCGATGTTGATAATGCATCGCCCCCAAATTTTCGACGTTTTTAAAATTCAGTGCATTTAAACGTTTTACCCCATTTCTTATAACTGATTTAGCAACTTGTGATGTGACATCAGCTCCAATACATCGATGTTTTTTTTAAAAACATCAATGTTTTGAAAACATCGACATCGATGTCGTATTCCTACTTTTCAGACTCTTCACCTTTCGTGACTTTGGTCTAAAAGTATGTTCAATTTGCTTATTATAAAAATTATGCTACTTGGTTATTTTATAACGGTTCCTTTTTCCATTTAAAAATAAAACATCGACAGCGTATAAACATCGATGTTACAAAAACATCGATGTTAAATACATCGATGTTTTTTTTTTAAATATCGATGTTTTGAAAACATCGACATCGATGTCGCATCCCTAGTGGCTAGTCATCTTATAAGAAATTCTACGACCTCGTGTGTTACACTAAGGAAGTTTGAGAAAAGCTATTCAAAAAACACACATGCCGTCCAGAAAATGAACACGTATTCACAATATTAGCCAGAAAATAAATAATCTTTAAATTGCTCTAGTGCAAAATTGAAATTTTTTCCCTTTATATCATCGGTTCCAAATATTCAAATATCATTTATGTTTTTTTTTTTTTTTTAAATGAATAAAATAATTCGGAAAACATAATTTTTGGAAAAGTAATTGCTTTTTTTTCATTACTGATAAAATAATAAGTAATCGCAATGCTCAATATGCATTGCAATTTCTGTAAACTTACAAATGAAAGTCAATTTCAGTAGTTATTTAACTGTTTTATCGTGAAACTTGCATACATATCTAATAAAAAATTTAAATAATATATTCACTATGTTTAATGTTTAATAAAACACAGTAACACTATGTATAATAAAGCAGTAATCTGTCTTTGAAAAGGTCGAATAAAGTTTGACTGACGCGCATGCGCAATAAAATTCAGTCATTAAATGAATGTAAATACTTACAGTATACAATGTTTTATGAAAATATATTCAACCGTTTGGCCGTAGTACGGGCACATACACGAAACGCGGAAATCATTGGTTTTGCATCACGTATGTTAGGTATTGAAATTAGCGTAGCACTTGGAGCAACACAACTTGCTATTGGCGACCTGTCCTGGATCAAACCCGAAAGGAAAGATTCGAGGACAACAACACGTAATTCCGATCCATGGTCAGATGACGAGGTCACACCTGGGCTGGCAAACCACTCTCCAAACATCCACACCACGCCAACGAGAGGACATTTGGGGCCACGAAAAATGTAATATGTACAAGGCTTTGTACACGACGGTCTTTGGTTGGATTTGAACTCGCTACCATCCGTTACTCTTCCTACCGGGCATTTTGCATCAGAATGACCCAAAACGGATAGATAATATGAAATGGGGCAAAAATATCCAATATACACCCAAACACTTCATTTTTAATTATAATTACTTAGATCATAATTGTATAGAATTATTCTTATATATATATATATATATATATATATATATATATATATATATATATATTATATATATATATATATATATATATATATATATATATATATATATATATATATATATATATATATATATATATATATATATATATATATATATATATATATATATATGCCCGTGATGTAAGGTATAATCTGGTGTAAAATTTTCCGCAGATTACCAATCCGTTGAAGATATATTCAATTTAAAAATTATTTATTTCCAGAAAATCATATTTAGGTATCAATCTAAATTGAAATTTTCCGCAGATTTTAAATCCGTTGAATTTTTTTCTCTATCTTAAACGGTCTAGAATATAGAAGGGGAAAAAAACATACTAACTAAAGTTACAATTTTTTTTTTATCCTCTGCTTGAAAATCATTCCTCTGCGCAAAATGAAAACGGAATCGGGAAAAATAAATTTAGAATCTGTCATATCTGTATGCGGTTGCCATTCTAAAGAAAACATTAATAATTAAATTTCATTAAATTCATTTTAAAATGTTCTATATTGAATTTTAAAATTCGCCGCGGCCAAGAATTGCAAAAAATTTGAACTACCTGTGTGCCAAATCTGATTGTTGTAAGTGCCATAGAATCGTCAGGATTTTGCAGCTGCAAAATCCTGACAATTCTATGGCACTTACAACAATCAGATATATATGTAAGATTCAAAAATTATCTACTTCAAGTATCGACTACTCTTTGTGCAAAAAAAAAGGATCTGATTTGTCTATTCAACAGCGAAATCCAGTTACACAATCGCAATGTGAATTCATAATTTTAATACTATGTTCTCATAAATTTATAAATTCCTTTGGGTATTCCAACGAAGCAATTAAACATATTGGATCAAGTTGGAATTTACTTCAAATAAGGTAATCCATTCTGCTTTCACGAATCGAAACCATCCAGAGTGATACTGGATGAATTTGATAGGAATTCAAAGGAGTTTTGATAAATTGCTGATTTGAACTCATTTCCGTTGTATATCGATTAAAACTTTTTAAATAAGGTATGGTCCTTTCCTAGTGATTATTTTTCTACATTTTTTCCGGACGTGAAAAGAGAAAAAACTAATGTCTTTGAAAGGTCAAAAGACTAATTTTGCGCACAAAAAATTAATGCGAATTTGATTTTTTGCTTATGAAGATCGAGGACTGCAATATCGGAATTTTGATTAAAAAACAGTGCAATGAAGAGTTTTTGATTGATCGCGTATCTCTCCATGCTGTGATATTTTTTCTAGTTCAAAGGGCTAGTTACAGCACATACTCGCGAACAAATTAAAATCAGGTTACGAATTTTTTTAGTAACTGAACTGAAATATAAAACATAACTTATCTGACGTGCAGCTTTTCATCATTTTACCCAATATTTCATATACATCGATATTTATTTCAACATAACATAATTTGAGCAGGTTGGAAATAAAATGCTTCATATGCTGAAAACTATTCATACCTTCAGTGTAAATGTACTTTTTTTTTTTTTACTATGGCGTTTTATTTGACGTTAACGTAGAATCAGGTAAAATTCCAATGATGGAATGGATCTTCTTAACTTTTGTTTAATTTCAAATAACTGGCATAAATATTTATTTTCCTGGAAGTTATATTTTTGCTTTGGGTCTGTATAAACATCGTATTTTGCAGGTATTTTCAAAATCGCGATCTAATTTTCTTATGCTTGTTGTTAACTAAACCCCGGTACACACATCCGGTTTTTCAACGTGCGATGCCGCTGACGCAACGCAAGTACGGTCAGAGATATATTAGATCCAATGGAGTAGAGCACACATGCATCCGGCGCCGTTGCGGTGACGCACGTCGAACTTGCGTGCAATTTGTACCGCAGTTCCCCACGTTCTGAAGTTCCTTGTTTTCATAAATAAATGGAATATAAATAAAAATTAATAAATGGTTGTATCCAGCAACGTCTATTTTGTTTCAAATATACTTTTTTGTACACCAAGTAAGCGAAATAAACACGTTTTCTTCGATAGAATATTTATCGCAAATGGCGCGAAATGAGCACTTGCGTCATTTCACGGTTATGTGTGCATAGTTGGGCTTCGGTGCCGCAGTGACGCCGCACATTGAAAAATCGTATGTGCGCACCGGGCCTTTGTTAACACTACGTATGTAGGCTTACAATAGAATATTACAAACAGCACTGTAGATTAACTCTACTCTGAAGTACTTTCAGGAAGACAAATTACAATAAGGTTTGAAGCATTCTACTGAATTGGTGACTGGTAGACGTGAAATGAACACGCACTCTTTGAAAACAAGACAGATGGCGCTCGCATCAACCGGCACGCCCTTTGATGAATGTTCCGCGATAAACAGTTGAATTTCAGTTCATGCTAATCACTTCCAACAATGGTCTGAAGCCTGGTGACAATAGAGACTGTTCCTATTCCTGTGATATAGCTATACTCTTAAGTGGTAACCAGCCTTCCCTTCACACGGCGACTCACACTCGGTTACTACAGGCAACATAGGATAGTCAATGGTCGCAATCTTTAATTGTGTGACCACGCATAAGGAATTAAACCCGTAGTAGAGTTAGCAATGGTAACCTTTTTATGTGCCCAAAACTAGTAATAACGTGACCTTTACACTGCTTTGGCCTGCCGGGTGGAACCGAGCATTCAGCATCTGCCTTTTACGCGCTTCGTAGTATTAATAGGTTTTGGGGATTTCGTAAATTTTGTATCCACTCCATACAAATGCGCGTTCACATACTACGCTATTTACGCTATACCTATGATCTAACAAGACGTGTTCACACAAAACCATATGATCGTGCTCCGACACAGCCTACACACTTTTTTTCAAGTAATCTCTCCTTATTTCACTATAGAATTCTCACTTGCACAATCTCACTAAAACTATCTGGAACCTTCACTTTCGTTTCTTTTCTCTAACATCTAAGCCCTTTCTCTATTTTCTTTCCTAGATCCTTCATATCATTCTTACTCTCCAAATTCTTCATTTTCATTGGTTTTCTCGTCGTTTTCGAGATCCCTCATTTGTATCTCTCCATCAAAACATTTCCTAGATCATCCAAACCCTCATTTCCTTTGGTTTTGTCAACGGGTTTTAGATCTATCATTTGTATCTTTTCTTTTTATAGGGTGTCCGCCCCATCTCGATTACGCTCGGAAACACCGGACTTTAAGACAATGCACCCTAAACTAGTAGCCGCATCAGAAAAAGATATTTTTCATCTTATTTCTTGTACAATTTTGAACAAATCATGCTAATTTTGCAATTCTGTAATTCGCACTTTCTCGGGAAACCGTCTAACAACCGGGCGAAATAAAGCGAGTTTTCAATCCTGAGGCAGTGGTAATTATTCATTAATATAAATATAGAGAGGAATGTTTCTCTCTCTCTCTCTCTAAATTCTCCATTTTTTTTCTACTTCTCAACATGTTAATTTGTATCTTTTCTCATGAAATCTTTCTCATTCGCTAAACTCTCCGTTTTTTTCGGTTTTCTCGTGATTTTCTAGATTTACCACTTCTAAAACCTTCCCACTATACAAATCCTGCGTTTTCATTTTATTATCTAACATTTCCTAGTTCCTCTTCTTCCATATCAACTCCATTACTCTACAGATCTACTAGTTATATGTTACTAGCCACAGCGTGGCCAGCACGGCGTAGCCCATTGCAGTTCTTTTCGTGGGGTCAGATGTGAACTCTGCTCGCTAATGCTCGCCAACCCCCGTTAATTGCTACGCATTCCCATTTGGTTTGCTTCCCAAACCAACACCATAGACGATGGCCTCAAAGTGGCTAGTAATAAATAAATGACAATAAATTAATTTAAAAATATTTTAGATTAAAATTTAAAAATCGGGTTGGACACATTACATCTTATTGATACTAAAAACAAATCATATTTAAGGTATCGATATGGTGTAAAATTTTCCGCAGATTTTAAATCCGTTGAAATTTTTACTCTATCTTTAAAGATCGAGAAGATACAAAACCTTAAATAGTCTTTGCCCCTGACAAAGTTGACATCGCTAGTAAAAAATATATACTAATCAAACTTAAATCAAAACACGCTAGAATCGGAAAACTTAACATGATTCCAAAGGCATTAGGATAAATACCGCAGAATTTGTCCTGTCTTCAATGTGACGTCAGTGGTCGAAAATCGCAAAATCCACTCCTTTCTTTAATCGAGGAAGCCTTCCCAGAAAGAAGGAAGGTGAAAAAACTAATCAACTCATTTTAAAATGTTGTAGGTTAAACTTTAAAATTCGGGCTGGACACAAAATTGCAAAAAATTAGGACTACCAGTGTGCCAAATTTCATTATTGTAAGTGTCATAGATTCATAAGGACACTTCTAACAGAACACATATAAACACTTCCTTTTATAATAGTAGAGATCTATCATTCATTGCCTAACTCTAATAAAGTCTCCCAGGATATATACGTATTTTTATATCTTTCTCTCTCCACAGGCTCCTCTCTTTTATATTATTTCTGTTGCTACCTCTTTAACTCGTAATTCGAGATACTTATGCCGTGTGCTCATCTTACCATCTTCTCTTTCTATCTATTCTGCCCATTTTACCTGATTTTATTTCTCTTTTGTATTTACTTCCTCCAAATTCAATACTCGACTTAGGTTATTGACCCTTTTCATTTCATTTATACCTATCAAATCATATAGGGGAGAGTAGTACACAGTGAGACAAATTTAAACAAAAAAACAGTATTTAAGATCTAAATACAATCGACTGAAAAAATTTAGTTATTTTATGTTAAAATCTGTTTTATTGGCCACACATAAAATTTATTAATACATATAGATAGAAACCCGAAATAATTAACGTTAAAATAATATCAGCATTCGTCTCACTGCGTACCACATCTCGTACACAGTGAGACATTGCTAATTTATTTATTTAAAAAATATATTACCACAATACTAAACACAAATAATGGTTCATTATACACAAGTTTTCATAAAGCAATCAATTGTCAATCTTGGAAAAATCACCGAACATTTATTTGGTCAAGCTGCACTTCAAAATGGACATATCCTGACAATCTTTTTGTTGTCATGGGCATTAGCTGAGGTAGAACCATGACAGTATCCAATTTATTTACAGAGGCCACATCTGGAATGTTTGGCTTCACAAAGGCATTATATTTCTCCCTTTTGCTCTTACTTCGATGTAGAAAACCCCTTAACCATTCTATACCTGCAGATTTTGAAACCTCACAGGACTCTGGACATTTTATGTTATTCTTTTTTACCATTTCATAGGCAACTTTTCGAACAGCAATTGTTGAAAATCCATAGCACATTCTACTGCATGTTTCAATGTATTCTGTAAATATCTGACGTACACTGTAATGTGGCTGCATTCGTATATCAACATCTGTATTTTCTTTCTTTTTCTTGACATATCTATACAACGTTTGAAAGGGGACATTTTAGCTGGTTTTCGAATGGAGTACTTTTCCTGTAGGACTAATTTCACAGCTGCAGCCATCTGTTCTTCTCCAGTTGTTCCAATTTTCCTTGGAACATTCTTAGGCCGTACCATCATAACTCTGAAAAAACACATTATTACCAGAAAATATTTAAATAACATAATTAATGATAGTCTCGGCTCTGTGTATCTGTACAGCAATATTACAAGCTAAGATGTTAAATCACAAGTTACAATTTTAAGATGTAAAATTCATTATATTGTGTTAGAGCAAAATCTTAGTAATTCAAAATTGAATTGATAAAAATTGAGAAAATTCGTAATGCTAAATACATTTTATACAGTAACAAATACATTACAGTAACATTTAATGCATATTACTATTATGGAATAAATATAGTTATCATAGTACACAGTGAGACACTATTTCACTCTATACTACTGTTCCTTGTCTCACTGTGTACCATTTCACTTCGTTAAAAAAATGGCTAAATATATCCCTTCCATTGTTTTTCTTTAATTAAATCCTTGGTATTAAGTGGAGAAATAATGCGGCATATATATAATATTCAATCCCAAATAATAGATACAATTAAACTGAATATATATAATATATAACAGAGATAAATAACTTACTTTTAGGTTCAAAAAATCACTTTCGTTTCATTGCTTCCAACAGAACGAACATCCATGCTTGAACTGTGGGCGGCAATTACTACAAACAAAACGTCACTGAACAGCCTGGCATCTAGCGGCACAAACATAAACTTCATTATAAAAGACTTTCGGTTTCACTGTGTACCCTGTTTCACTGTGTACTGATTTCCCCTATCGAAGATTGCGAAACAATATTTGTAAGAATAAGCAGTGGGAATATTTTTTGGTATTTAAACTAATGTCGCAATGGAGCAACACAACGAGCTATTGGCGACGGTCCGGGGGGTCTATCCCGAAGGGAAAGATCCGAGGACAACACCACATCATTTCGAACCATGGGCAGATGACGAGGTAGCACCTGAGCAGGCATTCCACTCTCCAAACTATCACACCTAGTCAACAACAGATTTAACATGCACCAGCCCCTAAGTGCAAAACGGTGTTCGGCTGGATTGAGTTTCGAACTTGCAAACCTCCGGTTGCTAATCCGTTGCTCTTCCAATTGGGATACCCCAACCCGTCTAATCATAAGAACCTATTACAGTGAGAAAATCCGTTACAACTTAATAAATCCTGAATGGAAAAGGTAATCCACTTACCAATGTTACGAGATTTTTTAAATAAAACGGTAATTATAGTATGCTCCGCATTTTTTTCTTCTTCACTTTCATCGCCAAGAAAATAAAGGTTTCGTGCAAGTTGCCTTCGAAATTCCCTTAAAAGCTGTTGTACACTGTGATTTTCTCTAATTCCAGCGATTATAAGTTTTTTTCTCTTTTGATCAGTTGGATGCGAACCTGAAACTTAGCGTAATACAAAGCTTTGGATAAATGTTACTAAACTTGTAAGATGAAACCCAAAAGTTTTATCTGTTAAAAACTATTTACGAAGTAAACTGCTCAAGTACGATTTTTTTTTTTCAAATTACACAGTTTTTCTTTTACTATCTTATATACTTTTAACTATCGTATTTATTATAAGATAATAACAAAATTAATCTCATAAGATCAGATTAATTTAGTTAACATCTGTTCATAAAATAAGACGATGTATTTCAAAAATTGAAGTGTTTAATACAGTAAAGTGAGCCTACATGAAAACACCGTATAGGGTAACGGCCCATATTATTAAACACCCGATATTAAAATATTGTCAAAAGTAGAAGAATGAGGTTTCCCATATGAATCGCGAAATAATGACAAAATGAACTAAGATTTATGTGTGGAATAGCCATTGCTTGGCTAGCCCGGCTTTGACCGTGCCCGTGGTATAAGATATTAAGCTGGTGTAAAATTTTCCGCAAAATTCAAATCAGTTGAAGATATATTCAATTAAAAAATTATTTATTTAAGGAAAATCATATTTTAGGTATCAATCTATACTGAAATTTTCCGCATATTTCAAATTCGTTGAAATTTTAACTCCGTCTTTAACGTTATAAGAGATAGAAAAAAGAACTTTGACTTCATTTAAAAGATTTATCGTCTGGCTGGGTGATCAATCGTGCCAAATCAAAGTGGAAACGAAAAAATTATTTTTTCCGCGTCCTGCGGATGAAAAAAACTTGACATGATTCCACCTTGACTGCAAGGTCGCATGAGTAGAAAAAGTTATCCGCGTTTGAAAAACCGGTGGAGAATAAAACTATAAAATTCATTTTAAAATCTTTTAGATTGAATTTTAAAATTCGCCGCGACCCAAAAATTGCAAATAATTCGGACTACCTGTGTACCATATCTCATTGCTGTAAGTGCCATAGAATCGTCAGAATTTTGCGGCCTCAAAGAAACAAACACTTTATTTTATAACAGTAGAGATATATAACTTATCAAACTAAAAATTTTTTTGAAAGTCAAAATCGTCTATTTAGTAAAAAAAAATGGTATCGTAAAGGGACAGTGGATATTCAAAATCACCAACAAAGATCGAAAAATCGATTTTGAATTTTGACATTAGTAATTAATTGATATCAAATTGTAGATAGGAATATAAATTTTTCAATACGAGCAGTTTTGACCACTTTCATAAACAAACAACTTAAAAAGCTTAGTAGATAAGTTTAGCAAGTCTCCCCAGACGAATATTTGCGGCCAACTTCAGAATTTTAAACGGACATGACTATCTCCAAGGACATTTCCTCCGGATTGGTGTGAAAGACATTCCCGACTCTCTTCTGTGTTCCACTGGAGAGACTATGAATTTTAGCCACTTGACAGTTTGTGCTACTATGTCCAACTCAAATTGTAATGTTCTACATCTTGACAACTATATTTCAAAGGCTAGTTTATATTGGGCTGCACGAAGGGAAATGGTCAATACGACCCAGTACTCAACGTAATTTTTAAAAAAAATTAGCAAGTCTACTTCAAAAAACCACGTTTTCTCCTATTGAGATTTTTTGACATTGATATCGAAATGTACCCTGCACGTACGAGGTCTTAATAGATTTAATTGAAACATTTCGAATAATCCTTGTAATTTCTTGTATATATTTACATGCATAGAAGTATTTTGTATACGGGTTTCGATCATACCTGTCATAATATTGCGATGTTCGATGTTATGTACATTTTCATGGAGAACGTGTATTTATCCTGTATTATGTGAAAACATACTTTTAATGCAATTTTAATTTTTATATTTACTCAGCAATCTATAAAATAGCTGATAAACGTCCTCTTAATAGATACAAAACAATTACAACTTCATGTTCATACCAAACATAAAAATAGAGATACATGTCACAAAGAAAATGTAACTGCTGTTACATAGTAACAGAGAATTGAAATAGCTGTAATGTGCCTGGTATCAGGATGTCTGCGTAATACATCAATTTCTAATTCTTACAATACATCAATGTTGGGATGGGCTTCACAATGCGAATTCATTAGTCTCTTGACGTAGGTTTACGTAGGTATACGTAGGTTTACCATATATACCGAGTTTTCCAAAATAATTCAATATTTTTGATTGACTGAAAACCATTATTTTTTAACCAGACCAAAGCCTGAAACAACTGTTCTCGTTTTGAAAACAGAAACAAAACTGTGTCATAATATTTTGCTGCGTTATTTACAGCTCAAAACCTCAATCGAACTCACGATTTATCGCAACTGCAAGCGAATGGAATGCATTCATTAGCAACTTCTTTTGCACGCTAGACCATTTCATTAAAATCTATTTATGACCAGCTAATGGACTTGGATTCATTTGGAATCAGCCTCAAAAAGAATGCAACCAAATATCGAAACCACCGACACAATGTCGCACAGCCCCCATTGACTGAAATCTTCATTACTCAGAAAACAAACGCCATGCATTCAGCGGGTATGTAACTTTTGTCCGTTATAAATGACCGCGGTGTATTTAGCGCCAGCAGGGTTCGGTCCAGACACAAAACGGTCGAATTAATGATTCCAAAAGCCACGAGACAAAGGGGCAGAGATGGGGTATCTCTGACAAAAAAAAAATCGACGATGTCCGTGAAGAATCTTCCGCGTGATAAATCATGCCAAAAATAAAGACAACTTTTGTCCCCGTGTATGTCCTAATGATTACCACAGCAGCTGTGACTCACAGATAAAACAGTGTCAAAAGTAAAAAAGTGATTCGAGATATAATAATATTCTTCCTCTAAATAATTTTATTCTAGATAGTTGTTTTTTACACTCCTAAGCATTTTCAAAGAATGTTAATGGATTTTATTTCAGGCCGTTTGCATTTTATGAATTTACTTTTTGTGCGGATTTTTTTATTATTTAAATTTTTGTGGCATTCAACTTTCGTTTGGGTTAGCTTAACAAAAAGCTGTTTAGGCAATCCGTTTGTTGTTCAGGTGGTTGTTTGTGTGGTGCAACGATATGAGGCAGCAAAGTGGATTGATATTTTTTATACTTTCAATATTGTGGCACTGAAAGCAGAATATTTTGCGTAATGATAGGAAGTGCGTAAATTGTAAAGTAATTACACCATTAGGGTCTTAACAGGTGAAAGCCCTACAGCTTTTCTTTCATAACTATGTAGGGTTCACAAGCATACACTACATTGACAAAAGTATTCGGACACTGCAGAAATTCGTAGGAGGATCCATCTTAGGGGGGTTGCTTTTCCTGGTTAGGACTCGGCTCATAGCTTTTTGTACCTGGTACCATGAACGCTGACGTGTACCTCGACGTTCAGGATAATTCGGCAATACTACGGCGATGATGTTATATCTTCCAACAGAGATCTAGCTCAATTTCATACTGCATAACGTGTGCTGTACTTGTTTCCTGAACATGAGGTGAATTTGCTTGACTGGCCTATTCAGTGCCCCGATCTCAATCCGATCGAGCACTTGTGGGACAAACTGGAACGACGAGTACGACATCTGCCACGCACGCCGATCTTTACAACAATCTCTTCTCACTGCCGTGCAAGAGACATGGCGAGCTATTCCTGCACATACTTACAGAGAACTTGTGGAAAGTATACCTAGACGGATTTCAGCTATAATGCAAGCAAAAGTAGGGCTTATTCCTTTCTAAATAGAATAATAAAACACGTCTTCTGAAAAACATGCAGTGTTCAAATACTTTTATCCATATAGTGTATATTCGTTCTACAACTTTCAATGCTATCCATTTTACTGGTACCAATGGAAGAGAAAGGACGTACTAACATACTTTCTGGAAGTGAAGCGGCCATTAGTAACATAAATAAAAAGTATATTTTGAACATTTGGAACTACTTGATTTGTTACCATCAGATTTTCGATAATTTGAAGTAATTTGGAGCTACCTATAAACGATTACATACTCACAATCTCAGAAGTCTGAAATACATTCGCCTGAAACTATATCAAGCAAAAAAATTCCACGCTTGGTTTAATGTTAAAATATGTTTTCATGACCAAAGCTACAAACAGAATCGGGATCCGATTTACAAAACGTACATTAATTCAAAACTAATTAAGATTCCTTAAAAATTTCGCGGTACATAAAAAGTAGAACCTATTAATGCAGCAAATACGATTTCTTATTGATCGTGAAAGTCAATAGCCGAATAATTCACTCGTTACGAAATTACGTGTAGTTCCTAAAAATTTTAAGTAGAAAAAATATTTCTCTTATATTTGTAAAAATGTTTACAATTTCCAAATTGATTTTTCAGGTTCGCGGAATGTCTTTTAAGGCATTTCTCAATCTTTCGCCGTCTTAAAAATCCATCTTGTAAGATGGCAAATATTTTTGTATCAGAGCTAGCTCTAATGAGCAAGTGCTTAGTTTTTATCACTTGGAATCTTGGAAATCTGAGACTCATTGAAATTAATTTCTTTTGAAAATATTCTCTTTGAAGTCTCTTTTGAGTATTAATTAATATCTTAATTAGATTTCAGAAAGGTTTCACTTTGTATCTCGCTGCACTTTTATTTTGACTGCTTGAGAATATACACATTTTGAATGATGAATCTTGTTACCCGAGTTGTTGATACGAGTGAAAAAATGCAACGTTTAAATAACAAATATCAAATCTCTTCAGTGATCTGGACCGTTTTGGAGAGGTTAAAGAACCTGGACCGTAGATCCTCAATCTCCTATGATTTATCAGGGATCGTTTCAAGACTGATAAATTAACCCATTGGGGTAATAGAAGCAGCCATGAAGAAATGCAAGCCATGTCCAAAAGTCTATCGATTGACAAACAGTAAATGTATGCTACCTTAGGTGTAACATTAGTTTTCGCAAAACATGCATCCACACATAAACATTTGTCATTGCTCAATTAGTAATTAATGTTCATAAAAATTAGACAAACTTTACACAGCTGCAACGTTTACCCTGCAAAGGTGGAGCGAATGTCTCAGAACTTTTATTATAACTACATGAAAGGCAATATATTGTAACACAGCTTTTTCTTTTCTCCTATGAGAGGAATTTTCAGTGTTAACAAATGCTCTCGGATGATACGTATCGGAAATACCTTAAAATGTAGTTTATCACATTTGAACCATTTTTGGCGATTAATCTAATTCCAATTGATCTATCAACCACTAGGAAACAATTAGGAAAATTATTTGGAAATTTTGTTGGTCGAAGTGTTTTAATCACATTAAAAAATTACCTTACAAAACATACCTTACAAAAAATACCCTAACTTTGTCACTATTTACTTTCAACAACAGATAGTTATTGTTATTAATGCAACAGTATTTTATTCTCCTGTGTCGCATTGGCGTTCTTAATGAAGCTGCTTGCCCTCTGTGTGACAAGAACGAGCCGATGGACAAACATCACCTGTGTGTCTGTGGAGCTCTCCGTGGAGAAACTGACACATCGCGATACTGGGAAGCAAGAAGACTCTTGGGGTGATAGCCTTCGCTATCCTTTGAACTTTTTGATGTTTTGTAGTTGTTCTTTTTCTGTTTACGTTCTTTTTTTGTTTTGTTTTCTTGTTCATGTACCCCAGCCATTGGAAATAAAAAAAATATTTTATTCCCAAATATTTAATTCCACATATATAATATTAGTTATGAATAAAATAATTTGTATCGTATTTTTGTACACTAACGCCACATTAGACGATTTAATAAGAAATGTATCTTATTTCTTATAACGCTCTTTGAATAACCTTTCAACCATCGGATGCATTATTAATGCACTGATGACCATAGGAAATGCAACACCACGAAGTACCAGAGATATGAAAGACATATTTAGTGTACAAATAACATAAGGATAAAGGTTGAAAATATTGAAATTACAGCTCCATTCAACTTGTGATAAAATACATTAGTATTGTGTGTGGCCACCATGGTCAACCATAACTGCTGCTACACGTCCCTGCATTTCAAGAAAGAAATATGAATGTGTGTTTGGGGTTTATCAGTCCTTGCTACTTCCACGCACTGCTAAAGTTCATATATGCTCATATGGCAAAATGTTGTAAGTCACTTTTTTTAATTTTTCGTAACAGCAATTTTGAGATTCGAGATTCAACATGTGGTTCTGTGGTTTTTGACTGATTACAATTTTAAAACCTTTGTTTTCTCATAAACTGGAAGAAAAAGACTTACAACATTTTGCTACCTTCTAAACATTAACAAACCAGACACCACAATGGGATTTACTCATTTTTTTGGGAAAGGTGACTTATAACTACGGCAACTTTTTTGTTGCAGTAAAAATGGGAAAAGTTGTATTTATCATTCCCTAAAGTTGCATTTATGAAAATAAAGTTGCCATTTATGAAAATAAAGTTGCATTTATTTTTGATACACTAAAATCTAAAATAAACTATTAGTAAAAAATGAAAAAATTCAAAATTTATTTGTACATTATTAAATACAGAAGAAGGTGGATGTCGTTGAATGGCCTATCCTTGGTCAGTAATTTCTTTAACATTGAAAAACTGCACTCAACAGAGACTGATGTTGCCTGACCTTGTTGCATTGGATTTTTTCTACTGTTGTGAAACAAGTGTACCATTCAAGTAACTTGGAGCAATCGCGGATAATGCACCTTGAGTATGATTCCAGCCGCCCTACTTATAACATTTTGCCATCTGAGCACAGATTTGTCGTTAGAGTGATGGTGCTCACAAGGACTGCTCGACTAACACGAAATGAGAATCGGCCACTCCTATGTTACGTGAGTGGTCTTGAATCTATCAAGGCAGAGGGATTGTCCCATTTGAAGAAAACTCTCATGTCAAGTGATTGCACACGACTCGATTACCTTACTGTAAGTGTCAACTGTTTTAACATGAGAAATTGCTACATCAATCCTTAGCGGCATTTTTTAGTCGATAGGTCCTGAATAAAGAATGAATGTTGATATAAACGGGTCCTGCACAAAATTAGGAATGGAAATGTTGTCGGGATTCTTTCATTTTAACCCACATAGGGTTCTAGCCACTGCGTGGCTAGCCCGGCGTTGCCCGTGCCCGTGATGTAAGTTTTTGATCTGGTGTAAAATTTTCCGCAGATTTCAAATCCGTTGAAATTTTTAATCCATCTTTAGCGATTCCGATTTTACGAAAAAAGAATTAACAATCCCAGTCAAAACCTTTTTTTATTTTTTGCTCTCATTCCCTGAAATGTGAATAGGACAGGAATTGTAATCTGTATCTTTTTTTTTTAACGCGAAGGGCAGAAGATGCAATCTGCTTCACGTGACGTCACAATCTCTTGCGAAAATATAAAAGATATATTCAATTTAAAAATTATTCATTTAAAAAATATAGTTTTAGGTATTGATCTAAAGTGAAATTTTCCTCAGATTTCAAATCCGTTGAAATTTTTACTCTATCTTTAAAGGTCTAGGAGATAGAAAAAAAAAGAACTACATAACTAAAGTTAAAAACTTTGTTTTTATCCTCTGCTGTAAAATCACTCCTCTGCGCAAAATGAAAGCGGAAACAGAAAAAATAAATTTAGAATCTACCACGATGAAAAAAACTTGGCATTATTCCAAAGCTTGTCGGCAAGGTCACGTGGGTAGAAAAGTCTAGATTCCGGTGTTTCTTCTCTCTCTCTCTTTCCGGTAGAACCGCGTTGAAGAATCCGTCGGAGAATAAAACTATTAAATTCATTTAAAAATCTTCTAGATTGAATTTTAAATTCGCCGCGACCCAAAATTTGCAAAAAACTCGGACTACTTGTGTGCTAAATCTCATTGCTGTAAGTGCCATAGAATCGTCAGGATTTTTAGGCAACAAAGAGACAAACACTTCCTTTTATAATAGTAGAGTTAGTGCCTCATCCCGAATTGTAAAATAACTGTATTTAATTCATGTTCTTTTCTGTATTCGCACCCAATATTTCATGTTATCGTCGTATCAGAATTCACGCATTGCTATCTATCAATGTTCATTGACTGGAATAAATAGCAACTAGAATACAAAAACAACTGTTCTTGTAATCTATCGCCACTCGTAGAATGGAAGTTTCTCTCAGATCTTTTTCAATAAAATTGTGTTTGTAACTACATCATATTTCCTTTTCTTAAAATATTATCGTATCGCATTCAACGCTGCCCTCTCTATAATGCGATTCAAACCTCTCCCAACAGCAGAATGAAACACTGTGATAACACAATCTACGTATCTACTGCTATCGCGGTTTCCCTCCTTGTTGCCGCTCTGCCTGCTCTTCATCAGCGGGCATACTCATTCTGGGACCATAGCTAATAACAATGAAAGTAATTGCTACCAATAAATACTCTAGTAAATTGATACTCGATAACGTTTTATGTAGGTGTGATTTGCTAACAACAAATGTATTACATGAACTATTCGTGTAAAGTCATTCACCGCTGTGGTATACACTTAAGTGCCAGAAAAACTGGTATAGACGATCCATAGCGAAATGCATAGCAACGTCACCAATGCGTCATCGGATGCGTCTGCCAGTGCACGTATAAAGCCATAGACATCTGTGGAAGCACCTAGATCTATTTCTGTAATCCGAATGACAGGTTATAAGGATATAAGTGATTTTCAAGGCGGTTTAATAGTTGGAGCTCATGAGACGGGTCATAGCATATCACAGGTAGAGAAGTCACGTACTACCATTTTAAGGTTCTACCGTGACTACAAGAATTCTGGCAAAACCTGTTATTTATGACAGCAGTGTAGTAGCCACCATGAACGTCACCAATGCGTCATCGGATGCGTCTGCCAGTGCACGTATAAAGCCATAGACATCTGTGGAAGCACCTAGATCTATTTCTGTAATCCGAATGACAGGTTATAAGGATATAAGTGATTTTCAAGGCGGTTTAATAGTTGGAGCTCATGAGACGGGTCATAGCATATCACAGGTAGAGAAGTCACGTACTACCATTTTAAGGTTCTACCGTGACTACAAGAATTCTGGCAAAACCTGTTATTTATGACAGCAGTGTTGGACAAAGGCTCTGGGTGACCAAGATGGACTGGCAAGAATTGTTTCCCGTGATAGACGAACAACACTGTTATAAATAACATCTCGATTCAATTCTGAACCTTCTGTAAACATTAAAGTACTTTTGATGAACTCAAGTACCCTTGATTGCCACCATGAACGTTTTTGAACTCGAGTACCCTTGATGTACTCGACACATAGCTATACACCTCGCATTGAGGAGTACATAGTCCATGGACATTTCACGGCTGCAACCGAGTAGCCTGGTCTGACCAGTCACGTTTGCAACTGTTTATGCAGAGAGAATGATCTATTTGTTCACAAATTCCCGTGAAGCCCACATATCCACAGGGGATTGGACTGGTGAACTCTATGTGAGCAAGCGTTCTGACGAGTTACATACATTCATGTCCTGCACTCTTTCTGATGGGTTTGGTTTCATTCAATAGGTGTTTACAAGTATATAAGTTCAACGAAATATCTGAAAGTCGAGCAATATATTTCCTGCCGTCTGATATAATTATTTCGATTTTTTTTTGTGTGAAAAACATGATAATGTAGATAAAGGTGTAAACTCTATTTATTCAAAATAGTTATGGGGTATTACAGATTAAAATAATGTATTTAAAAATCGTACCACAAAGTGCTTCTTTTTTTTTACCATTTGTAGCCCATTTTGTCATTATTTAACGCTCAGTAGAGGGCTGAAAGGCGTCACATAAAACTTTTTTTTAATATTACAGACATTTATTTAAAAGTAAGAGGCAACATTCCTTTTCCAAAAGAAATTTCGAAATAAAAATTTTTTAAGTCAACCCTAGTATACTACATGTACATAGAATTCTTAAAGCGTTTCCTAATACCACTAGTAAAGAGTCTAAATGCAGGAAAGAAAGTTTTATTAAATTTTCAAGTATGTTTGATTGTGTTTAAGGTATGAAAAAGCGCTAGGTACAATGTACCAATTAAATCGTTACGATGCTTTGTTAATTAAAGAAAAGTTTAGAAAACGCATTATTTGTTTGGTTTAATTCTGTTTTAAATCGCACTCTCTCATAACAAGCTCTAGGAATGAAATGGTTAGTCAGAGATTAAATTAAACCCAGAATGAGCTGGCGTCATTTTTAATGATTGGTACCTTATTTGGACCTATCAGTTTTATATAACTGATATATTTTTAATGAGAACGATAGAAAGAAGTAACTACAGTACAATTATTTTGCAAATATTTCGAAAGTTTTAGTGTTTTTTGTGGAGATTACTCAAAGTCGTGTTTTATCGTAATCATTTGAAAAGTAATTGGGAATCCTTCATCCCATTCTCTTCGCCTCTTGTAGTCCGTTTATTTTTCACGTGATTTAATTTTGCTTGGAATGTTCTGCAAGGAATATTCTTGGTGGAATGTTCAACATGGAATATTCGAGATGGATCACACAGAAATACAGTAAAACACCGATTATCCGCGCCCCGATTATGCGAGTTTCCGCTTTAACCGAGCTATCAAATATTTCTGGATTTTTTTTTTTTTTTTTTTGGTTCTACATTATCCATTTTTAAAAACTACCGAAAACAATTTTAACTTGATCTCACAAACACTCATGGAAACGAAATCTGTGACTGGATAAACGCTGACGAACAACAAGAGATTACAGATTTAAAAAAAACGTCAATAAGTGAAATGAATCTAGCGATGATGATGAAAGAGAGAAGATAGTGACGATGAAAATCGACATATGAAAATCTCCCATCAGATAGACTAAAAGCTATCCAAAGTGCTATAGAATAGAGGAACAACAAGAAGAAGCGACACCATATACATTTAAACCTACACTATTTATTTTATTTACAATTTTCGCTTTAACCGAGTTTTTCGGTTATCCGAGTTAGTTTTGGTCCTCATTAACTCGGAAAATCGGGACTCTACTGTATGTATAAACGAGTAACAGTAGCTGTGAACAACGTTCTTTTTTACATTCAGAACAAAGGTGAAGTAATATTTAAGTTTTTAGGCGCCGCCTTGGTTCTTTTTGTATTCGTATTCTGAGTGTGTGGGGAGACAGCAGAGTGTTCCGCAATTCAAGAGGAATTTTGCCTCGGGATTCAATACCCTTTTGTGTTATATTCTTCACAGGGAAGAATTGTGCATGTGGTGACTGAATTCATGATTCAACAATAAAATTCATACAGTCCACTATCACTGGTCGAGTGTTTGAATTAACTTACTTCCAAATGATCTTTTACGAGACTGCTACTCTCGAGTCGTTCGTTTCTTTTTCCACTATATAAGTGAAAAATTCTATTTCTAAAAGAGACGCCAACCCATCAGCAAAGACTTTGGTTCTACGGGATACCGAAAAAGATAGTCCCTGTCACACAACATGGCACTAAATATCCAAAACTTCCACGAAAACTTACCCCATACTTCCCAAACTGGAAGAAACTCACACATACATCCGCCAACTCACAATTCCTCCCTCAACACAACTTTCGAGAGAAAAAAAAACTGAGCGGTTGAAACTGAAATTTATTTCGGCACGCATCTTTCACAGGCGCAGTTAACCAAATTGAAACTTCTCCGGTGGTGAAGGGGGCCTCTAAAAATAACCCACCATCCGGGCATCCCAGCTAGCCCCTCCCTCCGAAATGGCAACTCTCTCCTCGGGCCATCCATCACCTTCGAGCGAACCGATGACACCCGGTCTCCTAGGAACCCGGTTCACTTTCGATCCACCCCCGCTGTTGACTTAAATATTTAAGCCAATGCTGATCGCTACCTCCAGGGCAAGGATCCATGAGCTGGGAAATCAACCTCCAAGACATGTTTGTTTGGATTATCGATGCGCCTCTGTGCGCAATACTTCTGCCGCTGCAGCTTCTGATAGAGGAATAATCCCCGTGTCTGCTTCGGAACGATAGGGAGCGCACCCATTACTCATGCAAAGAAGTGGGGCCCATTGTTGGGAGGTGTAACAAGATGTTGCTACCGAAAGAATAATATCGCCTGACACGGGGCAGGAGGGTTGGTTTATTGGGGCTATCCGGATGGGAGAAACCGCTCAACGGGATGGTGGACTTGTAGAACAGCCATTCGTCATGCATTTGAATCTTATGGACCTGTAATCCTCTCAAAGAAATTCTCGCACTATATGTGCAGTTGGTTTTGTGGAAGTGGTTTGTCAAAAACTTTTTCATTTTATTTCTGCTTCTTGCTCAATTTGAATATTAACTATCGAAATTGTTATTAGCAAAAAAGAATGGTACAACGTGGGTATTTAAACTATTTGTGGCAAAACACTTTTGGCGTGATTTTTATATCGCCATGAAAAAATCGATGGAAACACCAATTTTAGGTTTAGTGGAAAATAACTAAAAAAATGACGCAAAGAATTTTTTCAAACAGAAAGATTTTATCCTAATTGTTAATTCAAAGAACTACAAGGTAAGTATTTTTAAAAATGAGAAAAAAAATCTTTGCTCTTTTGAAATATAGAAGTTGGTTCAAAAGATAGTTTATGAGTTTTTTATTTTTTTATGGAACTAGGCTATAAATATCATAGGTTTGAAGATATCGCATAAATTCTTGCAAACTAGAATTATTTAGGCATAGTATATAAAAAAAGGATATTAATAGCAAATATTATTAAAATATATTCAAATATAGCCTATCCCTTAGCTTTTACTGACCATTTGAAATGAGAGAAAATTAAAAAGACAGAGACCACTATATATAGACTAGAAATTTACATATTGTCGTCCTCGTCATGTTATAAAGTGTTTTTTACGTTTAACTTATTCCTCGTTCGACAAATAGACATGAAGACTATTGCAAAAAATTACATTTTGTAATAAATTACCTTTTTATTCTCCACAGGCATGATATTTAAATTCAAATAAATATATTTATTTTAAAAGTCGGACATCGAGTGGTTTTGGAATATACAGGATGTTTCCAAACTTGAGAACAATAGTGCATATGGAGATATTAATTTAAAGAATGATTTAGAAAAGGTTTTTGTGAATTACTGTTGATTATATGCGCGGAGATGCAAATAAAATAATTCCATTTTCTCTTCTCTCCATCAAAAAAAATGTGCTCTTCTAATGATTTCAGCTTCTGTCTAACGGGCTCGATACGGCTCTGTTTGATTGTATGGTGGCACATGGATCACGAACGCAGAAAACTATTTCGGGGAGGCCTAATCTTGTCTGTAACATGTATCCCTATTTTTATTGATGATTCCAAATGAACGTTTCTAAATAGCATACACTGTTCTGTCCAAAACAAGCATAATGTAAATGTATCAATTGGAGAAACTAATCATGCGAAATAACAAATATAAAAAAAGAAGTATTTGTCCCTATGTCTGTGTCCTGTGTGCACTGTCCTGACGAATCTATGGCACTTAACAATAATGGGATTTTTCACACAGGTTGTCCGATTTTTTTGCGAATTTTGTACGAAGCCTAAATTTATTTTAAAATTCAATCCAGAACATTTAAAAACTAATTTTTATATTAGAATTTTATTGAAAGTACGCGAGGTTTGCCGATCGGAACGTAAAACGACCTCCTTTCTACCGGCCCCGAAGGACGTTCCACCCCGAATTATCTACTTACCAAAGTCGTCGACGGTTTTCGTAAGAGATTGTGACGTCACGACTTTCGCAAGAGATTGTGACGCCACGCCTATTGGATCTCTTCGCAATTCGAATTTGGCCGCAATTGACAATGACTAGGCTACCACGGGGACGGGGGATTAGCGAGCAGTTGTCACACCAGGCGACCCCGAAACGAATTGCCACGGGCAACGCCGTGCTGACCACGCAGTGGCTGATAACAAATATGATAAGTTTGGTCTGCGCTATAGATCAAATACAGTATTTTTGTTTTTTCGTGTATTTTTATTGGAATGATTTTCCGTGCAAACAAACGAAAAGCGAAAATGAGCACTTATTTCATGTTATCAAAACGTTTTCGCATGATGGTCCAGATAGGGGTTGTCTAAAAATGTAGTTTATCGCCGTTTGGGGAATGCTTGACGTCTAATTGACGTAGACCAATCAACTATCCAATGCGGAATTCATTCTTTGTAATTTTCATTGGCATGTTGTTACCATCGCAAATGACTATGGACGGCGTTCCATGATTAGTAATGAATATGGCAACTTTTTTGTTGCAATAAAAATGGGAAAAATTGCATTTATCATTCCCTAAAGTTGCATTTATGGAAATAAAGTTGTATTTAGTTTTGATACACTAAATTCTAAAATAAATTATTCGTAAAAAAATGAAAAAATTCAAACTATATTGACATTTTTAGTCGTGTACAACAGTATTATAATACATACTGAAATACAGAAGAAAGTTGAATGGCTTATCATTGGCCAGTAATTTCTTTAACATTGAAAACCTGCGCCAGCCGCAATCATATAATGTGTTGTATCGGTTAGTAGAAGGGCAAAATCCTTTCGCTCAACATTCAGAGATTTTAAAACGTCATCTACAAGGAGAGCAACATGTTGATGATCGACACTCACCTCGCAAACTCTGCAGTCGATTACGCAAGTTTCCTCTGGATTATTAAGAGTGCCAACCAATGTGTTAAAGTACTTCTTGCCATTTATTTCACTTTCGTCTTAGGACGAACACCTTCTTACCACGAACTTGTTTGATCCGCAATACTTCAGCGTTCGCAAGATCAGACAAACGTGATCGAAGGATTGGTTCAGAGAGCAAAAAATGAAATAGTAATTTGATATTAATTAATTTTAAGCTATATTTTAAAAAGTTGCAGGTGGTTGCATTTGTGCAAAAAAATTGCATTTATGCAGTAAGTTGCATTCATGTTGCGGTTATAACTCACTTACTATTCACTCCATGCAGGAGGAATTTTGGTTTTAGTACTTAACATGCAGCGTAGAACGCGTGAAAAAAAGTTGCATTTGGTGCAAAAAGTTGCTCTAGTAATGAAGAGAAAAATCCTAGGACAACCACGAATTTTGCAATCATGGTCAAATGACGACGTCAAAGCCTCAGTTTGCACTCTAACTCTCTAACTTCCACATCAAGTCAACGTAATTGTCATTGGATATGAGTTAAATTCGTGTTAAAAACAAGTGTCGTGGCACGTCTGGAATATGTACTGGAAGTACGTTTTAAAGCAAGCACACTGCCATCGCCTATCTTGATAGAAAATCCTCTCACAATCACCCAATTGTTGACAAAATCACACAAAGATGCGTGCATAATGATAATTTATTAAAATTTCGAAATGAGGTTATGTATCTAGTAGGTTAGGCATTTTAACATATGCAGATCAAGGAGAAGATTGTCTTTTGGAAAATCTTTGCTGATCTCGGGAACTTTAAAAAATGGGGATGTATTTTAAGTACAAAAGTCTAGCAAACATAAATTGATTTCAAATAATGTTATTTCGAAACTTTAGATATCTAAGAGGAAGATTTTCAGTGCAAGCAAACACACCAGATTGTTTGCGAAGAGTTTACTTCTGCTGTCCAAATTATCTGGCATGATCGATTGGTCTAATCTAACTGGCGTGAACATATCACTTATCAGAAACCAAATCGGAATCCATTCTGTGGAATTTTTAGTGACGTAATGCTGATAAGGAAGTTTACAAGACACACGTGTTGCCGCAGAAATACTACTGTCATCGATATTTAGTTAACCCTTCTTTGCATGATTTTTTCTTTATTGGTGAAATAAATCAAGGTGATATAATTCATGTTCAAAATTAAAGGAAAAATGGTTAAAAAAATCTTAGTATATATATTTATAGTATAAATTTAACAAAAAACAATATGATGGTATTATGTGGTATTTTTAAAATTAAACGCAAACTTTTTCAGAAATTGCTCTAAAAATAACAGAAACACATGTTACAAACCTTTCTTCCACTCATTTTCACTTTTTTAGCAATAGAAACTCGAATATAATAAAACAAAATTAAAAACGAAATCATACGTTTATTGCAACAACAAACAGCGGAATGACAACTTCAAGCTCGTTTTACTGATAGTGACACTTGCTTATTTTTGACAGCTATGTTTTTTTTATGCAATGGACATTAAAAAGGTATCCAGACACGATCAACTTAAAGTGAACTTGTTCTTTTATATAATTTTTCGTCATTCAATGTTATGATGGAAATTTCCACCATTATGCAAAGAAGGGTTAAGACAGGAAATGCTTCACACTGTCGAATCAAATGCCACCTATAAAAAAACTGACTAGTGCTTTTTAGAAACAAATTTGAAAAGTTCTTTGTGACATGTTATATTAACACACAACGACGAACCCGTGAAATCTGACTAAATACACCTGCTTCGAAATGCCTATTGAAAATCAGCGTGTTTACATACTCTCTACACAACAATTAACATTCCGAAACCCCCCGCCGCGCCCAATCTACAGCTTTCGCGTGATGGTCAATAGAATCCGATTGTAACCGTAACCGCAGTGGTTGCAAAAGGACACAAGGGAGGGCTAATTTGCATCAAGCGGTGCTGGTTAGCCGATGCGCCCTGCTTAATAATGCAGCTTCCTCTGTTAAATATTTCGTTGAAATTAATTGAACTCGAAACTGTTGGCATGGTTGCTGATGTTTGGAACATGCGTAGACAAGCGCCATTGAAACAAAGCGGCGACTTTTCATATGCTAACCCATCGGAGTCCAATGACGTACATCATGCATTTCTCATGCCTTAATACATACAACGTCGAACATCGAATGATTGGAAGAGTTATTTAACATGTTTGAGCTTGTGCAAGTTTTTTCTATATACTAGGGGGCCCGCCCCCTACTCGCTAACGCTCGCCAACCCCCAGAGGATTCCTTCGCAATCCTCATTGGTTCGCTGCGCGAACCTATGCTCGCTTCGCTCGCATCAATGAAGACATGTGTCCTAGCAGAAGGAATTGTTAACAAAATATGATATTCCGTAAAAATATTTTTCAAATCTAAATTTTATGCTGTTTATCAGAAAATATATTTACAGTACCTCTGTAATCAGAGTTCAAATGGAAACTTTGAGCAAATTTTGACTCGAAATGTGAGCGTTGATTTGGAAATTGAAAACCCAGCATGTTGGTTGTGTGTACATTTACCCAGCACTCGAGCCACCCACGCTTTTTCATTGAGTTTGTTGTCGAAAGTTGTAATGCAAGCGTCTTGTTGAACTATAATAGTTTGCCCCAAAACGGACTTTTTTTTTAAATAACCCTGAAAAGATCCTCCGTTTTCTTTGATTTCTATTATTTACTGCAACAGCTCGACTAAAATTCATTTTTTTTTTCAATAAAATTTCATCCGATAACGCTATAAATTCAATTGAAGCGCGAGGCTTTGGGATAAACAAAGAATCGTACAATGTTGCCAAAACGCGAAAACAAATAACGTCTTTTTTGCGTGCCACGTAAGAGAATTATATATATAGATACTAGCCACTGCTGTCAAAACGTCAGAATTCGGAAACTTCAATCGCCACAGTCTATTCACCAAGATATTCTTTAAGTTTGTAAAAAAATAAGATTTCGTATTCATATATGAGATGGACTAACAAACTTTTTCCACTATTGTAATTTGTTTCGGAGAAATTCGATGTTTTCGGCTCACCATTTCCAGTGGTCATTTCCTCTGGAAGATCGCAGAATCTGCATGGAGATTCAGGGAGATAATAAAGCGATTTAAATGCTTCATTACATTCATGACCAGTGTCAAGGAGAAATTCAGCATTTGGCCACTTTGATATGACAACAATTATCCCTCCATTGAATCACAAAGGATCACCACTTCTGAGAAATAATCTAATAACATAACTAAATGACGTAAATTGGTTATGATTTAAAAAAGAGGATTGCGATTGTTTTTACCCTTTATCATGACTACTTTGCATTAATATTTAATAAATAATAAAATTATTTAATCATCTAAGGATTTTCGACGAGATATCTCGTCCATCAAGATCTGATCAATTTTGCTAATGATGATAAAAAAAATCTCATCATCAAGCTAATTTTTTGTTATGATTAAGTCAAGATATCTGGTCAGTTTACTTCTAATGATGAGACATATCGTCTATAATGATCAGGTCAGTTTTGGTAATGGTTGCGTTTCTACTTCGTCGAGACAACAACAAGGAGGATTAAAATATATGCGGTGGAAGAAACGAAAAACACATTTATCGTCGAATACATTCATAGAAATGGATGTATGAATAATAAATAGAACGAAATAAATACAATTAAGAAGAGGATTTATCTTCCCCCTTGAAAACCAATCGGTAAAGCAATTTGAAACCCATAGGTCTGTATTTATGCAAAATGCCTTTCTAGAACGATCTTGCCGAACTCCTCATCAAAAATTCAACATTGAATGTCACCCAATTCAGAAACCTATATAACATTCGAATCTGAATTCCTTTCAGCAAATAAAGCATGAGTATTTCTGCCATAAGGCATCCATCAATTTCTAGCGTTCGTGTCATACAGCAAAGACGTACTCGAAGAACGGCACACTGCAGCATGCCTCCTATTTGTTCCTTCGCATAGTATTGGCTGTAAGAAAAGTAAGCCGTTCTCTTTAATATTTCAAAAAATATCATCGAGATAAAAATGAGTCTCCGCGTCCCTTGTTTACATCCTTCGACTTTTTAAAAGCTTTTATCGAGACAGCGCCGATAACGAAATCAATAACACAACTGAAAAGATTGCTCGGAAAAGATTTCGGTACAAAGGAGAGAGGGACGAATGACAAAATATTCTCTCGTTGCGAAACCGTCGCATTCTCTTCACATCGATGTCATAGGATCTTGAAATGTCATTTCTCGAAATATAGTTGCGAAATTTCTCTTTCGGGTCTGGATCAACATTAAACGAAGCACTCATGAAGGGAAAGTCCATTTAGTATAGGGTAAGTTCAACAGGGAATAAATATTCATACAGAAACGACTCATTGATTATGCACTTTGGATCGCACTCATGTACGTTTAAAAATGGCGTGGTCTTTTTGATGTTGAACCGCTTCAACCAATTGCTGGCTTTCAATTTCAATAAACAAAGCAACTATTTATTTATTTAATCTGACCCGAGCAAAGACATCTATATATTGAGTTCTGCGCGTTTTTTAAGTTAAATACCAAGGAAGCAGTACAAAAACATAAGAACATTTTATTGAATCACATAAACCCCATTTTGTTCTATGGCTTTTTGCAATCTTTCTGGCAGCTGGAAAATTTCTTTTTTTTTTAATCATAAGGCTTATATGTAAAGAAATTGTCGAGGTGCGCTGTTTGACAGTCTCCATAGAATTGAACACCAGGCCGTTGAAATAATTTTGAAGTGACCTGAAGAGGTGAAAATCTGAGGGTGTAAGGTCTGGTAAATATGGGGGGGGGGGTGACACAAAACATCCCAGACATACTATTGAGTATGGCTGGGATGTTTTGTTTGACATTCAGCAAAATATAGGGCCGAGCATGGAAGACAACACCTCGACGATTCGTCAGTTCTGGCCTCTTTGCTTCTATTTCTGCTTTTAAAACTGCCACTTGAGAACAGTATTTTTCCGAATTTACTGTCTGATTTTGTAGCAACAATTCATAACAAACGATTCCTTTGTAGTCCCACCATACAGAAAGCATTACTTTCTGTCCTCGTTTACAGAGGATGGTCGTCCAGAACCGGGCATCATCTTTGAGGCCGAAATTTCCACGCTTGAATTTAACCAGCCACCTTCGAACTGTGGCCTCAGAAACAGCACACAATTTACGAGCAGTCTGACTAGCATTTTTTCCTTCCTTGAAATAAAAGAGCATAATATGACGAAAATGAACTTTCTGGTTCTCCATTCTTAGCACTGCAGTGAAATAAAAATTAATGCACAACACATGCTATAATTATGCAGTGTAAGCAGAAAAGAACGAATTTAAACATCTGCTTCAATCAAGGCCACTCCTTATAAGCGGTAGCAAAATTATAATAACAAAGCTAGCTTCGATTTGAATACGCGCAGAGCCTTTCCAAATGACAAATATATAAAATTCAAATACCATAATAAATACCATAATTAAATACCATATAAAATTCACTCACCCATCACTAGAGCTTGGATTTTGCATATATTTTTTAAGCCCCCTAATGTTAATAGAAATGCATTTGAGTGTTTATTAGCAATTTGAAACTAAAAAAAAAAAAAAAAGGATTTATTTTGCATGTTTTAGCATATTTGGGGGGGACCCTTTTGCATATATATATATATATATATATATATATATATATATATTAATTTTTTTTTTTTTGGGGGGGGGGGTTTGCTTGTTTAGTGCATACTTGGACGATATTTCTCTATTTTTAAACATTTATTTTTAAATCCACTTTTTTCTAAAGAATTTTGCTCAGTGCATTTGGAAGGAAGATTTTCAGAAACAAAACGCATTTGGTTTGGTTGGCCTGACCTTTACCAAGCCACAAGCGCTCCTAGACAACACATGTTATCGACACCACACATTAATTCTACTATTCGAAATTTTTTTAATCAACTTTTTTTAAATGGTAAAGACTTAATTTCAAAGGTAAAATATTAATTTGCAGAGAAGTTTCATTTTTAGTTTAAGAAAAAATATCAAATTAATTCTAAGATATCTAATTGACAAATAATCGGACCGCAAAACTGACGTTTCAATTTGTTATAAAAGCTAACCGAGTTCAGCTTCGTTTGCCGGCGCAAAGTATCAAAGTCAAAGGGAGACAGGAAACTTACGAGACACGAGCCCGTTATTCTAAACACTCGGGCGCTATAACATTACATCCCTTCTTTATTCAAATCAAACTCATGCAAAACTTCACCCATTCTGCATTTAGCTCCTTTTAAAGTTTTTGTAGTCAACTAATAAGTTTTAACTATTCATTTTTTACCATGCGTAAATGTATATAGTAAAAAAATACTCGACTTGTTTAGCGCCCCTTCCCAACACGGCGCCAGGGCATATGTCTGCCCCCCCCCCTAGTTACGTCCCTAAGGACTTTTGAAGTGCTTTCATTTTGATCTACATTTTTCAATTATGTAATATCTAAGTGTTTGTTATTTTGTATATTTGTTGCTTTGTGTATGTTTTACTTTTTTTAATCTGCGCTTTAAAAATAAAATTGTGGCTCATTTTCACTTTATCCTCCTCACTACCCTTACTGCAAAAATAAATTCATTTTTTTGCAATTTCGCCATTTAGCATATTTTGGGGGTTTTGTGCATATTTTGGGATTTTGTAATGCATATTTCAGGTCACATTTTTGCATATCGATCCGAGCTCTACCACTGTTTCATTTGTTTTTCGTGTTTCATTGTTGTTATTGAAAGCTGTACTCTCCATAGTAAGTAAATACATCTATCATTCTAAATAGGTACGTGTTTCCATTTAGAAAACGAATTTCTGAATTTAAATAAGTACCATAAGGGTTCAATTTAAAACTGTATAGTCTGTTTGAGAAGAGGGGATTTTAAACAAGGCTTTGTTGATCTTGGAATAATGTCACACTTAGTAATTTTGAAATGTTTTGTCTTAAGTGACAGAAAGTCGAGGTTTCTTACTTTATATATTGAAGCTGTCCTGACGCAACTTAGATACATGTGAATCATTCGTTTAATGCAATCGATTGAGTTTAATTTGTCTACACTGATGATATTTATTTTTAACTCAAGCTTCGTTATTCCACACACATGCTGCTGAATAGATTTTTCAGAAAAAAAGTGCGTTTGCGTCAAACTAAATAAGTCACGAATACCGTAAATTTATAGCTCCCTAGACAAATAGAACGCGGGTTAATATGTAACATATACCCACAGGGTTCAAAAATATAAGTGTACAGAATGTGCGTGTTGGTCAAACGGTGTAGATTTTATGGAGCACAGACAAACTTAAACTCTGCTTTATATATCTTACAGAAGTTCCGTTGTTCCACCTGCCGCTGAATGGAAACTAAATTAGCCACGAATGCCGTAACAATTTAATTTACCATCCTCTCATATTGATGATAAAATTCGAAAATATCGCATACTAGGTGCGAGAATGCCATAAGTAAAACATATTCAAAGAAAAACTAAGTTGAAGACTATCCCCCAAAAATTCGCCATTTTTACACAGAAAGAATGCATTGGAATATTCGTAGTGATTCAAAAAATCTAAATTAATTTCTGTAGTAGTCACCTTAGAAAAAAAAACTTTCAACAGAAGTGCGACGAATATGAAATGGATTATATGGAAGTTAAAATGGATATTAAATTATTTTTTCCGTTCACTTAAATGATGCTAAAATTCTTTTATGAAAAAAAATTGATTAGTCTGATGACTTTTCAATCAACATGTAATTAATTCTACCTGAGCAAAGCCGGATATAATTCTGCTAGTCTCTCTATATTAAAAAGAAGTTACTGCCGCCTCTACCGCAGGATTGAAAAGTCGCTTTTTTTCGCTCGATTCTCAGACGGTTTTCCGAGAAAGTACTGATCAGAAAATTGTGAAATTAACATAGTTTTGTTCAAAATTATACAGGGAGCAAGATGAAGAAGATTTTTCTCTGATTCAGCTATTAGTTTAGGGTTTATTAAATGTCAAAGTTTAAGAAGCGAAAGTTTTTTTAGAAATTTCAATTTGGTTCCTGGTAATATTTTTTTTGAAATTCGAAAAAAATTGGAAGTTTTTCGCATTTTTTTTAGTTTATTACTATTAGTTTTTAATTTGAAACATCACAGGAAACCATAGAATGCACTATTTCTTATGGTACAATTATTTTTGAAATTGGTTAACAAATAAATTCGATGCGATTAAAGTTGTTCCTACAGATTTCGGAATTTTGGGAATTTTCGTTATTTTTAGTTAAAACTGTTATATCTATAGCTTAATACTCTTAGTTTTTAAATTTGAAAACATCACTGAAAACCTTAAGATGTACTCTTTCTTATAGTAGAATAATTTTGAAATCTGTTAATAAATAAATTCGATGGGAAAGTTGGTCATACAAATTTCAGAGTTTTTAAATCGTAATTTGCGATTCAAAACTAAAAGTGTCATATCTATAGCTTAATACTATTAGTTTTAAAATATAAAAACCACGTGAAATTAAAGAATGCACTCCTTCCTATTGTATGATTATTTTAAAAATTGCTTCATATATAAATTTGATGCGATGAAAAGTATAATTTCGCGATAGTGTACAAATTTTTCATCGCAGAGATGAAACGTTAGATTGTTCTAGCTGGCCTTGTAAAACTCGATGTGACATCATTGCTTGGAAAGACGCTTGCGAAATGAGTGTTGGTCTGAGTAGCAAAAAATTGGGAATACGTAGCAATCACAGGGGTTGGCGAGCGTAAGCGGGCAGGGGACATAGCCCTCTAGTACAGAAACAATTATAAAAAATTTGCAGTAACTTACGTTTACAAAATAAAATATGTACTAGAACAGAGATCACAGGCATCGTGCATAACTCCGTTGGTTTGCTGGCAGTTCGCCTCATCATGTGTTATTTTTAACTTTAACTATGTTACTCGATAGGTAATTTAGGATAAAACTTCGTTGCTAGGTAATGCATCAAATTTTTGTGTCCAGATATATATGTGAACAAACTCTTTCAGTCATTAATGTCAACAAATCGAAAAGTAGAAATTTCTTGACTTATGATAATTTAGAATCAATTTTACGCTTTGCTAGAACAAAACTCCAACCAAATATTAAATCAATTGTTAAATCAGTGCAATGGTAAGTAGCAAATTGATTTCTTTAGTTGCTTTTAATTATCTTCCTTTGCAACAATACAAACAAATATAATAATAATAAATATAATATAGAATTGATAACTTCTAAGTTGTTTTGGCGGACCTCCCATAAGTCACAGTGAATGTGGTCTCTGTCTATGTGGCCTTTGGTCTTAATAGGTGTATACATCCCTGTACTAGAGATTATTTTCTATGAATTTCTAAGTCACTCCCGTCGATTTAGATTGAAGACTCTCTACTACTCTTACTTGTAGTGGACAAAGTCATCGACCTCAAATAAAATTGACGGGGAGCATGAGGGTGGGGTCGTTGTGATAAGATCTAAGAAGTGTATGTCGCGTGAGAATGAAAATCGAATTGGGCCGGGTAACAATCGAAGTGCAAAAGAATGTTTTTCATCACACTCGTCAATTACGCTATCCTGCAATAATGGACCGGACGCCGGCGGATTTGCACAAGATCCGACTACTTATTTAGGGGTGTTTTTCGTGGTATGGCCTGGGACTTTGCATATTGTTCCTGGTAATTTGAACGCCGACGCCTACATGAACAATTTGGATAATCAGGTCCTTCCTACGATCTGGCAATTTTATGGAATGGACGAATGTTACTTCCAGGACGACAAAGCTTCATGTCAAGTTGCAGCCTCTGTCAAGCAGTGGTATCAAGATATGGATGTAAACCGTCTCCCCTGGCCTGCTCTGAGTCTCGACCTAAAACCCCATAGAACATTTGTGGGGCGAGTTAGAGCGACGCTTACGGACCAGGGAATCACGCCCGAAATTCGACATTGTTGCAGCAAAAATGTACACATGGCTGTATATCAATATCTCGTTGAAAGTATGCTCAGAAGGGTTGCTAGTGTAAGTGCAGCACGTAGGGGATCATACCCCTATTAAAGCATGTATTATTTTCCTAATACCGTCACATGTAACTGTCCGGTCCGCATTTTACCAACCTTTACTGGAGTAGAAGAGATGAGGAAATTTTAAGCAGGCTGATTCGTTGGTTTCAAACTGTCGTCTATGACGTCACTATGGGACGCCTTAAATAGTACGTGATGCCTTCACGTGGACTCGGTACGAAGTTTTTAGTGAAGGCCGGCAGCAAACGAAAGCAACCTAGATATTAGCCATCTCTAATTTGATAATTGGTGTTACTTTAAGAAATATTTTTTTTTGGATTACAATAGGGCTTTTGGTATGACCAAGTAATTTTTTTTTAAATAAGTTGTACTGAAAGATGAATTAAGCTCCTACTGATCACATTTTTAATTACTCCTATGGTTTTATGATGGATGGGATTTAATGACAACTGAAGAAATACTTAGTACAATATTTTTTCGAATTTTTAAATGTTTGCGAAGCAAAAAAATCTTTATACTGCTTCATGTCAATCGTTTGTTCTATTTTCGCAAAACATCGTGAATAAACATGCTTTTTGTTTGTTCATGTTTTCATACAATACGGGAACCTTATTTATCCAATTTAATCTGTAATGCAAGAAAATTCCGTGCTATTTAGTAAATATCCGATTAAGAATGAAAACGTTTTAAAATTTCGAAAGTTCACACATCCCATACAACTCCGTGCGAAGAAATTCATCGCCTACGCAAGCCAAATCTAGGGATCTACGAATAACAACACCCTTGAAATCCTCCAATCTACCACCCTCAGAACTATCTCCAAAGCCAGATGGTTTCAACGAAATACAAAAAATTAAAAAAAAACACGATCTTAAAATTAACTCTCTTAAAACCCACCTAGCAACAGATCCCCAGTAATAACGGAAAAACTTCCGTTTCCGTCTTCTATTCTGTTCAAGGACACAAGTGTCCTTTAAAGTTCGAAAATGGACTATTTTTAAATTGTGCATATAGAATCCCCCCCCCTATACTGGAATTAAAACTGCATTTAAACACAAAACATTCACGATCATAACAACGAGTACACAACGTTTTTTTTTTAATTTTTTTTTTACAAATAAATGCTGGTATTTCTCACGTATGCGCAGTGCGCAACTATGAGCGTGTGACGTCATAGATCACGGGGTGAGAAACCGACGAATCAGCTAGCTTAAAATTGAAACCAACAAATCAGCGGGCTTAAAATTTCCCCATGTCTTCTATTTCAGTAAAGGTTGGTAATATGCGTCCGGTCCATTATTGTAGAGTAGTGTAGTCCTACATCATGATTTGTGCTCTCTTCCCATACCACGTGATCTTCATCCGTAAATCTTCAAATCGATCTGGAGAAATAACACGATGCTGTGTGCACATGCCCCGTCTGTTTGATTACAAGGTCGATTGACAGGTGGTTGTGTATGTTTTACTGCACAAGGGTCATAATTGGCGATCACGCACCACACGCTAAACAAAAAACAGCCAATATCGCGTAACCAAACGATACATCAGATCCAAAATCCTTGAAGACGCCAAAAATGGGAAAGCCTTAGTTGCGTTCAACGTAGTCCTTAATTGAAGGAATAATACTCGTTCGAAACCACATGAATGCACAAAAGTTGCATTGAGCGTTACAGAAGTTACGAAGGAAGTTCAGAAAGACATCATTCTCCGGAATTCATCGACCTTCAAATGAAATAAACGGAACATGTGGAGGAAGTCGATGCCGTAAGAAGTGTAAGTCACGTGGGTTTGGGAATCGGATACCGTTAATTGGTTATCGAAGCTCCAACTTGTTTTTCATCTCTTGTTAAATAATCCTGCAGTAGAATTCGTACTTTCTTCCAAAATCACGTATGGTGCAGTCGATTCTCAGTGGGTATGACCACTGCGCCAGCAACCTGTGAAATGCAAGCGAGGGATGCTTGATTCCTCACAGGGTGCATACTTGCCAACTTTAACGGATTATTCGTATTTTTTACGGATTTCCACTTAATTTTACTGATTTACGGATGGGTCTGCCTTTTTTACGGATTTTTAATATTTCGATCGAGCAATCGAAATATTTACTTTTCTGCAACCATCCACTAAAATTTTCTATCGGACTTGATGAGTGCAAAGACGATTCAATGGATGAGTTGGAAGAGGAATTTGTTTTCTTCAGCTTGAAGATTTATGTGTGATAATAGGACATGACCGTATTGATGTGCAGACGGTTGAAATAGGTCAAATAAGAGGGGCTGAGAGACTTCTAAAATTTGCTAGATTGGCCAAAATTATGCTTTTTGTTCTGCTCATCCCCCCTTCCAATGCAGTGTCAGAGAACCTTCAGCCTCGTCAGAGAGAACCGAACTGAAGAGCGTTCTCTCATTTCTAACAAAACGTTGGAAGGGTTATTGGTATTGAAGACACAAAACCACAAACCTTGTTATGAGCAGAAATTCAGGGCAGAATTATTAAAGATGACCACAAAAACTAGTACAGCTTCATTGAATTTTTCTGCAATACCTTCTTCTGGATAAAACACTAAATGAAACAACTTTGAAAAAAAACATAGATTTTTCTTTCTTTCATCTACTTGAAAGTAAGCTTTATGAACACCATGATGTGTAATCCAGACACAAGTTTAAATACTATGTTCCGTACAGTTTCTAATACAATATGTAGGTACTCATGGTGAATATGTTTTTTTTTTGTTTTTTGTTTTTACAGTAGAGTGTTCAGTTTGGTATTAAAACACTACTGCTTTGCAAGGTTTCTGCAGTTGACAAAATGTGAATTTTTACTCATGCATTTTTAAATACAAATAATACTAGTTATTGTGACATATACGGATAATTCTAATCACATTAATTCATGCATTTATGTTGTGTTTTATGGCAAGGGGCGTTCGGGGCGCAAAAGTTTTATTGATGCACAGTTTTCAAAGTTGGCAAGTATGAGGGGTATTTTCTCTCTTTCGTGAAAATAAAATATTTCGTGTGTTTATGTACATTATTTATCTGTCATGTGACTGGCGCAGTGTTGCACATTTCTTAGAATGTTTATATTAATGAAATGTAAATCACTGATATGTTTAACATTACTCTTTCTTGTGTTTACATTATTGTTGCTTGTATTCGCATTCGTATAAGTTCATTTGCATGATGCAATATTTTTACATCCCGAGTCTTTCCGCTGTACGTATCATTCTGTATGATTGTCCGTTGTGATTTCTCTTTATCTCTACTGTTATAAAATGAATTATGTGTGTGTGGACTGTCCTGGCGAATATATGGCACTTACAATAGTGAGAATTAGTACACATGTAGTTCGATGTTTTTGCAATTTTTCTATCGTCCCCGAATTTTAAAATTTAATCTAGAACATTTTAAAATTAATTTGTTGGAATTATTTATTTTATTTTCCTTAGAATGACAACAGTATAAAGAGAACACAGATTCTAAATTTATTTTTTCCGTTTCCGTTTGATTTTCCGAAGAACGATTTCATCGACAAACAAAACACATAAAGTTTTAAACTGGAGTTCTGTAGTTCGTTTTTGTATCTCCTAGATCGTTAAAGATGGAGCAAAAATTTCAACGGATTTAACGGATTTAAATTTGACATTATATCGTTACCTAAAAATATTATTTTCTTTAAATAAACAATTTTTAAATTGTTATTTTTATATTTTTTCTCATACGAATTTGACCTTGGCGGTAGAGAAATCACAGATTCCATTTCCTGCTCTCAAACGATTCCAGCGAAAGAAAGCGAAACTATTAAATAGTTCTTTTTTGTAAAATCGGGATCGTCAAAGCTAGATTGAATTTCTACGAATTTGAAATCGGTGGAAAATTTTACGTCAGATCGTTACCTGATACATATGATTTTCTTTAAATAAATAATTTTTAATTAAATATTTATAATTTCGCCTGAGAGTGGGACTTCACGTCGATTGGATCTCTTCCCAATTCGAATTTGGACGCATTTAACAATGACGAGTCCATCACGGCGTAGCAACCCAACACCACGGGCAACGCCTTGATGGCTGTTATCCAATAGGCTATGAATTCCCATGTGATTTGTTTCGCAAACCAAATGGGAATTCGTAACAATCTCCAGGGGTTAGCAAGTAGTGGTCATACCTGACCCCACGAACTGCCACATGCAACGCCATACTGGCCAATCAGTAGCTAGTAATTAAATGTTGCACTTTTATTTCAGTATTACGACATAACAGGCAGCATGGCCAAATATTGCACCATAAATCCCCCAAAATTGCCAAATTCACGTGATTTTCACCCAACGACCTTCAAACCGAACGACCGGAAGAAATAACACGACACTGGGCGCATAAGCTCCGTTTATTTTTTAACGAAGTTGATTCCTACAATCAGTCACTAGCCTGGTATTCAGAACTAGCTGAATAACGTAGTGTTGCTTAGGTTTCAAATATGACCGAAAAAGCTAAAATATGACCGCGACATTTCCCGGTATTAACACAAATACACAAACCCTGTAGAGCATGTTTCCTACCGCGACATCACCCGTGGTTAACTCAAATACGCAAACCCTGTAGAACGTGTTCCCTTGTCCATATCCATTTGTTGCAGAAAATGAAACTTTAGATTTTAAAAGTGGGGCTTCGAGTGGCACTTTAGGACTACCTGTGTGCTAATTTTCGTGGTTACAGATTGGTCTGTAGACAGGAAAGATATAGCCTTTGTTTTCCGCAGTGTTTTAAAATATAAGTGTACCAAATTGGGTGTGGATTGGTCAAACGGTGTGGATTTGGATAGAGAATATAATACACACATACACACACATCCTTTTTTATATATTATATCAGGGTTCAAAATACTCGGGTGCACAGGTGCACTGTGCACATGAAAATAAAATCGTGCATCTAATTTTTTCCCGTTACGTGCATCTGACGTTAAAAAAAGGGGGACTAACCTATGGAAACATACCCATCTAATAAAGTAGTTTACATTACATCGATGCTCTTATATCACGTTTTTTTTTTTAATATGCACCTAAAATATAACCTGTGCACCTAAATTAAAAACTTACGTGCAAAAGGTGAACCTGTATTAAAAAATCTATTTCAAGGCCTGTATTATATAGATTTGATGCGGGTGATTTTTTTTATACAAAAACATTCCTAGAGTCATATTGATGAAGTAAAAGTAATTTTCCAATTTGTTCGCTTAGATCACTAGCGCATAATTTATAATCGATGTATATAAAATGCACGAATGAATAAAAGAAATCTTTTTTTCAGATTGTAGTATGATTTCGAAAAAGATAAATGGAACGTATAACTAAATATTTTTTCACAAATTATAACCAAATGCGAGTTTTTGAACAGCTTTTCTGTTTCTGATATCTAATGTGATATCATTTTTTGTAATTTAATTATTCAATTATCTTCCAGACTCCACCAAAGACCTTCAACACATATCTGATCCCCTTCATATCAAAAAAGGTAATCCATTGAATACATTTCTCTGTAAATATTTTTACTCTATCATTGCTCAGGACTATTAAAATGTATATATAATGATCTGAATAGAAACTACTTTCTGTCTAGTAGACCTATGATACAAAGGCCCAAGGACCAGGCCTGGGTGGGAGTAAACATTACTGTAGTGATCAGTCTGTTTCCTAAGTTTGATAGTGGTTAATACTACTGTGATCAAAAAGTAACCTTGTAGCAATGATGTATACTGACACGGCTAGCTAACACTTCAATTGAATTTATTTACATACACATACACTACAGAAATTACAAGACTTTCACGAACATAAAATATAAGGAACAGGGACATTTTTAGTATCACATACTACAGCCTAGCTGCTGCTTGCTCCAGGGTTGGAGTTACACTGTGTAAGTTTTTGTCAGTCCGCTAGGGGGCGTTGTTGGTTCCGTTACAGACTCCCCCTCAGGCTCTGATGACGTCCCGACGATGAGCCAGGATTATTTTTTCCTAGGGCGACCCCTTCTTCTTATGGGAGCTACATGCCCAGTGTCTCTCTTTACTTGGGGTTCATAGTAAGTTTTCTGTGCTTCATGAAAGGAGTAGGTTCTCCCCCTGGTTCAAAGCTCTTGAAGTTGTACTCTTGAAGTAAGCAGTTTAATTCTACACTTTGCATCTGGGACAGATGTCTTCCTTCATCACTTCTCAAGTGGACAATAGTAGTAGTCTCAGGCACAATCGTTGATTTAAAAGTTTTCGGCGCATCCTTTAATTCAGTAGGCTTTACATAGAAGAAATATTGTCTATGGGGATCTTCACTAAAATGCCAGGTTCCATTTTGAACGTTGAGAACAATACCGGCTGCATGGAGAAAGTCTTTCCCTAACAGCGTGCTATTCCCTTTTGCTTCAGGGAGAACAAGAAGTTCTGTTGACACAATTTTACCTTCTATACACAAGTTGATAACCGTTTTAAGAGCAACCATGGATTGGAGTTTTCCATCAGCAAGAGTCAGTGAAATCTTTTTGTCCTCGAAAGCAATTCCATTCTTTCGTAGAAAGTTATACAGCTTTTCTCCTGCAATAGAGTGTGAGGCACCAGTATCGGCACACACAGCGATTCTCTCACCAAAAAGTTCAAAGATAATCAAGCTTGAAAGATCTTTAGTTGTATTACTTGTGAACAAGTTCATACAGTTGACAGTAGTTTCTTCAACTTTAGATTTTGTACAAGTAAGACATTTAGATATTACAACTCCTGGTGTTCCGCATCCAAAACATCGAATTGGGGGTCTTCCTTCTGATCTAGGAGTATAATTTCGAGGTATCGAAACTCTTCAAAAATTGACTTTGCGTATGTTCGTGTCTATTAACCACAGGACGGAATCTTCTATCTGTAGAGGCTGTTTTATTTTCGTCTCTAGAATATGTTTTCTTTTGAGTCTGCGACACGTGTTTCTTCACTCCTTGACGGATATTCTCATAAGTATCCAGTTTTTCAGCTAACTCTAGAGGGTTGGCCCAATCTGTCCACAAATCAATGAAGTGATCTTTGATGTATGGTGGAGTCCTTTTCTTAATTTGATCAGTAATTAATAAACTTTTGAGTTGATCAAAGGTGGTGACATTCATTTCCTTTGTCCAACCTTCAAAATAAGAAGCCAGTTCGAAAAAGTAGTCCCTCCATGTCGTATCAGGATTCTTCCTATGTTGGGAAAATAACTGTCGAAACTTATCAGCAGTGACCCTAAATCTCTTGAGAAGCATTTCTTTCACCTTTTGGTAATTTTGAGCCTCCTGTTCATCTTCTCTAGCAAGTAACTGCGCTATTTCAGCTGGTAAGGAACCAATGAGATATGGTATCCATGATGACTCTGGAAGATTCATAAACTTCAATTGACGTTCGAAAATAATTAAAAACAGTCCTATTTCATCTTCTTTTGGATTAAACTTAGGGATAATCCGACTGAGTTCATATTTCGGGTACTCTGAGCCATGAGTAGAAACAACTGAATTGGAAACCTTTTGAGCTTCAAGCTGGAGTTTTAGCTTTTCGAGTTCATACTTGCGCTCGTTCTCAATTCGGACCTGTTCTTCTGCTTGTGCTTTAAGTAATTTTTCCTCCTCATCCTTCTTTTCAGCCTTCAACTTGTCTTCCTCGACAGCATTCTCCGCTTTTAGTCGATCTTCAATTATAACTTCGAGCATATTCTTTACGAGCTCTTCTTCGTAATTTTCACTTTTAATTATAAGTTCTCGAAGTTTGATAACTTTTAAGCTGTCCGACACAGCCAGACCAAGCTCCGATGCAAGAGTTCGGAGGTCTTCTTTCCATCCTTTCCCTAGGAACGCCATATTGTCCAAAACCCCTAACTATTGTTTAGGTTGGAATTTTTTTTCTTTAAGAAGAGAGTCCTAAATCTAGAGTCCTAAGTTTAAAGTTCAATAGTCCTAAACTTAATACCTTTAAATGCAAAACGTTTAGATTATATTATGTTCATTCCGTTATGGACACTTAACTAAAGTTACATGCAAATATTCTTGAATTCTCAGAACCATTATCAAAATACAAATAAAACATTTCCCAAACACTTTAAAAAATTCACTTAGCTAAAGTATGAAAAATAGCAAAAGTATGAAATATATTCAGAAACACTTGTATACAGATACTTGCATTAACACTAATTATAAATCATGAATTCCTCAACACTTTAATAACTTGATCTAAACTACCATTCATTACAAAAATAATAATTCAATAAAGGCAATACTTTAAATATCAACTTCTTTTGAAATAAAATATCTCCCCAAATTCAGAAAGCGATATTTCTTTTGTGTGTTATCTTTATTGAAACACACTAAATTTTTTTTGTTTTCACTCGTTGAAGAATGACAATGCAGTAAATATAAAATACAGATCATGAAAAAAAAAAAACATACGTACAAAATCTTTTCTTTTTTCAATGCAACGCGCCTAATAAGAAAAGTAAAAACAACTGGCGCCGTGTTGGACGTCGACTAAGATTTTCTTTAGGCGGGAGATTTTAGAGTTCAAGGTCGTTCAACTACTAGTTATCGATACATTATTTCTGCACATTACACACATTCTACAGCATTAATATTCATAATAAATCGTTAATTATCCAACTATTTAAATACATACATACAGTTAAATAGTTTTAAGCTTTCTGAAACACTTAAATCAGGATTGATTTGCAAGTTTAAGTAGTCAGACGAACAACTTAGCATTAAAACGAAATCAATTTCTCATTACAATACATACAAAATAAAGGAATTTCTTCTGAGTTAAAAATTACTATTTCTACAGTACAACTTTGAAAAACCTTCTTTATGAATGACTTTTTGCCTAGGTTTAGACGACATAAAGTATAAAAATACTTATCTATCCGATGGATATCGGGATCGGGCCCCACGTTGGGCGCCATTTCTCTGTAGCAATGATGTATACTGACACGGCTAGCTAACACTTCAATTGAATTTATTTACATACACATACACTACAGAAATTACAAGACTTTCACGAACATAAAATATAAGGAACAGGGACATTTTTAGTATCACATACTACAGCCTAGCTGCTGCTTGCTCCAGGGTTGGAGTTACACTGTGTAAGTTTTTGTCAGTCCGCTAGGGGGCGTTGTTGGTTCCGTTACAACCTGAATAATGTCATAAAACAAAAGGTATAAGTTTATTGGTCAAAATTTATTATATCTTCTTCAAAATAATCTCCTCCGACTTCAATTCAATTCTTGCAATATTTTTTTTCAATCCTCAAAACCTGCCTTAAAGTCGTTTTGCATTACGATTAATTGGATTGTTTCACCAGCGCTGTTGATGAGGCAATTATTTTTCCAAAAATTATTTTTACGAAAATTAAATTATAATATTTTTAGCCTTACAAAAATGCAAAATAATTACAAATTTGACATTTATTTACCTCAGAGACATTGCTTATTTAAGAATTGTGTACCTTTATTAAAGTGTTGTAGTCATTCAATGAGATTAATATGAATTACAATTCATTTACGAAAATGGAAGTTAGGTTAGCACCTAGTAACGTCGGATAATTTTGCTAGTAATAAATCGATTTTGTTATCCGATACCATATTAAACTATTAAATGTGAAAAAAATGCTTTTTGTAGTATTCGTTTCCTTACTGTTGCTTCTTCAGACAAGATACGTAAAGTGAAATTTGTTGTCGACTTAGAAGTTCGGATGTGGAGTTACGGCAATGGCAGTTTCGAAATTTGAACACTTTTCTATTTCGAAATGTGAATTATTTATTTTTGCTAGGGTAATCCGCCCCCTGCTCGCTATCGCACCCCAACCCCCGATGATTGCTACGCAATCATATTTAGTTCGCTTGCTTTTCAACAATGAGGGGAGGGGTTTGCTTCACATTCCATCACCATTTGGATCGCTGCTGGATTGATTCCGGACCTCTAGAAGGACGTTAATAGAAGGTTCCCTTCCCATTGCGATATTTATCGCATGCGCCCGAGTAACGGAAAATTGCCTACTTTTTTTTGCGAGATTAGAGAATCTGTATATAACCCAGTACTTTAGCTTTAGAAAACGTTCCAAAAATTATCGGCTTATACACGGAAATATACGGTAAATTCAAACAAAATATTTCTAAAAATATCAAGAACAAAACAACTAATTTCCACATAAAAAAGGAAATTGTTAATTCAGAGGAAATCTCATCATAATTTTATATGTTTTAGCTGATCCGTGTTGGAATAGTACTTTTTAAGATTTGCATATTCGACTGTCGCTATGGAAACGGCGACCGAATTTGCCGATTCTTCTGAAAACATTGCAAACTCTCTAGCGCGTACTCTCAAATTTTATGAATAGATTAATTAAAATATATAACTGGTGTTTATCGTATGCGCATGCTCCAAATTAATTAGCCCGTTGAACCGCAAGACTCGCTATCACATGACTCGCTATCTACCAATCACAAATCGAAAAAACCTGAGAAAGACCGACAAATTTAATTTATGTAATAGATAGAAAGAAAATAAATGTTTTGTTTTATTATTATTGTTTTCTAATTATTTTTGCTTTCCTGAAAAGTGGGTATTGATTAGATATTAATTTGGAAAAGGCAAATATCAAACCAATCAATTATTCCGAGAATTGCGAGAGCTGTTTCAGTTCAACACCTTCTGTGCACAATAAATTTTGTCACAATCCGCTCCTGCAACCAGTTCTTACAGCTTGCACTGTTCCTAAGGATTATTGACTTCAGCACAATTCAAGGGAACGCATTCCTTTGGGTCGTAGTTTCAAAGGTTGCCGACAGATGGCAGCATCGCGTCTCCCATTTTCTCCTTCCCGTCGACTGGTCGGTGGTCGTGCGGATTCGACCGTCATAAATTCGTTTTATCTCCGCTCGTAACGAACTACGTACGTTATCGCCGTCTCGAGAAAAGTAGAGTGCATCAGTTCTTTTCGCATTGAAAAAGTGAATCGATTTCGAGTGTGCCGGATTTTTTACGGGATTTAATCTGTGGATTTAATACCGGATGCAAAAGAGCACAAAGGTAAAGGAAAAAGTTTCTGTTTTTCCCTATTTCTCCATCGTTGATTAGTTTTTCCGGTAACCTATAACTTCGCTCGCGGTCTTGTGATGGGACTTTGATCGGCCGGTTTCTTTTGCTTCTACCGTACCAGTCACGCGAATCAGCCCTTTGCGATGCTTTTGTGTTTGTGTTTGCGAGATTTTTCATCGGAATTTTTGAAATGTTCTTGTTTTCATGTGCAAGGGAAAGATGGATGTGTTTTGTTGTTAAACACACAATTCGCCGCTGCGTTGTTTAACTTCCGATTCTTTTATTGGAGTGATCTGGGAAAAGTCTTTATGTAAAACAGATGTGATGACGTTCATAATGCAGTTAAATATGTGCAAAAGTATTTGATCAAAGTTCAAACAAAATGGAATTTTTATTGAATTGTGAACTCGGGAAATTTTTGCAATTCAAAAATATTGTGTTTGTTTACAATCTGAAAATGTGGAAAATTTACATAAATATTAGAATTCAGATTCAAAAATTAACTTTCTACAAGAGGTCACTTTGTCAAGCGTAAATAATATTTGGTAAGCTGATCATTTTACACTTCACCTACTAAGCAATCGTATAGGAATTCAATACAAAGGCAGGTATTGGCAAATCGTCGAACACAATCTGACCGCTTTACCTGTATCATGAATATATTATCACCAGGGTCCACAACAGAGTTTTGTCCACTACTGTAGCATTCTGCGTGTTAGACTGCTTAGTTACGACTCCTCCCCGGATAGCCGACCAACCGGTATAGTGGTTAAGGTCTTAGCCTCTAGATCGGAAGGTTCCTGGTGCGAAACCAGGTCCGGGCATGGATGTTTGTAAGCGTATGTTGCAGAGGCGGCTGGCGCACCTTAAACCTGCCGTGGTCGACAGTCCTCACGTTGGGTTGGAGTGGAAGTTTGGAGAGTGGGGTGCCAACTCAGGTGTTGCTTCGTCATCTGACGGTGGTTCAAAATTACGAGGTGTTGTCCTCGGATATTTTCCTTAAGGGACTAATCCCGAACCTTCGTCAATAGCCCGTTGTGTTGTTTTAGTACGACGTTAACTAAAATTACCAATTACCTCCCCGGATACATTTCTGTTTGAGTTTGTTGGTAATGATAATTTTTAATTATCGTCGTATGAGAGCAGCACAACTGGCTAATGACGACGGTCCGGGATAAATCTAAAGGAATGATCCGAGGACAACACCACGTAATCTTGATACAAGGTCCGATGACGAGGCAAAACCCAAGCTGGCACCCCACTCTCCAAACTTCCACACTAGCCCAATGTGAGGACTTTCGGCCACGACATATTTAAGGTACAACAGCCGCCTCTACACAATACGCTTACAAGCATTCCTGCTCTGACCCGGATTCGAACCAGGAACCTTCCGATCTAGAGGCTAACACCTTAACCACAAGACTAGTGGGTCAGTTTGTGTACGGTGGTCACAAACGCGTTTGTCTTGTGCTTGGTGGAGCTTGACCATATGTGTCCTAGGCGCTTGAATATCCAACCAACTATACCATTGGCGAAACGTCTATTTAAGCCCGGCATCCCATGTTGAAAACGTTGGGGGAAAAAACGGATTAGCAACCGAAAGGTTGCAAGTTGGAATCATACCTAAGACCGTCGTGTAAAGGAGGGGGCTGGTTCACATTAAATCTGGCGTGACCTCAAATGTCTTAACGTTGGTATAGAAGTTTGGTGACTAGAGTGCCCACTCAGGTGTGTCCGACTTCGTCATCTGACAGTGGTTCGAAATGACAAGGTTCCTCATATCTTTCCCTTCGGGCTCGATTCCAGACCGTCGAAAATCGCCCGTTGTGTTGCTCCAATGCGACGTTAATTTAACTACCTACATTTTTCATCGAAATGTTTTGTCGCATTTGTAGTTGTTTAATTCGTGACATTTTGACACGGGAAGAAAATTTATTCGTTTTTCCATGACGACTTTTGCAATCCAGTTATCATGCGAACAATAAAGTTTGTTTAATACCAAGACAATCTTTCAAAGTTGCGGTCACGGATCAAATATTGATATTTCTATCATGTTACTGGTAGTTTCATTGGCTGTAGATCCGATGCCCAAGGAAATTGGAAAGGTTTTTGTATTGTAAAGTGTACTCCTTTTTTTTTAAAGTTTAGAAAGATAAAATTTCGCTGCATATATGATTGGGTTTCTTTGGCTTTTATGGCGCAAGGAACATATTTGGTCCAAAAGAGCTCAACAGAAGACATCAACGTGAAGTAAAAAATGTTGGGAAAGGAGGAATTAGGGTATATATAGCAATGAGAAGATAGCAGAACAACTCGCTTAGGTATCTTGGGAATGCTGCCCACGTGTTACTCAAAGTGTTTACTAAAGAAAAACAAACCAAAAAAAAAAAAATCACCATAGTACCTCGTGCTCGTGAAGCCCGTACTAACCTAAAAGAGTTGTGCCATTACATTTGTGGTAATAAAGTTGTGCAAAGGAATGACGAAAGCACGCGTGAAAGTTTGCGTTAAGGAGACACAATCCCATAAAATGATCGGATATATTTTACTGCCCTGCATTAATTGTACTTTTAAAGAACATGTGTGCAAAGTTTTGCATTTTGTAGCGAGTTATTAGAATTTTCCCTTCGAGTGTAGGGAGTGAAATCGAATAACATTTAAACTATAAGTAGTCCTTTTTGTCAGTTTTCTGTTTGTCATCACTTTATGTATTTTAAAACACTAAGCTTTTTGTTTGGTAATTAGGAAATTTGAAAATAATTTGCTTGGTTAATGGGGTGTATTTTGTGCATGTAATAAATAATATTTAGAGCAACCAATTAATTTTGAATTAAGTAGTGCATAGAAACATATGCGCGCAAAATTGTGCGAAACGCTTGGAAGAAAAATAAAATTTACGTTGAAAGAAATTTTAATTGTTTTCTTGTCTAATGTAGTATTTAAGTGCACTGGAATAAGGCCCATGATTTTTTTTGTTTTGTTTTATACTTAAAATCAAAAATGGTTCAATGAGTACTGAATTCCCACGAAATCAACAAGTGCTTGGGCTATCTTCTACCCTACAATAATGGACCGGACGCCAGCGGATTTACATAAAATCCGACTGCTTGTTTGGGGGTGTTTTTCGTAGGATGGCCTGGAACCTTTGCATGTTGTTCCTGGTCAATTGAATGCCGACGCCTATATGAACATTTTGAACAATCAGGTTCTTCCTACGCTCTGACAATTTTATGGAATGGACGAATGTTACTTCCAGGACCACAACGCTCCATGTCATGTTGGAGCCTCTGTCAAGCAGTGGTATCCAGATAGGGATGTAAAACGTCTTCCCTAGCCTGCTCAGAGTCCCGACCTAAACCCCATAGAACATTTGTGGGACGCGTTAGAGCGACGCTTACGGACCAGGGAACCACGTCCGAAATCTACAGCTGAGCTGGCGACATTCTTGCTGCAGGAATGGACTCAAACACACATAGCTGTGTATCACAACCTTGTTGAAAGTATACCCAGAAAGGTTGCTAGTGTAATTGCATCATGTGGGGGACCATCCCCCTACTAAAGCATGTATAATTTCCCTTATACCATCACGTCTCGCTGTCCGGTCCATTATTGTAAGGTAGTGTATATGGGAACTTCATGAGGGGCAAATTGCTTCAAGTAGCGTCGAGTGTCGCTCCTGTGGGACGTTAATTAACAATGTACCTATCAAGTACTGTCAGGTTGCTCTGGTGCAGTGTCCGGCAAATTAACCTGATGCTGGGGGGCCTAGAGTACAGATTATGTATGTGGACCTAACTGCCACTAAACCACCATAAAACATTCATACTCATTTGCTTCCTGGAATAAAATTTGAATTAAAAGATAATTAATAATTTTATCTACCTCCTCATTTATGTCTGCAATAGAGCAGTTGGTTGAGTTTCGGAGGGTTGCGAGTTCGCAACTCGATCCAACCAAAGACCGTCGTGTACTATGGGGATTGGCGACCTCGTATGTCCTCATGTTGGGGTCGTGTGGAAATTTGGAAAGTGAGGATCAGGTGTTGACGTTGACGTAACAGTAGTTCAAAATTTGAATATGTTGCCCATGATTCTTTCCCTTCAGGATTGATCCCGCTCCGTTGCCGCCGACCAACCGGTCTGGTGGTTAAGTCCATATCCTCTAGATCGGAATATTCCTGGTTCTAATCTGGGTCAGTGCATGGATGTTTGTAAACGCATGGTGTAGAGGCGGCTAGTACACCTTAAATCTCTCGTGGCCGAAAGTCCTCACGTTCTGTTGGTGTGGAAGTTTGGAGAGTGGTGTGCCAGCTCAGGTGTTGCTTTTCATTTGACCGTGGTTCAAAATTACGAGGTGTTGTCCTCGGATCTTTCCCTTAAGGGATTGATCCTGGACCGTCGTCAATAGCCCGTTGTGTTGCTCTAGTACGACGTCAACAAAAAATTACCAATTAACATCAAATAATGACCAGAAAAATAAATGTAATAACTAAGGCAACTTTTTTGCACACGTTCTGCGCTGCATATAAAGAACTAAAACCAAAATTCCTCCTACATGGGGTGTATTGTAATTGAATTTTAAACGCAACATAAATGCAACTTTCTGCATAAATGCAACCACCTGCAACTTCTTAAAATGTGGCTTATAATTAATTAATATGAAATTACTATTTCATTTTTTGCCCTCTGAACCAACCCTTCGATCACGTGTGTCTGATCTTGCGAACGCCGAAGTATTGCGGATCAAACAAGAAGTTCATGGAAAGAATGTGTTCGTCCTAACAGACGAAAGTGAAATAAATGGCAAGAAGTAACTTTTAACACATTGGTTGGCACTCTTGATAATCAGGGGAAACTTGTCTAATCGACTGCAGAGTTTGCGAGGTGAGTGTCAATCTTCAATATGTTGTTTGCCTTGTAGATGACTTTTTAAAATCTCTGAATGTTGAGCGAAAGGATTTTGCGCTTCTGCTATCCGATACAGCACATTATATGACTGCGGCTGGCGCAGTTTTTCAATGTTAAAGAAATTACTGGCCAAGGATCGACCATTCAACGTTCTTATATATTTAAGAATGTATTATAATACTGTTGTACGCAACTAAAATTGTCAATATATTTTGAATTTTTTTCATTTTTTACGAATAGTTTATTTTAGAATGTAGTGTATCAAAAATAAATGCAACTTTTCCCTTTTTACTGCAACAAAAAAGTTGCCCTAGTAATAACTCATTCATAAACTAATTGCAGATAGACATAATAAAGCAAACGAAATTGAAGCTGAATGAAATTTCAGCTCTTGCTGATGAGTAATAAACATTTATGAATTCCATGTTAGATATTCAAAACAATGTTAGCTCACAGACTGATCGCGATTGTGTATCTAATTTCGTGATAATGTTTGTCGTTTTTTTCCGAAGCAGCTGCAATGCGAATGAATGTTTTATTTTTAAAGAAAAGAACGTAGAGCAAATGGGTGAAAACCCAGTGTCGAAGACGCTCATTTATTTGTCTATTTCTGCACATCATATTTCATCTCCGGGAAGTAGGTCAGCTGAACATCAAAATGGCTTTTTGTGAATGCGTGAAATTAAATGCTGTCAACTCAGCAACAATGACAGATAACTCTAATGAAAACAACAAGAGATGGCTGCAGTTTTAATAAAAATATTTTTTCCAATGATTCCTGGATTGTTTCTCTGCCAAATATGTCTCTTTTGCAACTGTGCCATTAATGGAACCGAGATAAATTGAATTACCGAGCAAATTTCAAAAAATAGCATTAGGAAAAATATATATATTTTTAGCAAGAACATGTTTTTCTTTTTGTAAATAATTGCTTAACTACCTCATAACTCCACAGCAACCTCGAATATGCACCCTGCGAATTGTATTCAGCCCAGGTTCGATACCTGTAACTTTAACGATGTATTTCTCTTGTATCTGCAGTTAAAACGAACTAAAAAGTGTCTACTTCTTGCAAGTGCGCATCAGGTGGCAAAATAGTTGCAACACAGCACTTGGTGGACTTCAAAGTGATTAGTAAACATAATATTTATTTTTTACTCCCGTATTCGAAATTTGTTTTCATATTTTTAAATCCATCTTTTATTTTCATCTAGACTACTCATTTATAAATATTTTATATATTTTATTGAGCTATATTCTGTATTCGGTGAAACTCCAGCTGGGTTTGATATTGCCTGTCTTGTGTTTGGAGCAGATAGTCCACTTTTGGATCGGCCGACCAACCGGTCTGGTGGTTAAGGTATTAGCCTCTAGATCGGAAGATACCTGGTTCGAATCCAGGTCAATGCATGGATGTTTCTAGACGCATGGTGTAGAGGAGGCTGGTACACCTTAAATCTTACGTGGCCGAGAGTCCGCACGTTTTGTTGATGCGGAAGTTTGGAGAGTGGGATGCTGCCTCGTCATCTGACCTTTGGTTCAAAATTACGTGGTGTTTTTCAAGGATCTTTTCCCTTTGGGGATTTATCCTGGACCGTCGTCGATAGCTAGTTGTGTTGCTCTAACGAAGTTAATTAAAAAATTAGCAAATTATCACTTTTGGATCGTGCGCTACAAAACCCCTGTCTATGTCTAAGGAAGTTTTATTCACAGATACATTATTTAATCACGAGGTATAATGCATAGCTTCTGGACGCCAAGGTCTGTGGTGTAAAAGTGGGTAGCGAGCAATAGACATATCTTTCGCGCTTCATTTTCGCATCGCAACTGAGATTGAAAACCTGGTACTTCTACAATAAAATAATTATAAACAGGCAGGGGGAAAATAAACGGAGCATTGAATGGTTGCGCTATAGCAAATTTTGTGCCCGGGATCTCCCGATAGCGTAAACAAATCGATCAGATACACTCGACAGATAAGAGCGCAAACGCTCCCCGAGTGTCAAAGAATGAGAGTAGTGTTTAAAAGCAAACACGAGCTGTCATCGAGATCATAGCTGGGCGTTGATCCGCAACACGGGATCAGTTGGGTTTTGAAACTTTCACGAAACAAATGTGGAAGTTGTATCTGCACATCCGATAACAGATCGCAATTTGGACTTCAAAATAAAGGAAACTTGAGATGGCAAACATTTATCGATGGCTCAGCAGCGATATTTAAATGACTGAGTTCACGCATTTACGGAGACTGTTGCTCTACCAAACTGCCAAACATGGCCGTTTCTGAGGTACTAGCAGCCGTTCTCAAAAACTTTATTTTCCATAAAAACCTCTCTTGAGTTCTTTTTGATTATTGTCAAGTCAGAACCACCTCATCCGCAATCCTGTACCAGTTCAGATGAAGACCTCGTTATCAGTTAAAATGAAGACTCCAGTCCCAGTAAAGACGCAGACTCAGAGACTAGATTAGATGAAGCCCCAGTGCTAATTTGCATGAATGCCCAGTACAGTTGAAATGACTGGTTCCTTATGAAAAAAAATGTGTTAACCCAAGTATAAAATAATTTTTGCTGTTAAAAATCTGTGCGTAAATTAGATGTGTTATCCGCAAATGTACTGAACCTGTTGAAAGCCTCAAGTTCATATCCAACCAAACACCGTCGTGTACAAAGAGTGCTGGTGCACGCTAAATCTGTCGAGGCCTCTAACGACTTCAAGTTAACGTGATGTGGAAGTTTGGAGAGTGGGGTGCCATTTCAGGTGTTCCCTCTTCATCTGTCCGTGGTTCAAAATTGCATGGTGTCCTCGAATCTTTCCCTAGGGAATTCATCCCGCACCGTCACCAATAGCCCGTTGTGCTGCTCTAGTAAGACGTTAATTAAAAATTACCATTATCTAAACCGTCGTCAATAGCCCACTGGGTTGCTCCAGCACAACGTTAATTAAAATACCTACCTGTTTACCTAAACCAGACCGTTGTTGTTGTTGTGCGGGCCGTATATGGCCCAATTGAGGGTGCCATTGTCCCGGAGGGTTGGACTTCTTCATACATGACACATCCGTTTTACAGGAAGGTCCCTTTCACACATATTGTAATTTAGATCCCAATCAGAGGCCGATAACCCCCTGATCAGGTACCCCCAAAGGTATTGATTTGGTATGGGAACATGGGGGACTTTGTGACCACGACCTATTTAACGTGCCCCAGTCACCATTAGCGAACACGACAGTCTTTAGCCAGGTCTAAGCGCCGATCTCGCAACCATCAGAATTGCAGTCTCCGCCGAGGGCAGAACCCACAACCCTTCCGATGCGAGCCCGACGCTCTACTGTCTGAGCTACCGCGGCTCAACCAGACCAATATTTAATCGGTATGGTAAGGTAATTTTAACTAACGTCATACTAGAGATACACAACGGGCATTGACGACGGTCCGGGATCAATCCCCAAAGGGAAAGATCCGACCATTATTAAATCATTTGTAATTGGCAGTAAATTCACGGCGTATTTGTTTCTAAATGTTTTTTGAAATTTCATTACGCACCCAAGAAAAATATTTAAAAAATGAAAGTGAGAAGGCAAAACATCACTTTTCCCTAAAAACGGATACACTGACGAAAACTAAAAAAAGCTTTCGTAGCGTAAAAAAAGCAGTAAACTTGAATCGTTGCGACACATTAATCGGATCAAGTTTTTCACAGACGCAAGCAGGCTGTAAATGGATTATAAAATGCCCCATATTTTGTGAGTTTCCGACACAATAGCTATCGTAAGCGAAATATAAAACGAATAAGCAATCGTATTTTGTTTTCGTTTGCGGGGTCTTAATGCTCTGGATTGTGCTGGAAGACATGTTATAGAATTTGAAATTTAGTTTCTATTCCGATCGAAGTTCCTTTTCTGTTGCTGTTAATGCCTCCGAATCAAATTGTATGTCGAAAATATGTTTACGAGGCTTTTGAAGAAAATAAGAGCATTTTATTTAGGGTTTTAGTAGCTTCTCTAAGTTTACACAACCGACCCACCGGTCTGGTGGTTAAGGTGTTAGCCTCTAGATGGGAAGGTTTTTTGTTCGAATCCGGGTCAAAAAATTCATGGATGTTTGTAAGTGTATATGGTGTAGAGGCGGCTGGTGCACCTTAAATTGATCGTGGCCGAAAGTCCTCAGTCTGGGTTGGTGTGGAAGTTTGGAGAGTGGGGAGCCAGCTCAGGTGTTGCCTCGTCATCAGACTATGGTTGAAAATTACGTGTTGTCCTTGAATCTTTCCCTTACGGCAGTGGTCGGCAAACCGCGGCTCTTTAGCCACTCGATTGCGGCTCTGCCACGAATTGATTTCGACTAAATGGTGGCAGTAAATATCCCGTCGTTGAAGCGAGGAGGAAAGCAGTTGAGGAACTTCAGAAGAGTCGAGAAAAATAAAGTTCTGTATTTTTTAATTATTGGGTGCAATCTTTTAACAGTGTTAATATTGCAAGCTTTATTGTTAGCCATGAGATTGGTAAGGGCAAACCACATACAGAGACGGTGAATACATTAAAAGGTGTTTTATAAATGCATCTGAAGCGTTATTCCGGGATTTTAAGAACAAGGCAGAAATTCTTAAAAAAATTACCACTGTTTGCTAAAACAGCATTTGGTGTTCTTTCACTCTTTGGCTCTACATATTCATGCGAACAATTTTTTTCAAGCATGAAACTTATCAAAAGTAAATTGACAAATCGTCTTATTGGATGAGAACTTGGAATCCTACTTTAAATTAAAAACAACGACATTCAAACATGACTTATCCTAACTTTCCAAGGAAATCTCAAGGTCATTGTTTACATTAGGAAATGCGTGTTTTTTTTTTTTTTTTCACGTAAAACATATTTTTTTGTCAATATATAATAATAATATTATTATGATGATGTCTGGTTTTATTTAATGATAGCAGCTAATTTAGCTCCTAAAAACATGGTTCTTGAAAAGAAATTTGGCTCTCAAAAGAAATCGCGTAATCCTTGTACTGCTGATCTTTTGGCTCTTTTGGGAGGACTAATGAGTTTGCCGACCGTCAAAAATAGCACGCTGTGTTACTCTAGTACGTACCAAAATTACCATTACATAGGTTCACACAATAACATTGACGGTGTGCAATTTTGGAGAGTGGGGTGCCAGCTGTGGTGTTGACCCGAAATACTGTTCGGGATCAATTAAGAAGGGGAAAATTTGATGACAATGCCTCGTAAGTTTGACCGACCAAGGTGTTCGAATCCGAGTCAGTGCATGGATATTTGTAAGCGTATGGTGTAGAGTCTGATGGTGCACCTTAAATCTGTTATGGCCGAAAGTCCTCACGTTGGGTTGGTGTTGACGTTTGGAGACTGGGGGTGCCAGCTTAGGTGTTGCCTCGTCAACTGACCTTTGCTTCAAAATGACGTGGTGTCGTCTACGGATCTTTCCCTTTGTACCTTCGTCAATAGCCCGTTGTGTTGCTCTTGTACGACGTTAATTAAAATTACCTTACCTCTCTTTTGTGACAGTAAAACTTTCTCTGTGTATGTACCTCGTTTGACAGTATATCTTATGATAAGGTAGTTTGACTGCGCATTTCTTTAGTGGCGATGAAAATGTTGAAATCGCCAAAGTCTACCACTATGTGGCGCGGACGAATTAGGTGATGAATTAATGGATGTGCGCCTTCTCCCGTTCCGTGCATCAATCAGATGAAGAATGGTCGTTTCCACCTGACAGACGAAAGTAGTTTAAAAGAGTCGCGTTGCTACTAGTTTTGGTCACATGATCCTAATCACAAAACGGTTATCATTGAACACTCTATGTTATATTTGTATTACGGTATGCAACCAAAAAATGAACATGTAGTCACGTAGGGATTTTGTGCGCCCGAAAACGCCAACCTGGTGTACTAAGCTGCTGAAATGAAAGACAAATTTGAACGGCATTTTTACTAACCCTAATTTTACTAACGAATCGCTAAATCTAGCAAATCAGGGAGATGCATGCGGACATAGATCCCAATGTGAATAGATTTATTTTACTTTGCATCTCTCCTTAACCTTTAGACTACGGTCGGTACAGCAGTTGTACCATGATCACTCCAAAATAAAACACCAGGTGTATAATGCAAATCCGTGCGTTAAGCTATCGGTTGTAGGTAAGATCTTTGTACTAAATTATAAGAATCGCGCAAAGAAGGATTTAGGCTACGGACAGTACAGCAGTAGTACCTTGTAAGTCATAAAAATCGTGCAAAGAAGGAATTTAGATAACGGTCACAGTACATCAGTTGTACATTGAAAGTTATAAGAATCGCGGCAAGAAAGAATTTATACTCCGACCGATAGAGTAGTTGTAACTTGTGAAAGTTATAAGAGAATCGCTCTTGTTATATCTATAGACATAGTCAAAATGTTAATGTTCTTTGGGATTGATACCGGACTGTCATTAATAGACCATTATTTTTCCCCAGTGTGTGCATTAATTCTACCTACCTCCTTAATGGTAGTACTGGAAGTTTAGAAACAACCTATATTAATGGTTCAAAGTCATCCATTGAACTAACATGAGTAATTACTAATTTGGGACCAGATTTCAAACAAAACACTCATTTAAAAATTAAGAGTTAGTTGTCTAAAATTTAAAATTATCTTAGTGCTTTATTTTCCGTCCACAGTTAAAACATTTGACGATTTTCAGAAATCTTTGTTTTGCACTAAGTGTGTGTTTACCTCCAACTTCGGTCATTATGCCTTCCATAATGGAAAGTCTTTCATAATATATTGACAATAAATGAATAATATATCGCTTCTATATAAAGAATCTCTCGTTGTATTCCTATCAAAACACCTCACTGTTTACTCCATTTTAAATTTTATATATATCACAGCCTCTCATTAAAAAAACCCCACTAACCCGAATCAAATTTGGAAGATATCACAGAGCTAAATTTATGTAGACTAACAAGCTTCTAAGAATTCGCTTTTTACACGTTATTACAAACATTTAATTAGACAAATCCTTTCAATTTCAGTAAAATATTGAATATTTTTTTCCAATCCCTAACGTAGAAAATAATATTCCGAACCGTCTGTATTAAAAGTTCAATTCTATTTGAAATTGGTCAAGTCCTATTTCGTATGCATGGAATTTTATATAAGTGAAATTTCATTCTACATTCATAGAATTTTTAATGCTCAAATATTTCACGGTAGATAATATATTTATGTAAATTCGAAGAAAAATATTTCCCTCAGGTTATGATGAAATCTTTAAAATATTTATTCTAATTAACTTCTAAATTTATACCAATTCTTTAAGCATTTCTACTTAGGGTTGGCGTGTTTGAGTTTTAAGCTTAAGTTGCGATTGACGTGATTTACAGCTCAAGTTGTTGAAAGATTAAGATTAAAAATATGTGTAAAAAAACCATTAAAAATAATTGCCCATCGATGGATGTTTCGTGACAAAATGTAATAAAATTAATTTCATCAATTTAGTTTTCTCTTTAATTTAAACTTGGATAACTATTACTGCACGCAATTTGTAAATGGTTTGATTTATAAAAAAAAATTTATTTCAATTTTTTAAATTGCTATGTTTAATTTGGTCCAATTGGGCCTTCGAAAAATACTTTGTTGAATGTGGTTACTTCAACCCAGGTGGCGAAGCCTTGGATATTGAATACAGGCAATCATTTATGATGTTACATGACTTAACACTGCTGATTTCTCAAAAGAGTTGACTACCTCTATCATCATTAGGATATCATGTGCATAGATATGGCAAAAAGAGAAGTGGTTTCAGTCAAGGGCAAGTCAAATCATTTCTAGACCCTAGGAGCCAGTAACTTTGAGAATGACTTTGACTTTGAGAACTTGTCTTTAAAAATCCCACCTAGTAAATCTTGTTGAGCGACAATTGCACCATTTTACAGGTACTAAAATGCAAAAGGCGAGAAAACAAAGGTAATCTGGTGCCGGATATTATACTGTCAAAAGGAGCAAAACATTGAATGGAAAAGCATTGATGGCAGATTGGGCCAACCCCAGAAAAACCCACCAGGGTTTTTGTGTGCGGGCCCACGTACAAAAACCCGTTGGATTTTTGCTAAAAGTGGGTTTTTGTACAAAAGATTTTAGATATATTAAAATTTTTTAAATTATAAATAATTTATATAAATGTCTGCAATAGAGCAGTTGGTTGAGTTTCGGAGGGTTGCGAGTTCGCAACTCTATCCAACCAAAGACCGTCGTGTACTATGGGGATTGGCGACCTCGTATGTCCTCATGTTGGGGTCGCGTGGAAATTTGGAAAGTGAGGATCAGGTGTTGACGTTGACGTAACAGTGGTTCAAAATTTAGAGATGTTGCCCATGGTTCTTTCCCTTCAGGATGATCCCGCTCCGTTGCCGCCGACCAACCGGTCTGGTGGTTAAGTCGATATCCTCTAGATCGGAATATTCCTGGTTCGAATCCGGGTCCGGACATGGATGTTTGTAAGCGTTTGGTGTAGAGGCGGCTGGTGCACCTTATATCTGACGCGGCCGAAAGTTCTCACGTTGGGTTGGTGTGGAAGTTTGGAGAGTTGGGTGCCAGCTCAGGTGTTGCTTCGTCATCTGACCGTGATTCAAAATTACGAGGTGTTGTCCTCGGATCTTTCCCTTAAGGGATTGATCCCGGACCGTCGTCAATAGCCCGTTGTGTTGCTCTAGTACGACGTTAACAAAAAATTACCAATTACCATCAAATAATGACCAGCAAAATAAATGTAATAACTAGGGTAACTTTTTGCAACAAATACAACTTTTTTGCACACGTTCTGCGCTGCATTTAAATAACTAAAACCGAAATTCCTCATACATGGGGTGTATTGTAAGTGACTTTTAACTGCAACATAAATGCAACTTTCTGCATAAATGCAACTTTTTGCATAAATGGAACCACCTGCAACTTTTTAAAATGTAGCTTAAAATTAATTTATGTGAAATTACTATTTTCATTTTTTGCCATCTGAACCAACCCTAAAATGCATACTAAAATGCAAAAGGCGAGAAAACAAAGGTAATCTGGTGCCGGATATTATACGGGCAAAAGGAGCAAAACATTGAATGGAAAAGCATTGATGGCAGATTGGGCCCACCCCAGAAAAAATTTATATAAATTGCAGGATTATACCACTGTTTCTAAAATATTACATTTCTGCGTTTTTGCTTATAATTTGACCTTACAAGCACACACATTTCTATATATT